>JAEIGL010000157.1:0-37680 GCA_018903715.1 Zaprionus davidi
TTAAGACATTTCAATTTATTTACAGGCACAAACTACTCTACGAGGGACAATTAGACGACAACAACAGCCATTGGTGACAGCCAAGTCACCGCGCACCTACCCAGCCATGTGATGCTCCTGCCCAGGAGTTTCGGAGCATCACCAAAGTCGGCGAGCCCGTCCCCGGCAAACTAAGGCCGCCCCATCTCCCCTGAAAAGGTAATTTAGCAACTCATTTATATTCTATATCCTTTACATTTATTTATTATATCCTAATCCTGTCATACTTCCTACTCACGTGGACCTAACATGCAAAAACAAACTAACGCCAAATCTTAAAACTAATAACAATTTTATATTACAGAAATTAAACTAATGGGACATATTTTGTTTTTATTTTAGGTCATGGACGTGGCTATGGACACCACCAGGCAGGAGAATATATATGCTTGCAGGCAACGACGGGCCTGCGGGAGCTGAGATGGAAGTGCTGCGGATGTTTGTTGTTGCTGCTGCTATAGCTCTGGCCTGCTGGTCTTGATCTGGCCGCGCTGCAGATATGCCGGCGGCGGATGTGCGTACTGCACTGGCGGGACAACTATTTTTAAATGGGCCCTGGCGGAACCCAACAAGGACCGGACTCACCAGGGCCTACGTTGAATAATTAGGAACTTCCTCGGCGGGGCTGCACACACAAAATTATATTTATTTGGAATTAAAACAAAAGAAAATGGACACATCACGCACTTTTTTCTTATTTTCAGTATTTGATTGCGCCGACGGCGCTCTCAACTTCTACTGAGGAGTCGGCCGCCCCTGAAAAGTATTCAAATGAAAAATGTGACCCTTTGCAATACTGGAAGGTAAGACGAAGATGCACAATTTTCGATTATGTTCATGTTATTTTAGATGAGTACTGAAGACAGAGTGTTGAAAACTGTCGTATTGAACACTTTATCTGTGCCGGCTTCGTCTTGTGAGTCTGAGCGGGTATTCAGCAAGGAGGACTGAGCTGATCCCCAACAGGCGAACGAGACTTTCTTCAAAAGTGGTAGACCAATTACTTTTCCCAAACAAAAATAATGATCTCAATAATGTTTAGGTATTGTTTTATCTATAAAAAATTAAAAATTTTACTTTCCAAAACATTGATGCTTCGAGGTTTCCGCAGACATCGATGTTTTCACATCTCTAGCGCAAGTATGTGTATTAAATAAAACCACTAAGCAATGAACACATAGACACGTCAAACAGCTCTAAAGCTGTTTGCAGCTGATTTTTCGGACCCAGTACCCCAGAAAAGAAGAAAAACAGAACAGATGTTCGGCACTCAGTACAAACAGTGCATAGCATCAAAACTGCTTCAGTCGCACCACGACAGCGGAACGATAAGCATGCGCGTACTTCTTTGCGCTGTGCGATCGTTTCCATGTGTGCGTGTATGTATGCACGGCCCGCGTATGAATGTATGCGTTGCTAGTGAAGTTTGGCAATAGGCAAATGCTTCGGCCAGCGCGCTGGCAGCCTGAAGTCAATTTTGTGTTTCGGCGTCGAGACCCTAGAGACTGAGGCACAGGGCCGTAGTGAGGGTTTTACGGGCCCCTGTGCAATACTTATCAGGGACTCCTACTTATATTACATTAATTAAATAATATATTTGTGTTTACCAAAGGAATTAAATTTTACAAATATATCCGCATTAATAACATTTTTATGTTTGGTAACCGTGAGGCCCTGACTGTTGAGAACCCTTCTTGCACCGCACACCCTGCGCACTTTTAGCTACGGACCTGGCCAGCGTGAAATCAACTGTGTGTTTGTTTTTGTCTTTGTCATCGAGAGCTAAGAGTCCGAATTACAGTGAGCCACAATGGTTATTTGGCGGCAATCATTTTAGCATCAGAAAACATGTGTATTTATGTTTAAATTTTGAGAAGAGGAATTGAAAATTGATAATTATATTATATTTTGTAGAGCAAAGTTATAATATAAAAGAAAGTTGTGATAATTATATTTTTTTTTGTATATGAGTTTACCAATATTGACAAAATTTATGAATTAAAATAAAAAATTCGGAATACATAAATATGTAATTACTAAATAAAATTATCCTCATAGAACAAGACACATGTTTTCAAAACTTTTAAAATTTTTGCTGTAAGATAACCATTTTTGGCCACTGTGCCTGTCTCGAGGCTCTCGACGCCGAAACACAAAATTGACTTCAGGCTGCCAGCACGCTGGTCGAAGCATTTGCCTATTGCCAAACTTCACTAGCAACGCATACATTCATACGCGGGCCGTGCATACATACACGCACACATGGAAACGATCGCACAGCGCAAAGAAGTATGCGCATGCTTATCGTTCCGCTGTCGTTGTGCGACTGAAGCAGTTTTGATGCTATGCACTGTTTGTACTGAGTGCCGAACAGCTGTTCTGTTCTTCTTCTATACTGGGGTACTAGGTCCGAAAAATCAGCTGCAAACAGCTTTAGAGCTGTTTGACGTCTCTATGTGTTCATTGCTTAGTGATAAAACAGTCAGTCCGCTGTATTTTAAGATATTATTCGATAAATTGAAAACTACTGATTTACAGTATTCGATAGTTTAACAACTATAAGCTACTATCGGACATTCGCGAGCAGTTATGCAAGAGATATGTTTTTAAAGAACTAAAGAAAGTTAGATTGGGATTTAAATATCTAACATTGTTACGGACTGCTTTTGTCGATAGGGCTGTGCTGGCTAGCTCAGTTGTTGCATTCTGCGAATCGGCTGTGTTCATTTCGAGTGTCGATAGACGTATATCGATAAAAACAGCTGCCCTGGTATGAGCAACATCTGCTAACAGAGCAAGCAGTGCGAGCCTAAGCATGACCTTGGGTCTGTTGACAGCCAGATCGGTCGCAGACCCAAGGTTCCCGTTTTGGCAAGCGCCGTTTGAACCGTCGGCACATGCCCGAATGCCCAGACATATGACCGCAAGCATACTTTTCAAGGGCGACCGACTCCTCAATAGCATTTAAGCTAGCGGTCGGCGCAGATAAATTATGCAAAATAATAAGTGCGTGTGGTAGTTTCGTTATTTAAAGTTATTATTTTACAGGCACAAACTACTCTACGAGGGACAACAAGACGACAACAACAGTCATTGGTGACAGCCAAGTCACCTCGCACCCACCCAACCATGTGATGCTCATGCTCTGGAGTTTCGGAGCATCACCCAAGTCGGCGAGCCCGTTCCTGGCTAACTAAGGCCGCCCCATCTCCCCTAAAAAGGTAATTTAGCAACTCATTTATATTCTATATCCTTTACATTTATTTATTATATCCTAATCCTGTCATACTTCCTACTCACGTGGACCTAACATGCAAAAACAAACTAACGCCAAATCTTAAAACTAATAACAATTTTATATTACAGAAATTAAACTAATGGGACATATTTTGTTTTTATTTTAGGTTATTGATGTGGATCAGGACGCCACCAGGCAGGAAAATATATGCCTGCAGGCAAAGGCGGGCCTGCGGCAGCTGAGATGGACGTGCTGCGGATGTTTGTGGTTGCTGCTGCTGTAGATTTGGCCTTAAAGGCCACAATGCCGGACTGTTGCAACTGCTCGAACTGCAGATTTGCCGGCGGCGGATGTGCGTACTGCACTGGCGGGACAACTATTTTTAATGGGCCCTGGAGGATCCCCGCAAGGAACAAACTCACCAGGGCAAGTAGGTATTGAGCCGAGAGGTCCAGAGATCGCTGCTTCTGCACACACACAAAATATATTTTATTATAAATAAAACAAATTATTCTTTAAAAAAAATCTAACACACGCACTTTATTATTTGCAGATTTTATCTGCGCCGACCACTCGCTCAAATGTTACTGAGGAGTCGGCCGCCCTTGAAAGAGATGCTGGCGGTCATATGCCTGGGCATTCGGGCATCTGCCGACGGTTCAAATGGCGCTTGACAATGGGTCAGCGACCGATCTGGCTGTTAACAGACCCAAGGTCTCGCCACTAAGCATCGAACATATAGAGTACTCAAACAGCGAAAAGTAGCGGTCGAGTGGTTTTGGTTTATTATGACCCCCCGGCGAAGTGTTATATGAGTGAGCGTTCAGCTCTCTTTGGTGAGCAATCTAGAAACAGCAAACAGCGGCATCAAGTCAGTCGCACAACGACGATGAACATGGGCATATTTCTTTGCGCTAGCCATCGTTTCGATGTATGTGTGCTATGTATGCACAAGCTTGTATATGAATGTTTGCGTTGCTTGTGAAGTTTGGCAATAGGCAAAGGCTTCGGCCAGCGCGCTGGCAGCCTGAAGTCAATTTTGTGTTTCGGCGTCGAGAGCCTAGAGACTGAGGCACAGGGCCGTAGAGAGGGTTTTACGGGCCACTGTGCAATACTTATCAGGGACTCCAACTTAAATTACCTAAATTAATAAATATATTTGTGTTTACCAAAGGAATTAAATTGTACAAATATATCCGCATTAAAAACATTTTTATGTTTGGTAACCGTGAGCCCCTGACTGTTGAGAGCCCTTCTGTGCCGCACACCCTGCACACTTTTAGCTACGGGCCTGGCCATTTGTCATCGAGAGCTAAGAGACCGAATTACAGTGAGCCAAAATGGTTATTTGGCGGCAATAATTTTAGCATCGGAAAACATGTGTATTTATGTTTAATTTTTGAGAAGATGGATTGAATTCATAATTATATTATATTTTGTAGACCAAAATTATAATATAAAAAAGTTGTGACAATTATAATTGTTTTTGTATATGAGTTTATGAGTTTACAAATATTTACAAAATTTATGAATTAAAATCAAAAATTCTGAATACATAAATATGTAATTACTAATTAAAATTATCCCCATAGAACAAGCCACATGTTTTCAAAATTTTTAAAATTTTCGCTGCAAGATAACCATTTTTGGCCACTGTGTCTGTCTCAAGGCTTTCGACGCCGAAAAACAAAATTGACTTCAGGCTGCCTGCGCGCTGTCCGAAGCATTTGCCTATTGCCAAACTTCACAAGCAACGCATACATTCATATACGAGCTTGTGCATACATAGCACACATACATCGAAACGATGACTAGCTCATCGTCGTTGTGCGACTGACTTGATGCCGCTGTTTGCTGTTTCTGGATTGCTCACCAAAGAGAGATATAACACTTCGTATAAAACTTCACCAAAAACCGCTACTTCTCGCTGTTTGAGTACTCTATATGTTAGATGCTTAGTGGTCTCGCTTAGGCTCGCACTGCTTGCTCCGTTAGCAGATGTTGCTTATACTAGGGCAGTTGTGTTCATCGATATATGTCTATCGATACTCGAAATGAACACAGCCGATTCGCAGAATGCAACATTTTACAATTAACAGCTTTCACTGTCAAATTCCATCAATACCATTTTAATAATAAGATATATTCAAGCCCGCTTAAAAAGTTTGTTCTTGTTTTGGCAGAACATACTCATTTCACACAAATAGGTGGTTCAGCCATGAAAGTATAATTATAATGCCACTAAGCTTTTGATTCAATTATTTATTCAATTATAAATTATTTAATTTGTATTTAATGAATTTATCTTACCAAGCATTAGATTTGCACAATGTTTGGAATTGTATCCAAATTGGTTATTCAGATTAAAGTTAAGAAGTTTGGTTGATTGTTTAGAAAAAAAATATATTCGGTTTCAAAAAAAAAAACAATTCAAACGTTGTATTTTCGGAAAAGCTTTGATTCTAGACAATTATCAGGATTGTTTGTATGAAATTCATCTTCGTCATTAACGGGGGCTACTCACAACATATTCTTACAGAACAATCTACAAAAACGTGCATTATAAAAATGTATGTATCATAAATAAATAAATAAATAAATCATAACTTGATTTCAACTTCATTTTTCAAGTTTATCAGTGGTAATACGTTTGATAAGTGATGAATTCCTAGCTTTACTATTCATTACGTGTTTACATTCATCTTCCAGGGACTTTGCTAGCGCATCTTCAGCCTGTATTGAAATTGTTTCAATAGTTTCTCTTGCCAAGGTCTCTATATCTAAGAGCATAATTACTTGTTTATATTAAAAAAATTGAGAACATTGAAACTTACTCTTTAGATCTGGAATTGGATTGTGTGACTTTTTTATTCGTTTCATGTGGAGTTGGGTGTGGTGTCGCGCACAAAGCGTTGTTATCTGTGGATAAAATGAATTACGAGGGTCGTTTGATAAGTCCGTGACTTTTTGAATAAAATATATTTTTTTCGTCAAAGAAGCGTTTTATTTCTCAACATAATCTCCTTTTAGCTCTATACATTTAGTCCAGCGTTTTTCCAATTTTTTTATTCCTTCCAAATAATAGGTTTTCTCAAGGCCCTCAAAATAGTCGTTTGTTTCTGTGATGACCTCTTCATTTGACCCGAATCTCTTACCGCCGAGCCATTTCTTCATGTTTGGAAACAAAAAATAGTCACGGGGGCTAAATCTGGAGAATATGCTGGATGGGGTAGCAGTTCGTAGCCCAATTTATGAAATTTTGCCATGCTGACTACACACGTGTGCACCCGTGCATTGTCCTGATGGAACAGCACTTTTTTTCGCCAAATGCGGTCGTTTCTGCTTCAAATCAATATCGAATCTGTCCAAAAGCTCTGAATAATATTCGCCGGTGATCGTTTTACCCTTTTCAAGGTAATCGATGTGAATGATACCTTGTGCATCCCAAAAAACTGTGGCCATGACCTTGTTGGCCGACAGACCCACCTTGGCCTTCTTTGGTGCACGTTCACCCGGAGAAACCCACTGTCTTGATTGTTCTTTGGTCTCTGGTGTGGTGTGGTGGATCCATGTTTCGTCTACGGTAACGAAACGGCGCAAAAATTCGTTTGGATTGCGGTTGAACATCGCCAAACACTCCTTTGAAATGGTCACACGGTTGCGCTTATGGTCGTGTGTGAGCAATCGCGGCACCCATCGCGCGGAAAGCTTTTTCATGTCCAAATATTCATGTAAAATGTGATGTACCCGTTCAGTTGAGATGCCTACAGCCTCAGCTACCTCACGCACTTTCATTCTCCGATCATCCAATATCATTCCATGGATTTTGTCGACGATTTCTGGCATGACGACCTCTTTTGGGCGACCTGAACGTTCGGCATCACTTGTACTGGTACGACCACAACGGAACTCAGTAAACCATTTCTTAACCATTGAAATTGATGGTGCAGAGTCCCCATAATATTTATCAAGTCTTTCCTTGGTTTCGGTGATGGATTTTTTACGCAAAAAATAATGCTTAATTAGCACACGAAATTCACTTTTTTCCATTTTCGTTAAAATTCACGAGATCGTCTGCTTTCAATGCCTATAAAACGCAAACCAAAAAACGCAGCTTTCTCAAAATTTTACAGTCAGCTGTTAATCGATAACTGCTGACAGGAGCAGTGTTGTATTTAGAGCAGGTGCGCGGCAAATACAAAAAGTCACGGACTTATCAAACGACCCTCGTAGCAATCGAATAACCAATCGAATTAAACTTCCTTACCGTTAATAGGTTAATATTAAAAATAGGTTATAATAGGTTAATATTTAATGTTTCATTGCGGCCGTCGGCGAAATTTTAATCATAGCATTGTGTCGGGACTGATGGCGACGACCGCATTCGGTCCTTGGCCAGGCATCGTTCCAGTTGATCTGTCACAGTCTCCAAGTTGTAAATGCACTGTTCCACAATATCAACACGTCCTATCTTATTTAAGGCTTGTGCCATCGCATTTCCAGTTGCACGCTTTCCATCCTGATTATGCCAGAGGCGTAATAACATTAAACCCTGCTGGGACGACGACTGATCACCGTACTCTGCCTTTATTAAGTCTATATCCGACTGGAGAACACCCAATTCATGAGCAAGGCGCGGCCAGTCGTCATTGCCAAGGAAATTCGATATATCCAACAATCGAATGTCGGCACGTTGTATCTCCTCCGGCTCTGCAGCCAATATCGATGAGTTCCCAGATTTTATTTCGGAATTGATAAGGTCCTTTTGCATTTGCCCGTAACCATTTACACTATCCTTGGCGGTTTTATTGCTATTATAATTGTCAACTTGAGCCAGCGAAACGTTAAGTTCGCATATCGGCTGTAAAGGCGCATCGCCGGGGTTGATCTTTGGCTCAGTCATAAAACAAACACGTGCATGCGGCTGCTCTTGATCTTTAATGTGTACCAGGAAAGATAAACGATTTTCCCGAAATGCTTGAAACTTGGTACTCAGTTGCTCTCCGGATTTAAGAACAGGCAATAAATTTCCACCGAACTCTAAAAAAATTGTTTGATCCTCCAACACCTCTACGTCTCGAGATTTGGCAATTTCCGTAAAATATTCCTGATGCTCCAGAGTTTTGTCCTCCTTGTCGTCCGTCATACTGAACACGGATATTTTAGCCTCTGTTGTGGAAATACGCTTTGCAAAAACCACAAACTTCACCACAAATGGCACTAGTGCCATATAGGTGTAGAGTTCCGTCGCTATATAACCGGAATCGGCAACATTGCGACAATCCATCAGCCAGAAGCGTGCTGATACAGTCGTGGTAAAGGTGACAGTATCTTTAACAAATGCTAACGGTGTCGATCCGGTTACATCCTCCCAAATAGCTCGGTTCTGCCCCCCGGTTATTGAACATAATAATCGCAAAGTAGACGTTGCACTAGCGTTGCTATCACCAACGTACGGAACATTAACCATTCCCTCGTTGTACGTTCTTGGCGCGGGAATAGTTAGTGTGATAGCCTTATGGAACTTACGGCGCCGTGGCTCAACTGTGACCACAGGAGATACGGCTACGCCCTGACCGAGGAGCTTCGAACATCCAATGAGATCGACAGGCTGTGCCTGAAGACCTACCCGAATTTTTTTTGTCAACGCATGCGCCGGGAAAATCGCTTGCACTTGGGGCACGGCCATTGAAAATACGGTGCCGCCCTCCGGTCCAATTGCATGAACTTCCTGGCGTATTCGCGATACTACCGCAAAGAAATGTGGCACATTTTGGGTGACAATTCGAACTATTCGACTGGTGTTCAAATCTTCAAAATGATTCACATCCGTTAAGATTTTCTCGCTGAATGATTCAATTAATTCTTCGGTCTCAAAAATATTATGTTCGCGCCAGCTTTCACCATTATCAGAACGCAATATAATTATTTCACGTTCCTTGTCGCGCAGTGATCCAAAGTGTGGTACCTCCAGAACAATTGGGCTTAAAACAGAAAAATAAATAAATAATCATTTGAAAGAGTTGAACTTGAAAATAAACATTCATTTTAAATATGCTTGATCCAAGAAAATTCATCCATATCCACATGATGTTAGTATTTCACGTTTGACCAATTATTGGTGTACAATTTTATGATTCTGATCTTTATAATGCCATTTTTGCTGATATTTATCTTAAGTTTTACCTTAAAAATTTCCCTTCTACTGGAGATAATTCCAGTACACGACTGACAAGTGCTTCACCCTCCATCAAGGGTGGCGGATTGATCACCCTTTGGGGCTTAACATAACGACATGTTATCCGTGTTGGCTCTGAGCAAGCCTTAGGTGGGACAATGATGCGGACTCCACTGTGTCGACAACCACGCATTGAACCACCGCGAGCATCAACAAGGAACGAAACCAGAAACCTGTCACATAAATAAGATTGTTTATATTTTGTTTTATAATTTATGTTGTAAAAACGGGAGGGTTGACATTGATTTGTTTGTACAAAAAGAATTTTGTTGAAATCGATAACCAACATAAGTTTGGACTCACCCTAGTTGAACTGGCGGTCGTAAAATGGCTACGTTTTCGTCGTGTATCTCCGTTGTTGATGAATTTAAGGTTCTTTCGAGTATTTTTGTAACTTCTATAAAATATAATATATAAATAGTCTTAAAAATGAAATATCACATGTCAATAAGCACCTCCTTCAATATTCCGTCCATCGTGCTGATCTTGCTCGGCATTCGATGTATCAAAATTTTGGTTATCGTGTTCGTTTGCGGTCTTTAGATCATCAGTCGCCATGTATTTATATTGACTATGATCCAAATGCTCATCGCAACCTTCATCCTCAGAATCGGTAAGCAATGTTTCGTGCATAAATTCTGGTACTACCACCTTGTACTTCTCCTCCAGCAATCCAGTCGCTGTATTGACAACAGATGTCTCAGTGAGCACCTTCAGAGTTTCAACCGCCGTGACGTATCCCAGACTATGAGCTATACTTAAAGCGGTTTGACCATTCTATACAATATAAGACGATATGGATATTTTGAAATTTTTTGGATTTTCTTTAAAATTAGTAGATATATAAAAGAATACTATTATAGTTACATGCATTTTCGGTTAGTACAATTTACTGAGAGCAACAAGAATAGTTATGTATATATTTACTTAAATATTTAACTGTACAAATTGAATGTACTACAATCAATTGCAAATAAATAAAACTTTGATTTTGGGAAACTGATCGTAGTTTATTCCATACCTCTATATGTATGTATGGCTGAGCCTACTTTATACATTTAATTTCCTTAAACATGAAAGACTGCAAAACTGCCTTATTGTTTACATTTTATCAAAAATTAAAATGAAGATATTGATAAACAGACATCTGCTAGTCATGCCTTAACTAGGCTTGCTATGTTATACAGAAATTTGTCCATACCTCTATATGTATGTATGGCTGGGCCTTCTTTATACATTTCATTTCCTTAAACATGAAAGACTGCAAAACTGCCGTATTGTTTACATTTTATCAAAAATTAAAATGAAGATCTTGATAAACAGACATCTGCTAGTCATGCCTTAACTAGGCTTGCTGTTATACAGAAATTTGTCCATACCTCTATATGTATGTATGGCTGGGCCTTCTTTATACATTTCATTTCCTTAAACATGAAAGACTGCAAAACTGCCGTATTGTTTACATTTTATCAAAAATTAAAATGAAGATCTTGATAAACAGACATCTGCTAGCCATGCCTTAACCATGCTTGCTATGTTATACAGAAATTTGTTTACCAAAAATAATAATATTATATTACTCACATTTGTTACTGCATTCGGGTTTGCTTTGTGACGTAGCAGTAGATTAATAACCATTGTATGGCCCTGCTGGGCAGCCTGGTGCAATGGGGTATAGCCGACATTTGTAGTCATCTCTATGTTAACATCATTTTCGAGCAGAAATTTGATCTCATCGATTTTATTGTAGTGGGCGGCTATATGCAAAGGGGTGTAGCCTGCTTTGGTACGCTCTGAAATATTGGCACCGTTTTGCAGTAAAATCTGCGAAACAGCAACATACCCTTCTTGTGCAGCCAGATGCAGAGGTGTCAACCCATTTTTTGCTGCCATACTGGCATCAGCACCGTTCTCCAACAATAATTGCACAATGTTCAGGTGCCCCTCCTGCGCCGCAAGATGAAGAGGTGAGAATCCTGACTTGCTCAAAGATCTAACATACGCACCGTGCAGCAGCAGCTGCTGGGCGATTTCAACGTTGTTCTTTTTGGTTGCAATATGTAATGCACTGTGGCCATTACGCGCACTTATTTGCGTGGAGGCACCACGTTCGAGAAGCAACTGCAACACCGGTAGGTGATCGTAGTGCGTTGCTACATGAAGCGGAGTCACATCATTCTTTCCCTGACAGTCAATAGGAGCACCCTTCTGCAACAGCATATTCGCTACCTTGACCATTTCATATTTGGCAGCCAGATGCAAAGGTGTAAATCCTTTCTTAGTGACTGCATCAAGTTGTGCTCCATTCTCTATGAGCAGCTGACAAACCTCTTCCTGTCCCTCTTTGACAGCAATATGCAGGGCAGTATACATATCTTTGGTGCAGGCATCAACGTGTGCACCATGTTGCAACATCAGCATAATTATTTCAATATTACCCAGACGCGACGCTACGTGTAACGGCGTCTGGCCTTCTCGAGCAATTGCATCCACTTGTGCTCCATTTCGCAGTAATATTCGAATAATATCCGTCTAAAATTATAAAATTTTTTAATAAAAATTCAAAATCGATTTATATCAGTTACGAGACCTGGTTGGCACGCGCTGCTAAATGAAGTGCGGTCTCGCCGCGCACAGTGGACATGTCGGGATTAGCGTCATGTTGCAGTAGATAGATAACAATATTCATGCAACCTGTAACAACATTTAAATCATACATTTTATTTTGTTTATTTGTTGCATGGACAGACACGATTTACCCATAAAGCTGGCCACATGCAAAGGGGTTAGACCAGATTCAGTTGTGGCGGAAATGTTGGCGCCATGCTTCTGAAGCATTTCTACGAGTTTGATGTGATTCTTCTTGCAGGCAATGTGCAATGGCGTGAAGCCATTGAGGGCGCGTGAGTTCGGATTAGCGCCATTGTCGACCAATAGTTTAGCTACCCGCACATGACCACAGTGGGCGGCCACATGAAGAGCTGTTAGATAATCAATGGTAACCTCGTCCACGGGCGCCTTATGATCAAGAAGCAGACGTGCCGCTTCATAGTGCTCCCCCTGTGCGGACATGTGTAGGGCCGAGAGTCCATTCTTGGTTTTCGACAAAATTGGAGCGTTAATATTCAGCAGAAGTTTAATGACTTCAACGTGACCTGACCGCGCGGCGCAATGTAATGGAGTGAGACCATCACGGGTAGTAGCATTGAAGCGTGCTGCGCTCGACAATAGCAGATTGCAAACTGCCGCTTTACCCCACTTGCAGGCCACATGCAATGGCGTTATATTATGTTTGGCAGTGAAGTTGACATCGGCACCACGATCCAACAGCAGACTGGCAATCTCCACATTTCCATAATGCGCAGCAATGTGCAAAGGTGTAAAACCGGACTTAGATACGATGTCAACATTGGTGTCATGCAGAAGTAGAACTGTAGCTGCATTCACATCGTTCTTTTTTGCGGCAATATGTAAAGCCGGCAGCCGCACCTTGCCACGCACATCACTCTCTAAAAGTACCGCCACTAACTTTTCGTGCCCTTGCTGCATCGCTACGGCCAACGGAGTAAAGCCATCCTCAGTGGCAAGGGAAGCATTTGCGCCCTTACTCAGAAGCAATCGGCAGCAGACGTCATGGTTTTCCTGGGCAGCCATGTACAGTGGCGTAAATCCATTTAACGACTGCACATTTACGTTTGCATTATACTGGATGAGTTGTTTGATGACTGCTTGCTGACCAGCTAGCGATGCTATATGCAATGCAGTGTTGCCCTTCTTTGTAGCACTATCCACTTGAATACCTCTTTTAAGCAGCTCATTACAAATGTCGACAAAGCCGTCCTTGGCTGCTAAATGTAATGCATTTAATCCGTTCTAGAAGAACATTAATATGTATTTTTAAAATGGATAATCAAATATTTAAATTATTTAAAAAAAAAAAATGAAAAATTCGGTTAAACTATGCAGCACTTTGTGGTTAAGTTATCTATGACTTAAGTAAAATTATAATACGACTATCAGACAGAAAATAATAATGATGACATGCCAAATTTTGTGTCTCGAGCTTTTTTGTAACAGCTGAGATCTCATTGTTTAAACGAAAGACAGGGTGTTCAAGTACTAGCATGAACATGTACTAGCACTGCACTGTACAGCATGACACTGTACTGAACTACACTGCTGTGCTATCGGCAAGACTATCAGGTATCAAGGATATTGTCCCATGCATTGATCCCTTATCTGTGTTACGACCGGCTACAATATTTTATGACCTCACGTACACACATGTTTACGATAAGTAAGAAGGGATCTCAACTATCCTGTATCTGTTTTGAATAATAATTATCCCACGCTGCATCTTTCAAGTGCAGCATATATAAATAGAGATAAGTAAAATAACCACCACCACGGTTTCTTACAACACCGCATTAGATTCTAAGATCAGTTCTAAAGAAACTAGCAAAGTAGTGTACTTTCTTTACACAGGGTATAATACGGACTCGACTCGGCTTTTGATCCTCAACAAGAAGATATACTATGTGGGGTCTATCCCTGCTGCTTCTGACTTTTACAACGGTTTGCCTTTTTTCCATTTTTTAATAATCGAAAGGCTGAAAATTTCTTAATATAATTCAAATGTATGTTCGTTATTAGAGATCAAAGAATTCCAATAGACAATAACTCTCATTTCGAATCATTCCATTGACAGATACATATATTTATATAATGTACCCATTCTTAATTGCTTCTTATTATATTATACATTTTTTTTTAAATTAATGTGATATTTCAAAACTACCAATCGGTAAGCCGGGAAAGCTATTCACATATTTTTTTCCAACCGACATAGGGTTATTAGAAGATTAAGACACATTTGACTATTTTAATGGTCGACTATACAAAATGATACATTTTTACCGAAATTGTGTTCTAAAAAATTACCGGATTCGATTGTAATATATTTATATTCGAATTATATAAATTGTTCGAAATACATCTGGAAATTAAATTGTAAACAGAACTTACCGCATTGCAAGTGTTTATATCAGTGATAAGTCCACCATTGATGAATTCTAATACTTTGTCAAGGTCACCGCTGCGAGCGGCGCGTAGAAATGATATTGTTGAATCGTTCTACAAGAATATACAAATTAGTATTCATGCAAATCGAACTCTTGAACTAAGTGTTCTTATATTAAACACACTTTAATGTAATTAACGTTGAATTAATTACAAGTAGTTTATGTTTGCACAGACCTGACCTCACGCATACAAATGAATACAAGTACGACTTCAAGTTTTTATACAATAGAATACATATGTACATATGTGTGTAGGTACATCGGAATATTTTGCGTTCAACGATTTTCCAAATACATATATATGTATGTGTATGCATACATGTGTGCTATTAACAAGTGCTTATTAGTGTGTGTATCAGCAGTCTACGCGTAATGTGATCTCATCACAATGTTTGAGCTAGTATGACTGCTCCAAATTTGTTATTTTCATATTTAACTTGACAATTATGTTCATAATGTTTATAACGTAAGTTAAAGCGTCTTTTTTAATTTATACCTGTTTTTGAAGCATTGCATTGCAATTAATTTTATGTACGTTTCCGTTGTCCATCGGTTTGCTATCCTGATCTGTAGTTTTTCTTCTTTTCGCTATATCCCCTTGTCCTTGGCTTTTCGCTTGTTTCTCGTCTTGTATCTCGAGTTCCTTTTGTGGCTCCCCAAAAATCATGATTTTAAATTAATTTTCTTCAGGCGAAATAAAAAGATTGTTAGTAGGCTCGTACTGTGTATGTACACAATTCACTGCGCACACATCCATGCATTTGTATGTACAATTTTCATTTTCGTTTCAATATTTACTTAAACAAAGTCGTGAAACCATATATTTGTATACATATATTGAAACACATGCACGTACATATTCATTTTGTGTTTACAAATGCACATTGTGATTGTGTATTAAAGATACATTCCAATTGATATATGTATAGCATTGTAACCAACAGTAATTTACAATTTCATTAAAATTCTGGATGAACTTCTCAAACACTTATTTATTAATAGGGTTATTTATACATTTCAATGACGTCATCCTTCACCTACCTCTATTTTGTTCGAATGAATTGCCATACAAATGAACAAGATAAGCGTGTATCTCGATATATTTAAAATTGTACGATGTTACGATTGTATGCGATATTTCTCACGGATATCGATTGTACCAAGGATAAAATCACACTTTGTTGCATTCTGCGAATCAGCTGTGTTCATACCGAGTGTCGATAGGCATGTATTGATGAACACAGCTGCCCTGGTATAGCAAATCTACTGGCGGGTCAAGCAGTGCGGACTTAAGCGGAACCACTAAGCATCGAACATATAGAGTACTCAAACAGCGGAATCTACTCATTTGATGCACTGCGGAGACTGGGACACCGGAAAACGAAGTGTTTCACAAGTGAGCGATCGGCTCTCTTCGTTAGAAACCGCGAAAAGCGGTAACGAAAAGAGGGCTGAGCTGTGCATGGTGGATGAGCCGAAGACAAGTATGATGTTAAGAGGTGAGAACTATCCAATTATTTTCGATTCTGGAGCGGAGTGCTCATTAGTTAACGAAAGTTTCTCTAACAAGCTAAGCGGAAAAAAAATAAATAATGTTGTAAGCTTGAAAGGTATCGGAAAAGGTAATGTTTGTAGTACAGTGCAAATTGATAATAATACCCTTATTAATGGATATAGTCTAAATGTAATATTTCATCTAATACCAGATGATTTTATGTCAAATAATATTGTATTGGGACGAGAAGTGTTAGTTCAGCTCAGTAATGTCTTGTGAGGGAGTTGAAATAATTAAATCGAAAGACTGTAAAATAAAAACTGTAAATACGTGCTCTACATTAGTAGAGAACTCACTTGATAAAATAGAAAGCGATGTATATGGTGAAGATAAAAATGAAGTAATAACACAGCTAAAATCCTACGCAGATTCGTTTGTAATGGGAACGCCTCACACCCAGATTGCGAGGCGCAAAGTGCTTTAGCTGTTTGGATATGGCAAGTGGTTATTATCAAGTCCCTATGTATCCGAACTCTGTCGAATATTCGAGTTTTTGTCAATGCCATTTGGACTCAAGAATGCACCATCAGTCTTCCAAAGAGCAGTCATGAAGGCGTTAGGCGAAATCGATTATTCGTATGTCATTGTGTACATGGATGACATAATGATTGTAGCTCCAACTAAAGAATCTGCACTTGAGAGGGTAAGATTGTTTTGGTTTTTTTACAAAAGGCTGGGTTTTCATTCAATGCTGAAAATGGACTTCTGTCAAATATTTAGGATCGAATCCGTGTAAAATAGAATCCCTGAATGCTTTACCACCTAGGTCCGTAAAAACATTACGACAGTTCATTGGTTTAGCATCGTACTTCCGACAGTTTGTTCCCGGATTTTCACAGCTAATGAAGCCTCTATATTTTCTTACTTCAGAGAAAAATAAGTTCGAGTGGAATATAGAACATGAGGAGATTCGTAAGAAAATTATTTACATTCTCACAAATAACCCGGTTTTGATTATCTTTGACCCACAGTATCCGATTGAATTGCACACCGATGCAAGTGAAATAGGATATGGTGCTATACTCTTGCATAGAATTGAAAATAAACCGTATGTAGTGGAATACTACAGTAAGACAACAAGTTCTTGTGAATCTATATATACCTCATATGAATTGGAAACACTTGCTGTGGTTAATGCTGTTAAGCATTTTCGACACTACTTACATGGTAGACAGTTTATAATATTCACTGACTGTCATTCATTAAAATCGTCATGAAATAAGATTGAGTTGTTGCCTAGAGTCTACTGCTGGTGGGCTTATTTACAGACATTCGATTTTGATATACCATGCTGATTTGTTTTCCAGAAACTTACTTCCTCTGAGAAACTCCCCTGAATATTCTAAGGTTGTTGAAAAACGAATGGAATTATCTGAAGATTGGATTCGTGCAGAGCAATAGAAAGATCAAGATATTGTAGAAATCATTTCCAAGTTGAACAATGATGAATTTCCATTGGACTTGTCTAAGACATATGATTTGAGAGTTGGAGTTCTGTATAGAGTTGTACAAAGAAATGGCAAGACCCTTTGTTCGCCAGTAGTGACTCATAGATTTAGATGGTCTGTTATTAAACAGGTACATATATCCATAATGAATCTGGGCTGGGAGAAAACGCTTGATAAAGTATACGATTACTATTGGTTTTGAGGGCATGGCCAAATATGTTCGAAGATTTGTTGAAAATTGCATAACATGCAGAGTTTCCAAATCATCTTTTGGGAAAGTACAAATGGAATTACATCCTATCCCTAAAGTAAGCATTCCTTGGCATACTATTCATATCGACATAACAGGCAAACTTAGTGGTAAAAGCGATCGTAAAGAATATGTTATAGTACAAATAGATGCATTTACCAAGTATGTCTATCTCTATCACACTTTCACATTGAGTGCGGAAAGTTGTGTAATGGCGTTAAAATATTCAATTTCCTTGTTCGGAGTCCCTATTCGTATCGTGGCTGATCAGGGAAGGAGTTTCACAGGTGCAAAGTTTGTTGAATTTTGCTCTTCGTAAAAGATTAAACTGCATTTTATTGCCACTGGTGCAAGTTACAAACAGCTGTTGAAACAAGTTCTCGATCGTGGCAAGAGGCACTGGGTGACGTACAATCAGCAATTAATTGTACTAATAATACGATAATCAAAGCAAGTGCTTTAGAATTATTGATGGGAAAAGTTGCTCGTCCTTTAGGCCTTGTCCCCATTCATGATTCAGATACAGAAATTAATTTAGATGAGATAAGAACACAAGCTTTAGAGAATATTGAAAAATCAGGAAAATATGAAAAAAAGGTTTGATAAAGGCAGAGCTAAAATATTAAAAAAAATATAGAGGTCCTTTCAAGATTGCATTAAAAAGTAACAGACGGTCTAAATATGTGCATGAAAAATTCAGAAGATTGCCAAATGGGCAGGCGCCAAGCAAGCTGCAGATCGAGGTTAACCCGCCAGATGAAACCGTTGAAAGAGACGGTAGGGAAGCTGTTGAAAAAGACAGTAGTGAAGCTGATGATAAAGACAGTAGTGAAGCTATTGAAAAAGACAGTAGGGAAGCCGTTGAAAGAGACAGTGTGGAAACTGTTGAAAATGACAGTAATGGAAGCTGTTAAAATAGACAGTAGATTGGCAGTCGATTGCTACGTGGCGGCACATGACTCTAGAGTGGTATTTGACAATGTTGTTATTTGAAAACAAAAAAAAAACCAGTAAGGAAAGCAACAGGCGCGCGACACGCGACAGTGGGATACCCTTCGACGTATGTTCCTATGTACATATGAAGGCATATACATACATATGCAAATGCTTTGAAATTATTCCCGACAGCTCGCCCGCCTCCCTTGTTAGCTGACAGAAGCACTTGGTTTTATGTTCTTACTTTCTTAAATAAGTTTTGCATTAGCTGTCCGATCGGATTGTAATTTTGAGAATACGTAGATATTTCATTCAGCTCAGTATATGTTAAAATCAAAAAGTTGCATCTTTTATACAGCGCTTAAAATTTAAGTTCAAAAATTAAATATTTGATTTACGGGGCGGTGGGCGTGGCACCTAACATTTGAAATTAACTATTCGAAGAAATTTTTAAGTTGAAATATGTTAGTTGAAACAGTATTTAAGTTGAAATATGAAAAATTAAAGGAGATGTTTGAAGAAGGATTAAAGTTGGAATATGATAAAATGTATTAGTATGAAGAAAGAAGTTTATGTTACTGAAGAAACAAGATTGTTATTGAATAAGAAATTACTAAGTTGATGTTACATTAAAATTAATACTACAACTTAAATACAGTGCCTTATTGAAGTTTATTTAAGATTTATCGATAAGAGAACCAGGGTTGTATTTGATTGTGATACATATTAAGATCGAGTGTGGCCCTAGTACAGCTGCCAGAAAGTTGCTACGTGTGGGTATAAGAAGAGGAACACGCGCCGAGAACAATAAGAACGAGAGCAACAGTCGCTCAAAACGCGACAGTGGGATACCCTTCGACCTATGTTCCCATGTAGTTTAATTTGTTGAATTCATACACATATGCATATGCACATGCTTTGAAATTAATGCCGATAGATGGCGCTCGCGCTTCGCGCTCACCCGCCTCTCTTGTTAGCTGACAGAAGCACCGCTTTAAAAAGCGGTTACAAATTCAGTTTAAAAATTAAATTATTGAATTGTGGGGGCGGTGGGCGTGGCACCTAATATTTGAAATAAACTTGATCTGCGCCGAGTATACAGGAACCTTCATTCCAAATTTGGTGTCTCTCCAGACAGACAGACATGGCTCAATCGACTCCGGTAGTGATCCTGAGCAAGAATATATATACTTTGTGGGGTCTGCCACGCCTCCTTCTGCCTGTAACATACATTTGCACAAAGTTAGTATACCCTTTTTTGACCATTTTCAATGGTCGAAGGGGACTCACAAGGGACTCACTACACAATTCAAAAAACGACGATATAAATTATGGAAGAAGATAATAAGTCTCTGTCATATAAATATATATTTTTTTAATCAGCATCAACAGAGAAGTCAATCTACACCTGTTTTATCTCTAAGATTTCAAAACGATCTTGATCAAACTTGGTAAATATCGTACGTATATATCGTATAGTCCGGCCAGAGCATTATTCAATTCGACCAATTTTGGTTATTTTTCAAGATATTATAAATACTTTTTAAATCAAAGTAAACTGACAATCAATATGCTTTCTTTATGATATAAAATCGGATCTATCATCTATCTTTTATAGGAACAATTAGTTATTGAAGTTGAATTGGAGTTATTTTCGCTGTCAATGAATAAATATAATTAAATATAATTAAATTCTGCACCATTATAATGGTATAAGAACAATCGGAAGAGGATTTATAAAATTTGAATATAACTCGTCAATTTAAAGAAAAATAAAAATTTTGATATCACGAGTTTACAAAAAATAATACACAAAACAATAAGTTTACCTATTCAGCTGGTACAAATGAATGTGAATTTGATCGAAAGACCACAAAAGAGTTGGGCATGTAATGCTAGCTAGCTGGGATTTCATTATATTATTCAATTATTAGTGCTGTGCGCATTGTTAGGGATCATAATGCCGTGTAATCCGCAAGCAGCTTTTAAGAGCAGGCGTTTTATTTCCGCCGTTGATCCCCATTAGATTATACCATTAGTGTTCGGAGACCCTTAAACGGACAACCACCGTAGCGAATTATAATTTTGCAGCATAAGTGTATGTCCAAGAATGGTTTGAATAAACGAATGAATGAATGAGTGAGTGAACGAGTGAAATGACCGTAATCAAGCACACACACAAATAAAATCGCATCATACGCAATTATTATTATTATTATCATAATTTGTTTCAATTTCGCCTCTCTCTACTTGAACCAAGGGTGAGAAAGTCAATAGGTTGCGGTTGGTTCAATCGGGTAGCCTTGGATGATTCTTTCTAATAGTTCTAAAGGGTTGTGCGTTTGAAGATGTATGTATAGTTAAGTTCCGAATTAAGTTCACTCTTCCAAAGAGAATATATTAAGTATCTTACAACGCTTAAAAGACATCTCCAACCCCATAATTAAGTACCTACATATGTTTTTAATCAGGATCGTTCGTTTGTCAGTATGTCTGTCAGTACGTCCGTCTGTATGTAGAGCTAAATCTCAGAGACTACCTAGATGACGCCTCTTGCAAAAACCTGACATTTGGCCAATCGCTTCTATAGAAGTTAGGTAGGTTCTTATATCCTGCCATCGTTTTAATACTATTGGATTGCTCAAAAAGTAATTGCGGTTTTTCATGTAGTCGGCGTTGACAAATTTATTCAACGGCTTGTGACTCTGTAATCGCATTCTTTCTTCTGTCAGTTATCAGCTGTTACTTTTAGTTTGCTTTAGAAAAAAAGCGCGCGAAATTTTGTTTACATTTGTTTGTTTGGCGTCAATTTTAATATAGAGCTCACAAAGGAACATTTTCGTTATATTTTACTTTATTATTTCCGTAAAGGAAAAAACGCGGAGAAGGTTGCTAAATAGTTACGAGATGTATGGTGATGAAGCCTTAAAAGGAAGACAGTGTCAAAATTGGTTTCGCAAATTCCGTTCTGGAGATTTTTCACTTAAAGATGAGCCACGTTCAGGTCGTCCAATTGAAGTTGATGATGACCAAATCAAAGCAGGCGCCAAAAAGCGGGCGCTCGCCCGCCTCTCTTGTTAGTTGACAGAATCACTTGGTTTTATGCGCATACTTTCTTAAATAACTTCTGTGTTTATTGTTCGATCGGATTGTGATTTGGACACTACGTAAATATTTCATTCAGCTTAGTATATCTTAAAGTCAGAAAGTTGTATCTTTTATACAGCGGCTTGTGATCCTGAGCAAGAATATATATACTTTATGGGGTCTCCCACGCCTCCTTATGCCTGTTACATACATTTGCACAAAGTTAGTATACCCTTTTTTGACCATTTTCAATGGTCGAAGGGTATAAAAAATTCACCCTTTATATAACTATTGGGTTGCCCAAAAAGTAATTTCTGATTTTTTAAAAGAAAGTAAATGCATTTTTAATAATAATGCATTTTTAATGATAATGAACGGTTGATTTTGAAGTGGGATGCCAATACATACATGTGGATATGCAGACACGTATGTACGGGCGTACCACTCGCACATTCATAACTTTATAAGGGCTTTTGATCGCTGTTATGTTTTAGCATTCTATTTGCAAAATATATAGAGCAAAACAAAATAACAATATCCAATAAGAATCATATTGAACTTGCAAAGTCATAACAGACAAAATACGGAAAGAGTGACTGCATTAAGGAACGCATGGTGTACTTTTGGCTCGCGTCTTTTTGATTCGTGCTAAATAGTGTTGGGTAATCCTAGTTCAATTTGAGGAATAAGTTCGTTCGTTTAAAATCAATGCACTAGGTCGTTCATTTAGTTCAATCGTTAATTTTTTGTGTGAATTTATTTTATACAATGCTTTCATTGGTTTGGCGCTTTGGAGGAAAGAAAGCTGCTTTGGAGGAAACAAAGCTGCTGGGTGCTTATTTTTAAGGTGGCGCGATAAGTTTCCTTGCGATCCACCAGCCACACTAAGCACAGTTTTGCAGTATTTGCATTTAGCACTCTTCTTATCCACTGAATCAAAGATATTCCAAACTTTGCTATGCTTTCGTTCTGAAGCCATAGATACGCATAAACTTGTAAACCGTAGTTTTAAATGTACGCGAAAATTAATCAGCTTATTCGATAAGCGAACTTTCGAACTAAATGAAGGCCGACCTATCGAACTAAGTGAACTCAGACCGACCTATGGAACTAAGTGAACAACGAACGAACGACCAGGGCACTAAGCAATGAACACATAGAGACGTCAAACAGCTCTAAAGCTGTTTCCAGCTGATTTTTCGGACCTAGTACCCCAGGAAAGAAGAAGAACAGAACAGCTGTTCGACACTCAGTACAAACTGTGCATAGCATCAAAACTGCTTCAGTCGCACAACGACAGCGGAACGATAAGCATGCGTGTACTTCTTTGCGCTGTGCGATCGTTTCCATGTGTGCGTGTATGTATGTACGGCCCGCGTATGAATGTATGCGTTGCTAGTGAAGTTTGGCAATAGGCAAATGCTTCGGCCAGCGTGGTGGCAGCCTGAAGTCAATTTTGTGTTTCAGCGTCGAGAGCCTAGAGAATGAGGCTCAGGTCCGTAGTGAGGGTTTTACGGGCTCCTGTGCAATACTTATCAGGGACTCCTACTTAAATTACATTAATTAATAAATATATTTGTGTTTACCAAAGGAATTAAATTTTAGAAATATATCCGCATTAATAAAATTTTTATGTTTTGTAACCGTGAGCCCCTGACTGTTGAGAGCCCTTCTTGTACCGCACACCCTGCGCACTTTTAGCTACGGACCTGGCCAGCGTGAAATCAACTGTGTGTTTGTTTTTGTCTTTGTCATCGAGAGCTAAGAGTCCGAATTACAGTGAGCCACAATGGTTATTTGGCGGCAATAATTTTAGTATCAGAAAACATGTGTATTTATGTTTAATTTTTGAGAAGAGGGATTGAAAATTGATAATTACGATATATTATATTTTGTAGAGCAAAGTTATAATATCAAAAAAAGTTGTGACAATTATAATTTTTTTTGTATATGAGTTTATGAGTTTACAAATATTTACAAAATTTATGAATTAAAATCAAAAATTCTGAATACATAAATATGTAATTACTAAATAAAATTATCCTCATAGAACAAGACACATGTTTTCAAAAGTTTTAAAATTTTCGCTGCAAGAGAACCATTTTTGGCCACTGTGCCTGTCTCGAGGCTCTCGACGCCGAAACACAAAATTGACTTCAGGCTGCCACCACGCTGGCCGAAGCATTTGCCTATTGCCAAACTTCACTAGCAACGCATACATTCATACGCGGGCCGTGCATACATACACGTACACATGGAAACGATCGCACAGCGCAAAGAAATACACGCATGCTTATCGTTCCGCTGTCGTTGTGCGACTGAAGCAGTTTTGATGCTATGCACAGTTTGTACAGAGTGTCGAACAGCTGTTCTGTTCTTCTTCTTTCCTGGGGTACTAGGTCCGAAAAATCAGCTGGAAACAGCTTTAGAGCTGTTTGACGTCTCTATGTGTTCATTGCTTAGTGACCAGGGTAAGAGATCAAAATGAACGACGTGAACTAAGTGAACTATATTGAACTAAGTGAACTTAATTGAACTAACGTACTATATTGAACCACTAACCAATGAACACATAGAGACGTCAAACAGCTCTGAAACAGTTTGAAGCTGATTTTTCGGACCTAGTACCCCAGAAAAGAAGAAGAACAGAAGAGCTGTTCGGCACTCAGTCGCAGCTTCGGTCGCACGAGGACAGCGGAACGATAAGCGCTGTGCGATCGTTTCTATGTGTGCGTGTATGTATGCACGCCCCGCGTATGAATGTATGCGTTGCTAGTGAAGTTTGGCAATAGGCAAATGCTTCGGCCAGCGCGCTGGCAGCCTGAAGTCAATTTTGTGTTTCGGCGTCGAGACCCTAGAGACTGAGGCACAGGGCCGTAGTGAGGGTTTTACGGGCCCCTGTGCAATACTTATCAGGGACTCCTACTTATATTACATTCATTAAATAATATATTTGTGTTTACCAAAGGAATTAAATTTTACAAATATATCCGCATTAATAACATTTTTATGTTTGGTAACCGTGAGCCCCTGACTGTTGAGAGCCCTTCTTGTACCGCACACCCTGCGCACTTTTAGCTACGGGCCTGGTCAACGTGAAATCAACTGGGTGTTTGTTTTTGTCTTCGAGAGCTAAGAGACCGAATTAGAGTGAGCCACAATGGTTATTTGTACAAAATTGACTTCAGACTGCCAGCGCGCTGGCCGAAGCATTTGCCTATTGCCAAACTTCTCTGGCAACGCATACATTCATACGCGGCCGTGCATACATACACGCACACATAGAAACGATCGCACAGCGCAAAGAAGTACGCACATGCTTATCGTTCCGCTGTCGTTGTGTGAATGAAGCAGTTTTGATGCTATGCACTGTTTGTACTGAGTGCCGAACAGCTGTTCTGTTCTTCGTCTTTTCTGGGGTACTAGGTCCGAAAAATCAGCTTCAAACTGTTTCAGAGCTGTTTGGCGTCTCTATGTGTTCATTGCTTAGTGATTGAACTATAAAGACAGACCTAGTTCGTTCGTTCAGTTTGGTGAATAGTTCAATTTATTTGGATCGTTCACGAACGACACAACACTACTCCGCAGTGCATCAAATGAGTAAATTCCGCTGTTTGAGTACTCTATATGTTCGATGCTTAGTGGCGGGACGTTGGACCAACACCATCTGCTGCTCAGCGTAGGAACCTCCTACATTAACAGCCAGATCGGTCGGCGACCCAATGTTCCCGTTTTGAGCAAGCGCCGTTTGAACTGTTGGTTAGATGCCCGAATGCCCAGGCAGTCCAACATACTTTTCAAGGGCGGCCGACTCCTCAGTAGGAGTTGAGCGAGCCATCGGCGCAGTCAAATACTGCAAATAAGAAAAAAGTGCGTGATGTGTCCATTTTCTTTTATTGTTTTAATTTCAAATAAATATAATTTTGTGTGGAAGTTCCTGTTTATTCAACGTTCGCCCTGGTGAGTCCGGTCCTTGTAGGGATCCGTCAGGGCCCATTTAAAAATAGTTGTCCCGCCAATCCGGCTCCCGTGCGCAACCAGTGCAGTACGAGCGTCCGCCACAAACGAAAGGAAAACGATAAATTTTCTCAGTATGGGTCACGGAAAGCATTGTATCCACGAAAACATGAACTCAGAAGGAAAAACTTATACTGAAATTGGTAAAATTGTCGGATATTTAAATAAAATGATCCTCAATGCAACATTTTTCGAAAAAATTGAAGTTTTTCAATAATTTTTTAGGTTAGGTTAAAATTCAGAATTGATTGGCTGCTTTTGACATTGGATTCCGATATAGAAGGCCTAAAAACATATAGAAACATATATCGCATGACCCGATCATGACTCCCATTACTTTTTGGGGCTTCAAAAATTTTTCGAGTTTTTTGAGTTTAAGTCGAAACTCAGATGTGCTACGGAATAGAATGTATGTATTTTTTGTCAACTTTTTTAAAGTTCGACTTCACGATTAATATAAACAATATGTTGTCTCTATAACATACCGATTTTTACCATCTCAATGTAACAGTTCTTTTTGTTTTTGGGTAATCAGTGCAAAAGTGCAGGAATCTGGCAGTAACAAAAATAGCACTAATCACGTTTTTGCTGAATAAAATTGTTAGAAGAGCTTACTCTCGGTTTATTGTGCACAAATTTTAAAAAGGGAGTTGTATTAAAGATGTGGATTAAGTTTTTTCGAAAGGAAAACGATACATTTTCTCAGTATGGGTCACGGAAACCATTGTACCGACGAAAAAATAAGTCTGATCAAAAACATGAACTCAGAAGGAAAAACTTATACTGAAATTGGTAAAATTGTCGGATATTTAAATAATATGATCCGTAATGCAATATTATTCGAAAAAATTGAAGTTTTTCAAAAATTTTTTAGGTTAGGTTAAAATTCAGAATTGATTGGCTGCTTAAAAGGCCTAAAAAAATATAGAAACATATATCGCATGACCCGATCATGACCCCCATTATTTTTTGGGGCTTCAAAAATGTTTCGAGTTTTTTGAGTTTAAGTCGAAACTCAGATGTGCTACGTAAATTTTGACTTTAGATTCAGACTTAGAGGGATAAAATAAATGTTAAAAGATATATCGCATGCTAAGATCAGGATTCTATATCTTTTGGGGGATATTTTAAGGTTTTCAAGTTTTGTAAGGTTATGTCGATGTTCAGACGTGATGGCGAAATTCTGACCGGATTTGGATTCAGTGACGGAAAATACATATAAACGCGTATGGCGCTTACCCCAAAAAAAAAAATTTTTTAAACCATTACACCAATAAAAAAGAAAAAAAAAAAATTAATTAATTTAAATAAATTTTTTTTTTGTTGGGATTCCTTTAAAAAAAAAAAAAAAAAAAAACAAAAAAATAATAAAAAAAAAAAAAAAAAAAAAATAAAAAAAATTAAAAAAAAAAAGAAAAAAAAAAAATTTTTAAAAAATAATAAGTGCTATGTCTCCCCCCACAAAAAAAATAATTTTATTTTTGAACTCAATTTGTAAGTAGTGTGAGGACTCATATTATGAGCCCTCCAATTTATTGTATTTTTTATTATTTCTTATTGTTATTTATTTTTAAGTAGTACCACGAAGGTCCCTTTTACTAGTATTAGTTATTAAGTACAATGAAGTCGGTCATAGACCATAGCCAATTAGTATAGAATTATAGGGTAGCTCAGGGAGAGCGCACCTAAGCTCAAGGAGAGCACACAGATGACCACAGAGAGACGGTCACTCACCCAACCGAGAAGAGAACACAATCGACGCCCACGCACAGAAGAAGCTTAAGCGACAATCACGCACACGAGAGAGAACGTAAACACGAAGCAAGTGCAAGCCGAACGCAAAAGAGAACGATGACCACGCACAGAGAACGTACATGCAAAGCAAAGGCAAGCCGGGTGAGCACAAAAAGAGCGAACAAACATAAACGACGGCCGCGCAGCAAAGAGAACACACCCACACATAGAGCGAGCGCAAGCGACAGCGACATATACACACAAGCGCAGCCAGAGCGCAAGCGCAACGCGACAAAGAGCGAAAAGCGCAGCCAGAGCGCGAGCGCAAACGAAAGTACAGCTGATCGACGTCAACTGCAACTGAGCGGTGAGCGACACGAGAGCGCACCGGGAGCAGAGCTTAACACACACACACATACCTGTAAGAACCAAATACACCCGAAGAGAAAAGTTCGCACACACAACCGAACATGGGAAATCTAAGCCGAGCGACGTCGACTGCAGAGGAGGTGAAAGCTGGCATAGGAAGGAAGAAGGATAGTTCGAGAATACCTAGTGCAGCGAGCGAACGTGCGTGTCTCCGCGAAAACCCCGAGCGTGAAAAAAAATCCGGTGAAGTGTCAACGTGAGGAAAGCAGCAGGAACGCAGCCGTGCGAGATCCAGAGAGACAGACGGAGGAACAACAACAGCGACCAAAAGTACTCCAATTCCGCCGCAGGACAATAAGGAAAAAAACCCACGGCTATCCAGAAAACCTTCGTTGGACACGGACAGAGACTACCAAAGAGGGTGAGCAAATGATTTGAAGGCAGGGAAACAGAGAGAGAAAAAGAACAGAGCAGGCTACGTTGTAGGTAGGGAAATTTATTAAATGAAAAAAATAAAGCGTAGAAGAATAAAAATAATGGTGCGTTTTTAATAATAAATTTAAAACAAGTTGAGGCAAGAGTGCGGGGTACTACATTCGTGAGGCTGGTGCGCCGCCCTTCTACGACTGTGCCAATGTTCTGCTAGGTATGAAAGCAGGTATTAACCACATCATACCTATCGGAACTTTTGGAGCAGACGCAAGTCAGTGAACTTGGACGCCTTGGTGCATAACCAGGTTCCAAGGTCAACTGAGCAGCGAGAGTAGATGTGCGGAACCAGCTGAAACGTTTTGTATGATTCCCCGCAGTTGACGCCAACCATTAGCCAGCCGGCCTAGCCGCTGCAGCACATATGTAAGAAGGACTCGGTATACACCGAGGCATAGTCCGATTTCCTTCCCCTAGATCCTAGGAAACCACTTTTCCGCCCTCAAAGAGGAGCACATTCCCCGTCTCAGGTCTCAGCACTTTATAAATATTCTGCAAAGTGGCCCTGGGCGAGACTGAGTATGCCCCAGCATGAAAAGCTTCCTTACAGATGGCGCCCGAGCAGGGACCTGAGACGAGAGGGGGAATTGTGTCCTTGGTGGCCTAAAGAACCACTATAGGAGCGCGAAAAGTGAGTCCGAGCGTCGGTACAAACCGACGATAGTTTCGATACACGAATAAGAAATACACGGAAGATCAGAGTTACGGGGGGAAAAACGAAGGAAACTCACAGGACAATCGAGCAACGTAAAGGATGGTCAAGGAGTTGGTTAGGGTGACGCAAAGGAGTCGGACGCGACAGGACAGCGCAGATCGCCGTTCTCGCCACGAAAACAACAACAACAAGGGCGTAACGGTGGTCTACGAGACTCGTGCTTTCGGGCCGCCCGAAGGACAGAAAACGGGACCCGAAGCCGAGCATAACGGTTCAGTACGCTCGGCCAGGGTATATAAGGCCCGCGTCCAGCGCAGAGAAGGCACTCAGTCTCCGGCTTCAGTCGAGTGAACATCTCCAGTGAACGATAAAAGTTTAAAGTGTTTTCGCGACAAGGATACGACAAGCAGATACAAGGATACTCCGAGCAAGGATTCAACGGAACCAGGATACACAACAAGGATACACGCAAGGATACAACAAACAAGGATACCCCGAGCAAGGATACAACGACACCAGGATACACAACAAGGATACACGCAAAGTTTCAACGAGATACAAGGTTACAACGAAACAGGTACAACGATCACAGAGGCACGACCAACAGCAAGCAACAAGGACACAAGGCACAAGGATACAACGAGCAGAGATTCAAGGATACAAGGATACAACGATCAGAGAGGCACGACCAACAGCAAGCAACAAGGGTACACGCACAAGGATACAACGAGCAGAGATTCAAGGATACAAGGATACAACGATCAGAGAGGCACGACCAACAGCAAGCAACAAGGACACAAGGCACAAGGATACAACGAGCAGAGATTCAAGGATACAAGGATACAACGATCAGAGAGGCACGACCAACAGCAAGCAACAAGGACACACGCACAAGGATACAACGAGCAGAGATTCAAGGATACAAGGATACAACGATCAGAGAGGCACGACCAGCAGCAAGCAACAAGGACACACGCACAAGGATACAACGAGCAGAGATTCAAGGATACAAGGATACAACGATCAGAGAGGCACGACCAACAGCAAGCAACAAGGACACACGCACAAGGATACAACGAGCAGAGATACACGGTTACAAGGATATAAGGATACAGAGCGGCACGACTAGCAAAGATACACTTACAAGGATAAAGGAGACAACCAATAACGATCAACAAGGATACACGCACAGGATACAAGGTTTCGGAAAAACCATGGTAGGCGTACGATGGGTGTCCTTCAGGAGGAAGAACGAGCTGGAGAACTTCGCCGACGAATTTGGTTTCGAGCGGGAAGGTACCGTCGAGGAGCTGCGAGCAAGAATGGCAGCCTTCATTGGTAAGAAGGACCACTCGCCGGCCACAATCCACCGCCTCGAATCACTGGAGGCACAGTATGGCACCAGCCCCAGCCCGGATCGTCGACCAATCGGGAACCATCCAAATACTCCAGTAGCTCATCCGGAACCGGACCTGAAGACCCCCAGCCGCATGGCAGAAGAGGCAAAACATGTGCCAGCAAAGCAGACGTTGCAGGTTCCCACCACTAGGGTCACAGCTTCTCGCACCAGTGAAGCAGCAGCCATCCAAAATCAAGAGCAAATGGAAGGATCTACGTTCGCACAAACGGCGGATCGCATGCGAAGGTGGGGAATAAGTTTCGATGGCACTTCGGACCCGCTGCGTTTTATCGAGCGTCTGGAGGAACGGGCGGCATCGTACCGGATCAACACCGAATATATGCCACAAGCAATTCCCGAGCTGTTAGGAGGAACAGCCGAAGATTGGTTCCGAACGAGCGGATTACAAGGCGAAACTTGGAAAGTCTTCCGAACGGAATTTCTGGACTTCTTCTTGCCGCCCAGATACTTCCAACGGCTGGAAGATGAGATCCGGATACGCTACCAACGGACAAACGAGACGTTCAAGATGTATCTGTTGGAGATCCGCCTGATGATGCGGCGAGCTGGATTCACAGAGGCCCAGGAGCTGGAGAGGGCATATGAGAATATGTTACCGGAATACCAGTTGTTCGTGAGAAGGACGGACATTAAAACATTAAGGGACCTCACAGCCTTCGCCACCAACTACGAGGTGACACGGGAACGAGAAAGGAGCCGGCGGCAATGGAACCCGTACCCAGAGTCAACACCAGTCGGATTAGTGGAATCCAAGGGGACTACGTGGACACCGACGATCAACAAACCGGCGACTAACCCGGAAACAACAACAACAACAGTAAACACCGCACCAGGGGAACCACCCAGGATCAACACTCGGGAAGCCTGCCGAAAGTGCGGAGTAGCCGGGCACTTCGCTAGAGAATGCCGGGGACAACGCGTGCTGCACTGTTGGACATGTGGGAAACAAGGGACCAGGACCATCGACTGCTGCAGGACTTCGATGCCGGGAAACGGGCAGGGACCCTCACTGAACCCAGACTCAGTGGGGGTATCACCACAAGTCCGGCAGTAAAAGAAATTTTACAACTGCGCGACGGCCGTATCAGTGCGAGGGTCACCATCGAAGGATATCTGGTCCTCGCCACTCTCGACACAGGGGCCACAAGGAGCTTCATCGGGGAACGGCTGGCACAAAAGATCCGTAACGACGTCAACAAATGTGAAATAAAAACCACGGTATCCCTGGCAGATGGAACAAAAAAGGAACTCACACAGGCGCTATGGGCAGATGTCCAGTTAGGCAGGACATGCGCTCAGGTGCAAATGCTCGTGTTACCAATCGTGTTGGACGACGTTCTCCTAGGCCTAGATTTCTTAGGAGCTGTTGGCGCGACATTGACCTGCGGAGGAGCAGAGCTGCGATTGGGTACCCAACTCGATGAAAAAAAGGACCAACAACGCAAAGGAAGCCAGGACAGTGACCAGGACACACCAGAGAACCCAGCAAAAGGCAAAACACTGCAAAAAGAGAACCAGGAACATGGCAAGGATACACCGGAACACGACAGAGGCAAAACACAACGAAAGGCGAACCAGGATCATGGCAAGGATACACCGGAACACGACAGAGGCAAAACACAACGAAAGGCGAACAAGGATCAGGGCAAGAAGACACCGGAGCACGACAAAGGCAAAACACTGCAAAAAGAGAACCAGGATCATGGCAAGGATACACCGGAACACGACAGAGGCAAAACACAACGAAAGGCGAACAAGGATCAGGGCAAGAAGGCATCGGAGCACGACAAGGGCAAAACACAGAAACTGGAGAACAAAGAACATGGCAAGGATACACCGGAGCACGAAAAGGACGAAACACAGCAAAAGAAGAGCAAGGATCATGATACGAAGATAGCGAAACACGACAAGAATGCATCAGCGCAGGACAAACGTAAAACACAGCAAAAGCATCATGGCAAGGATACCCAGGAGGACGACAAAGGGAAAGCACAAACCTCGGAGAACAACGACCACGGAGGCTACAGCAGTACGAAAGTCCTAGGCGCAAAAGATGACCAAGCGGTGCGAAGGAACCCGTTCCGGAAACAGATCGCGAACAGGGATCACCAACGAACCGGAGCCGCAGCGATCCATTCAATCTCGGAAACCACGACAGTAGAAGATACGGAGACAAACGTCAGCGAGGAGAACACCGCACTGGGCCCCGAAATGGAAAAATTTCTCGAGACGGAGCTCGCGTTGTTTGAGTGTTTGTCGGGAGTATCCAATATCACAGAACATGTGATAGTGATGAAGGATGAGCGCCCCATCAAACAACGGTACTATCCGAAAAACCCGGCAATGTTAAAAATAATCAACGCGCAGATAGACGAGCTTCTCCGAGACGGCCACATTGAGCCATCCAAGAGCCCACACAGCGCGCCGATCGTCCTAGTAGGCAAGAAGACTGGAGAAACGCGGATGTGTGTCGACTTCCGGCAACTGAACGCTCGGTCTATTCCGGACGCATATCCTCTGCCTAGGATAAACTCCATCTTGGAACGGCTACGGGAAGCACGATTCATCAGCACGCTGGATCTCAAGAGCGGGTATTGGCAAATACCCATGGCCAAACAAAGCCGCGAATGTACCGCATTTACGGTGCCTGGACGAGGACTCTTTCAGTGGAAGGTGATGCCATTTGGCCTACACTCAGCCCCAGCAACATTCCAACGAGCATTGGACCAGGTAATCGGCCCGGAGATGGAGCCTCATGCTTTCGCATACCTCGATGACATAATAGTTATCGGAAAATCGCGTGAAGAACACCAAGATAACCTTCGGGAGGTCTTCAGGAGGCTACGAACGGCAAATCTGAGGCTAAATCGGAAGAAGTGCCACTTCTTCCAACGCAAGTTGTCGTTCTTAGGACACGTCATCAGCGAGGAGGGGATCCACACAGACCCAGAAAAGGTCGCTGCGGTCCAGAAGTTACAACCCCCAACCTGCGTAAAGGAGCTACGCCGATGCCTCGGAATCGCCTCATGGTACCGCCGATTTGTGCCAAATTTCGCCACGGTCGTACAACCGATATCCCAATTGCTACGAAAAGGCCGCCGCTGGGAATGGAACAAAGAACAGCAGGAGGCGTTTGACACGCTCAAACGACGCTTAACTGAAGCACCCGTACTAGCGTGCCCTGACTTCAGTCAGAAATTCACGCTGCAAACCGACGCAAGCGACTACGGCTTAGGAGGAGTCCTCACGCAGGAAACGGAAGGAGGAGAACGAGTCATCGCTTACGTCAGTCGCAGACTCATCGTGGCAGAGGAAAATTATTCAGCGACTGAAAAGGAGTGCCTGGCGATCATTTGGGCCATCCGCAAGTTACGCTGTTACCTGGAAGGATATCAGTTCACGGTCGTCACCGACCATCTGGCCCTGAAATGGCTCAACACCATCGAAAACCCGACCGGCCGAATCGCACGATGGGCATTGGAACTCCAACAGTACCAATTCGACATACAGTATCGGAAAGGAAAATATAATGTCGTCGCGGATGCACTGTCGCGGCAACCGTTGGAGACCCTGTGCCAAATGAAGGAAGAAACGCTCGTCTGCACCTGGCTGCAACGTCGGCGCCAACAAGTCGAGACAGAGCCCGATAAGTATCCGGATTACGCCATACAGGATGGGGAGCTGTACCGACACTTGGGACTGAAACCGGAGGACGAAGAATATATTCCCTGGAAGCTATGCGTAGGAACAGCACTACGACAACGAGTCCTCCAGGAATGCCACAACGCACCCACAGCTGGGCATCTTGGGATCCGGAAGACCACGACACGAGTAGCACAACGTTATTACTGGCCCGGGATGTTCCGAGATGTTGCGCGACACGTACGGAAGTGTGTCCAGTGCCAAAAATACAAAGTGGAGCAGAGGAAACCACCCGGTAAAATGCTGACTCGGCAGGCCCAGGAGCCCTTCGACATACTTTGTGCCGATTTTGTAGGGCCACTCCCGAGATCAAAACAAGGGAACACCATCCTCCTGGTGTTCTTCGACTTGTTCTCTAAATGGATCGAACTGGTACCCCTACGGAAGGCTACAGCACCGACTCTGGAGAAAGCCTTACGAGAACGAATTCTCAGCCGGTTCGGGACGCCTCGAACATTTGTGTGCGACAATGGCACACAATTCACTAGCCGCTCGTTCACTGCGTTCTGCAAAAGGGCCGGAATGAAGCTGGAACACACCGCGCCATATAGCCCCCAACAGAATCCCACCGAGCGCGCAAACCGAACCATAAAAACGATGATCGGGCAGTTCATCGACGGACCACAGAGCACTTGGGACCTGTTATTGCCGGAAATAACGCTCGCCATCAACAGCAGCGTCTCGGATACGACGGGCTTCAGCCCAGCATTCCTCGTCATGGGACGAGAACCACGGTTACCTGGAGCACTATACGACGAGGTGGCAGGAGATACAAATCAAGAGCTGAAAAACCCAGAAATGAGAGCGAAGCAGCTTCAGCAAATATTCCAGGTCGCCAAGGAAAACGCAACTCGGGCATCCGCGGAGCAGAGTCGTCACCACAACCTCCGACGCCGCGAATGGCGGCCCAGGATAGGCATGTTGGTCCTCCTAAAACAACACGTCCTTTCTAAAGCCGCAGAAGGTTTCGCCGCAAAACTCGCTCCGAAATACGAGGGGCCGTATAAAGTCAGTAGATTTATCTCGGCAAATATCGTCCGTCTACAGCGAGAAGGAGGCCAGGAAAGGCGCTCCGCACACATTGCGGATCTCAAACCTTTCCACGTGGATCCCGAAACCAGCATCAGCGAGAGAGACGAATAGATTAAGCATAAAGTAGAATTAAGAAATTATGTAAGATCAAGTCTCAAAACGTAGCACTGTTCCATAGGGCGTAGCGAGATAGGGCCGTAGTTCCGAGTGATAACCGTGTTTATTTCTCACAGCCATAAGAAACAATGACCAATCGTAACCGCCGCCAACTCCGTCGACGAGACGTGGAACTATGGCTGAACAATATGCCAATGCACCTCCAGGAGGAAGAAAACTTAGACCTCCCACCCAATGAACCCGAAGTGGCGATCGATGACGATGACATCAGCACAGAAATTTTCCCCGGCGTCCGCCCAGTATCCGTCCCGGAGGTGTCATCCACCACACACACACCCCCGGCCATCCAAATGGCGAGCGCCGTCACAGAAGACGAAGAAGGCATCTCATCCACACGCCCCGGCAGAGCCCTAAAATGGAGTGATCCAGGGAAGACAGCAGATGGCGATACTCAGGAGGAGCACCAGACGCTGCCAGAAGGCTGGGAGGAGGTCCTGCATTTTAGTATGCAGGAGCTAGAAGAAATGCTGGGCCCCTCCATAGACGTCGACAGCATCACGCGCAGCTTATTCGCACCGGAGGACGACTGGGTAGAAGCACCGCGGTCCTGGAGGGTGCATACACCAGGGCGACGCCTCCCTGCAATACTGGAGGAGCAAATCAAGGCCAGGCAACACCATAACCCTAACCGACACCACCGATTTGTACTGAGGGTAGAAGGCGTAGCTTTCCGCGTGGTCATCGGCCGAGGGGGGCTAGTGTCAGTCTTGCGTCACCAAAGTAAGGGGGGGGTGTGAGGACTCATATTATGAGCCCTCCAATTTATTTTATTTTTTTATTATTTCTTATTGTTATTTATTTTTAAGTAGTACCACGAAGGTCCCTTTTACTAGTATTAGTTATTAAGTACAATGAAGTCGGTCATAGACCATAGCCAATTAGTATAGAATTATAGGGTAGCTCAGGGAGAGCGCACCTAAGCTCAAGGAGAGCACACAGATGACCACAGAGAGACGGTCACTCACCCAACCGAGAAGAGAACACAATCGACGCCCACGCGCAGAAGAAGCTTAAGCGACAATCACGCACACGAGAGAGAACGTAAACACGAAGCAAGTGCAAGCCGAACGCAAAAGAGAACGATGACCACGCACAGAGAACGTACATGCAAAGCAAAGGCAAGCCGGGTGAGCACAAAAAGAGCGAACAAACATAAACGACGGCCGCGCAGCAAAGAGAACACACCCACACATAGAGCGAGCGCAAGCGACAGCGACATATACACACAAGCGCAGCCAGAGCGCAAGCGCAACGCGACAAAGAGCGAAAAGCGCAGCCAGAGCGCGAGCGCAAACGAAAGTACAGCTGATCGACGTCAACTGCAACTGAGCGGTGAGCGACACGAGAGCGCACCGAGAGCAGAGCCTAACACACACACACATACCTGTAAGAACCAAATACACCCGAAGAGAAAAGTTCGCACACACAACCGAACATGGGAAATCTAAGCCGAGCGACGTCGACTGCAGAGGAGGTGAAAGCCGGCATAGGAAGGAAGAAGGATAGTTCGAGAATACCTAGTGCAGCGAGCGAACGTGCGTGTCTCCTCGAAAAACCCGAGCGTGAGAAAATCCGGTGAAGTGTCAACGCGAGGAAAGCAGCAGGAACGCAGCCGTGCGAGATCCAGAGAGACAGACGGAGGAACAACAACAGCGACCAAAAGAACTCCAACTCCGCCGTAGGACAACAAGAAAAAAAGCGACTGCTATCCAGAAAACCTTCGTTGGACACGGACAGAGACTACCAAAGAGGGTGAGCAAATGATTTGAAGGCAGGGAAACAGAGAGAGAAAAAGAACAGAGCAGGCTACGTTGTAGGTAGGGAAATTTATTAAATGAAAAAAATAAAGCGTAGAAGAGTAAAAATAATGGTGCGTTTTTAATAATAAATTTAAAACAAGTTGAGGCAAGAGTGCGGGGTACTACATTCGTGAGGCTGGTGCGCCGCCCTTCTACGACTGTGCCAATGTTCTGCTAGGTATGAAAGCAGGTATTAACCACATCATACCTATCGGAACTTTTGGAGCAGACGCAAGTCAGTGAACTTGGACGCCTTGGTGCATAACCAGGTTCCAAGGTCAACTGAGCAGCGAGAGTAGATGTGCGGAACCAGCTGAAACGTTTTGTATGATTCCCCGCAGTTGACGCCAACCATTAGCCAGCCGGCCTAGCCGCTGCAGCACATATGTAAGAAGGACTCGGTATACACCGAGG
>JAEIGL010000123.1:0-47489 GCA_018903715.1 Zaprionus davidi
TTATTTTATTATTTAATAGTTATGCATTTGGCGAATTTACTCACGGTTTTTGGGGGGGGGATACCGATCTCTGCTCGAATCTGTGTAAAATAAATGCTGGCGAATAATAAAAATGGAGCTAAAATATAAATTCAACATAAATTCAGATTTCCCTTTCAAAAGTATGTCTAACAAAAAAACATACTACAAAAAATAATAATTAGCCTAAACTTATCATTAATAGAGCAATATAAGCTCGTGACGAATTTAAAATGAAAATATAAAATTTACTTACAATTTAAGTGAACATGATTTCCTATTTCCTCTTTATTTCATTTCCTATTCATATTCTGGATCGCTCCCTAAAATATGCAATGGCTTCAAAGTTACACACCAGACTAAATCTTCATTTCAAAACTTCTCTTAGTCACATCTAGTCACTCGAGTAGCACGCGTCTGATTTTTTCAGTGAAAAATTTTAAAAATTAAAATTTTGCCCACAGTAGTAGCACAAAATACAATTAGTGACACCAAAAGTCACTTTTAGTGTAAAGCACGTGTTAATATTTGCATAATTTATTGAATATAAAAAGTTTTGTTTTTCCGAAAGTGGGGCTCCGCTGCCCAACGGCTAGTGCTCGAAAGTGCCGGCAACAGGCATATGACAGTTTTGTGTGTTGTAAAACTAGGGTCGCTAAGCATTTATTCTACGAAAAAAGGAAAATAATGGTCTACAGCAGAAACCTTTAGACTTTACGTCGATGAAGCAAATCGCTGACACGGGCCCAAGAGAGTTTCGTGAGCAATTGCTGAAGAACTTGCCGAATAAAATCTCAACCTTTTCTACATCTAATATTTCAAATTTAATTTGCAGTACAACCCTCACAATTACATCAACCAGTTTAACCATCTCGTCCCCGTATTCTCCACTTTCTCGCTGTGTGGCAATGTATGTTCTACTTCTGCCAGCACGACATACATCAGTGCTCTCGTCAGCTTTCCCCAAAAAAGGCAAAGAAGGCAACAGCTGACCAGAATGATGTTTCTTAATGTGTTGAACTTTACAGCATTTCGCACCGAGCTGGACGCCCTTGTAGGTGATTCCTACACAATCAAGGCTCTGAATTCGGGAGATTTCGCTGTTTAGAACTTTCTGCCAACCTGCTTCAAGATGTGCTGATCACATCCTTCGAGGACACTTCTGTTCGGAAGACCTTAAAAGTCAACCGAAAAGTTCCTGGGTGGAACGAGGAACTGGCTGCTCAAAGAAGGAAGGTTAGAAGCCCATTCAACAGGGCCAGATCTAACCGTGTCAGCTGGGACGTCTATAGGAACGCTCTCACAAATTACAACAAAACCATTAAACGTGCTAAGCGCGATACGTGGCGCAGCTACTGTGGTAGCATTGAATCGCTGCCAGAGGCAGCGAGACTCCACAAAGTATTGGCTAAAGGGTCGTCTAATGGGATATGGCTACTCAAAAGAGCAGACGGCTCTTTCACTCAAGATCGCAGGGAAGCACTTGACCTTCTTCTACAAGTCCACTTCCCAGGTTCGGTGGCGACCCCAGATCTATCCAGTCACGATGACGCCACCCTGTCACCGGACTCACGTGGGTCCAGTCTATCAGGGACTATCTTCGACCCTGAAAAGGTCAAATGGGCTGTAAACTCCTTCGCTCCCATCAAAGCCCCAGGGGGCGATCAGATCTTTCCAGCCCTTCTACAGAATAGCCTGAATCACACTCTCGATCCGCTGGTCGGTCTTCTTAGAGCCAGTCTCACTTGGGGATACATACCCATCTCTTGGAGGAGAGTCAATGTGGTATTCATTCCTAAGCAGGGAAACCGTCTCCCTGACCAGCCTAAGTCATATCGACCGATCAGTCTCACCTCTTTTCTGCTTAAAACAGCGGAAAGGCTCGTAGACCTGCACATTCGGTGCTCTCTGCAGAAAAGCCATCCTCTGTATCCCACGCAGTTTGCGTATATAGTCGGAAGATCGACTGAGGTCGCTCTTCACAAGCTAGTGGGTAAAATCGAAGGAGCCTTCGTATCCAAGAATATTGCTCTGTGCTCTTTTCTTGATATAGAGGGTGCTTTCGATAATACCGGCTACGAGTCTATTTCTGCTGCACTAGAGCGCAGAAATATCGCCCGTCCCCTAATCCGATGGATTGATGCTATGCTCAAGCATCGGACCATTTCCTCTACCTTGGACTCCACGACTGCTTTCATTAGTGCGGTTAAGGGATGTCCCCAGGGAGGGGTCCTATCCCCCTTACTCTGGTCTTTAGTAGTTGATGAACTACTGAGTATTCTCGCTGAACAGGGCGTGCAAGCAATTGGCTATGCTGACGACCTGGCTCTCATAGTGAACGGGAACTTTGCCAACACTGTGACAGAGCTGATGCAATCTGTGGTATTCATTCCTAAACAGGGAAACCGCCCCCCTGACCAGCCTAAGTCATATCGACCGATCAGTCTCACCTCCTTTCTGCTTAAAACAGCGGAAAGGCTGCACATTCCTGCACATTCGGTGCTCTCTGCAGAAAAGTCATCCTCTGCATCCCACGTAGTTTGCGTATATAGCCGGAAGATCGACTGAGGTCGCTCTCCACAAGCTAGTTGGTAAAATTGAGGGAGCCTTCATATCCAAGAATATTGCTCTGTGGTATTCTTGATATAGAGGGTGCTTTCGACAATACCGGCTACGGGCCTATTTCTGCTGCGCTGGAGCGCAGAAATATCGCCAGTCCCCTAATACGATAGATTGATGCTATGCTCAAACGTCGGACTATTTTCTCTACCTTGGACTCCACGACTGCTTTCATTAGTACGGTTAAAGGATGTCCCCAGGGGACCTATCTCCCTTACTCTGGTCCTTAGTAGTTGATGAACTACTGAGTATTCTCGCTGAACAGGGCGTGCAAGCAATCAGCTATGCTGATGGAGTGACGATGTAGGTCTTAGCATCAATCCACAAAAGGCGATTATCATTCCCTTCACTAACGCCTCCTTGGATAGTCAATTGCCTGGGCTAAGCGCCATTCCATTGGCAAAGGTCAATTGCAAATTGGGGGCTCTGGGACTTTCCAACCCAACCATGATCAACTCCTTTAATTGATTTAGGTGACCCACCCCAAGGAGTTTTTAATTCAAAAAAAAAAAAATTAAAAAAAAAAAATTAATAATTAAAAAATAATTAAGAAAATAATAAAAAAAAAAAAATAAAAATTTTTTTAAAAAAAAAAAAAAAATATATATAAAAAAAAAAATATATTAGAAGGTTAAAAAAAAAATATTTTTAAAAAAAAAACAAAAAATTTATAAAAAAAATAAAAAAATTTAGGAAAATAATAATGATTTGGTGTGCTATATGTAAATGCTGGCTGAGTCTACAGAGAGTTTATTTGACTTCGCGTGCTTGTAGGGGATAGATAAGCTTAAATGCACCTGATAAGAAGACAGTATTAGCGAAGAAGTAGAGAAGAGGGAAAGGGAAAGAACATAAACATAACTAAAACTTCGAGTCGATCGTGCTTGCTTGCTGGTGGTGTTTTCCAGCTGATTAGCTTGCCCGCCCTACCTTGACCATTTCATCCGTTTTTGTTTTTGTCTATAGTCATAAATGGTCCCTACGATCGAGTCGATGGATTAATACCCTACCTCGTTTTCACGGAGCATGACCCTATTATAAAAAGACTCTAGCACGAGTTCATTTCTCTAATTGACATTTATTAAAAATAATTGTTATACCTAGCAAAATTCATTTTTTTTCTTTTATTTTACAATTAAATAGTATTATTAAAACAGTGGGAGAATGAGGCTGTGGAGGAATAATATGGCATTTTATAAAAACATGTGCAATATAATATTAGTAGTTAAAAGTTTAAAAGCAATATAAATAAATATGTATAATACTATAGTTTAAAATTTAATTTGTATTCATTTTATATTTAATTGAATTTAATTTTAGGGTATTCAGTGTTCTCTTTCAAGAGCATACTAACAAATGAGCAACCCAAGGCAAAATCGCGAATAACGATAGACGTGAAGAATAACTGAACGTAAAAAGAAGACTGAAGACTCACTCAAGAGAGCATTTCGTATTCTTTTGTTCTTTTATTCTTTAAGAGCGCGCAGTTCAAGAGAACGATCAAAGTGCGAGTAGCTTCGCGCGATCTTTATGCGTTCGATTCGTCAGCTCGGTGTAAGTTTTTTTATTTATTTTAATAGGAATATTGGTCACTTACCCCGTTTGCCGCTGTCCATCGACGAAAGCGCTTTCGGCGAAGATGCTGCAAAAGAGATCTTTGGATTCTGCAACGGTTGGACAGTGGGTCAAACCATGCCTTTTCTGCACACTTTTTGTTTTATTTTACACTTTTGCTGTTCATTTGTTTAACTTGATATTAGTTTTTGTTTTATTTCATTATTTTCGCTAAACTTTTATTATTTGTAATTATTTATATTTCGTTTTGGGGTTTTCTTTGTGATTAATTTTAGTTTTTTGCACTTTGCCTGCACTCCATTCTCATTCTCTCACCATGGGTACAATTATAATTTTTCTTTTTCTTAGTTAACTACACTTCAATTTGGCAAACAATTAAACTAACATAATAAAAATAATACAAAAAAAATAATAATTTGGCAATTTGGGAATTTCATAGATAGCGGGGAACAAAGGTCGCTTCTCTTTCGGTTGCCTGCACCTTGCGCTTTACCGCTTTCCGTTGCTTTGCACCTAGCGCTTTACGCACTTTTCCCTTATACTGCCGACATCTATTTCGTTTTCTTTAAGGCAAGTCACTGCACTCCACTTAGATTTGCATTAGCATTGGCGCTCAAAGATTTTAGCCAGCTAAGCTTCACACACAAAAAAAATATGATTCGCCTACAGCCCGGGCCAGCTGGGCTTCTGCCCGCTCCGCGTCTCTCGAAACAACTAAAATCTTGTTGCTCGAAGCGGAGAGAGGTGTAAGGTAAAGTCTTGCAGAGAACAGCTGTTTGCAAGTCAATCTTGCAAACTCAGCAACTTGCGCTAGATATAAAGAAAAGAAGAGGGGAATAATGAGGAAACCTCCACTTCTCATGGTATAGCTTGCCACGATTGGCAACTGGAAAAACTCCTATATGTAATTACCTGATATATATGTATATATATGAAAATATATCTTATAATTTTTGATGAAGGCTGCTCAGGCTTGCTCGTACTTTTGATCTGTCCGGTATAAGGAATGAGTGGGTAGTAAGCAGAGCCAAGGCTTGACCTATGCAGGAAACCTTTTTGGCGCCTTTTCCAAGCTCAAAATGACGCGGTAATTTTGCCTAGTCACCTTTCCACGGGAAACCAATCCACCCCTACTATGTTGGCAATGAAACACTTCTTTATCGATACCAAAAAAAATCAATTCCCCTTTTTTTTTTAATTAAAATTTTTTTTCGTTCGCTAAAACAACCAGGAGCAAGGGGTTTATTTTTTTATTGTTTTATATATTTATATTTTGCTATTTTTGAAAGGCTTTAACTTGCTACTATTTTAAATCATCGCAATCTACTACTAAAACTAAAACGAACGTGTTGCCTCTTACTGTTGCATACTTTTAGGTGTACCTCAGAATTATTTGAGCGACAAGCGATCCTACAAACCCCCCCACCAAGATCACGCTTTAGAGGGGAGACCTTTAAATGCGGGATCCACGCTTGGAGCGAAGTGAAAATTAATTAATTTGGCCTACTGTTTCAGATCTTTAGCATGGAATTTTCCTATATAATGGCCATTCAAGTCTTCTACGTCGTAATAGCTGTTTCCCAATTTACGCTTTATTCGACTTTTTATAAAATTGGGTGCAAGTTTCGCGCTATATCCCTTTTCAAAGTTACTTTGCGTGAAGTTTCTCCGATATACTTCCTGACCTACGTTGAATGAAACTTCGCGGGCTCGCAAATTGTAAGCATTTTCGTTTCTTTGGTGTTGCTTCCGCATTGATGTCATTGCTTTATTGCTTTGTCTCGTTCTATGTCAAAACTATCATCCCTTTGAAAACACACAGAGCGATCTTCTAACAGGTTCAACCTTTTCAACAGTTTGTATGTTGATCCGTTTGTGATCATGTTCTGACCAAAGGTTAGTCGATACGGTGTAGTGTTAATTGCTGTGTGCCAGCTCGAGTTTTGGCTCGGATGTATATAGGCTTTGATAGCTGCTATGGCTGTTCTATTAACTCTTTCTGACGCGTTGCCTTGAGGAGAATATATGGCGGTGTAGGAGTGAGCTATTTTATATTTTTCTAATAGTTTATTGAAGGCATGGGATTTGAACTGCACGCCATTATCGGATACTATGACGTCGGGTACTCCAAAGCAATGTATTAATTCTTCTTCCAGGTATTTTAAAATGGCTTCAGCAGTCAATTTTTTTACTGGCTTTAAGAACGGAAATTTAGAAAAATGGTCTAGAACTACAAAAATCCCTACATTTCCAGACCGAGAACGTGGGTATGGACCTAAAAAATCCACATAAAGTTTCTGAAAGAAACGTCTCGTCTCGCCTGTCTGGCCAAGTGTTGGTTTCAAGCTATAATTTGGGTGATTCGTGTATTTGCATATTTCGCAGTTTTTGACGTATTTTCTAACGTCAGCCACCAGATTTGGCCAGAAGTAATATCTTCGTATCCTCTCTAAGGTTTTGTTGATACCACTATGCGAGGCCAAAGGGTGATCATGCGCTAATGTTAAGGCAATCGGTATTACCTCGTTCGGTAACTGTTTGAGCACAGTAGTTAGTTAAGATAGAATTTAAGAGAGCACATGAAGTGTCGTCAAATTTAAATTACTCTCTTTGCTTTGAGTCGATCGGCACTTGCCGACGGCAAATTTGAGTGCGTGGCCAAGTTGTGGTCACCGCTCGAGTATGTATAAAGTTCGCTCTCGAGAAGGAAGCAGCAATACTTGTGCCATCAGCAACAATAAATTTTTGTAAAAACTCGAAACCACCGCGTCTCAATTAATTTGTTTAATTTTCGGATCTCTAAAAACGCTTAGAGATTTTTCAGTAACCAAATTTTCCACGCCATATCATCAGCAACGCGGTCACCTGTTGCATGTTCCATTCTACGCTATAATATCCCGTCTACAATTTCTATATCTGGGAGTTTGACTGGACTTTGTTCAATTTGTTTCACCAAAATCTGGTATTCTTTGCTTTTAAAGCTATCGGAGTCAATATCGATGAACTGGTCTATATCGACCGATGCCAAATCTTCTGTAAACGTACGAGAAAGTGCATCGGGAATGATATTTTGGCTACCCTTACGATGCTTAATTACGAAGCTACAGCCTTGAAACTTAAGGGCCTATCGGGCCAGCCTACTGCTTGATTGAGACATCAGCCATTTAAGCGAAGCATAATCGGTGACGACTGTAAATTTTTGCCCCTCAACATAGGCTCTAAATTTCTTGATTGCTAGTATAGCTGCTAAACACTCCTTTTCTGTAACCGAATAATTTCTTTGGCTCTGGTTACGTTTCCTAGACATAAAGGCTATAGGAACTTCGTTTCCCTCGACATTTAACTGAACCAGTACACCACCAACACCAGTGTGACTGGCATCGCAGTGAAGGAAGAATTCTGCATCAAAATTAGGGCTATGCAGAACAGGAGTCTCGCACATTTGCTTTTTAAAAGCTCGAAAGCTTTCTGAGCTTCATCGGACCACTCAAATTTCCTCTTTTGCTTCAGAGTATCTGTAAGAGGCGAAGCAATCGAAGCGTAATTCTTAATGAACTTATGGTACCAACCGGTCATTCCTAAGAATCTACGCAGGTGTTTAACCGATCTTGGTACCGGAAAATCAACTATAGCTGACAATTTTTCCGGATCCGTAGCAATTGTGCCATGGCCTACTATGTGTCCGAGATATTGCACTTCAAGCAGGCAAAATTTACTTTTGTGTACGATTATCGATTTTGGGATCTCCAAAGGCTTTAGACAACAACAAAAAAAGGTGCAACTGCTGACAGAGCTATCATCTAACCATCTGCCTTTACTCTTCGAGCTATATGAAGACGCCCATTCATTTAAAGGTGTTACAAAAATGCTGTCACCGCAAGCAAACATTCGGGTCTTCAAAGAACATATCGAGAGCAGTTTAGAACTTAACATTCACATTGACACCTACAGTAAGCTGGAAGCATATGTCGACTACTTCACATCTACTATCATTGAAGCTGCAAGGCAGGCTACACCAACCCGTCACCAAGCTGGTCTGATGACCATAAGGTCTCCAATTTTAAGTTTGGAGGCTAGTGATCTGTTCAGCCACAAAAGACGCCTAAGAGGAGATCCTAGCATTAATCATCAATATTCAATTATTACTAATAGACTGCGCCGTTTGCTAGCCAAAAACCGTAGAGCAAATCTAGATACCTCGTTGGAGAGTGCTGGTCCAGATAATAATAGTGGCTTCTCAATATGGAGACTCACGAGAGGCATCAAGAGACAGCCTTTGTTTCAGTCACCAGTCCAGAATCGAAGTGGCCTATGGCTTAAGACGGATGATTGGAAAGCAAGTACTTTTGCTTCGCACCTCTCTTCCACTTCCATGCCCTTCAAGTTAACGGACGACTCCACTCGTGAAGCCATCTCAAATTTCTTGGTACTCCGACTGCTCCGACCCGCCCCATAAGACATACCTCACCGCAGGAAATTATGACGATCGGGAAATGCCGACGACGAATTCGGGGAGTGTGGTCGGATTGTGGCCCACTCTGACTTATTGAAAACACTTTCATAAAAGCAATCGTCGAAGCCAGCAGCAGCAATAAATTGTTTATTTTTTGTGAAGACACTTTATCTCGCTTTTCATTATTTGTATTAACTTGGCAGTGTGTGAAGTCGTGGAAATCTCTACAGAATACGCACACCAGGCGAATTGTGGAATACGACCTCGTAAGACCGTATTCTTGGCATTTCATACATTGTACGTTTATGTGGGTCTTCTACTTTTAGCTTACGGTGCAGAAGGAACTAGAATTTATAAATTGGGTGAAACCTCGTTTTTAAGCTTTGCATTTGTGCAAATATGTAGAATCAGGTATTGAATTTATGTTTTTTATTAGTTATAATACAGTTTTGAAGCAACAAATCAATATAGAAACATATATCGCATGACCCGATCATGATTTTCGAGATTTTCGAGGTTAGGTCGAAACTCCGATGTACTGCGTAAATTTTGACTTAGGACACGGAATAAAAAGGACAAAATACATGTTGAAACATATATTGCATGCTGAGATCAAGATTCTATATCTTTTGGGAGATATTTTAAGATTTTTCAGTTTTGTGAGGTTATGTCGAAGTCCAGACGTTATGGATTTGGATTCAGCGACCCAAAATACATATAACTGCATAAAATTTTGATTTCGTATTTTTTTATTAATATTGAAAGAAGTTTTTTAATAAAAAGGTTAAAAAGTAAAGGTCCTAGATGGCTGTGCTGAGGAATGCCAGAGGTAACCGAGGTTCAAGTACCAAAAAATCGTTGAGGGCTCAAATGACAAAAATGCTAATGCACGGAGCTCAGACCGACAATTAGTACTAGTACAGTTTTTGCAGGGAACTAACGTTTCACAATAAAAACAAAACTTAGATATACCTAACGGAATGCTGAGAGAGCTTTCATTGAGCGAAAAAGCTATTGTTGAAGGTTAATCTTTAATTTAAGCGATTGTAATGCATGTAATGTTTTTTCAAATCGATACAAATAATATTGAAGTTATTTTCTTACCTGTAGTGAATTTCTCACAAAATTAATAAGATCCATTTTAAATAAGCTAATCCACTGATTTATCTGATTAAGAACAGATCGCTTAAAACCTTCCATATTTAAACGCAAGAATCCAAAAAATATGTCATATGTTTCCCACGGGTATACTTGTTCTTGTAAATCTATAAATTTATCCAATTGTACTTTATATATCGGAACTGGTGGGTAATCTCCCGTTCCAATTGGCTTAACACCAGAGCTGCCCTCCTGCTCCTGCTCAGCATCCCTTTCATTTAGATCCAAGTTACGTCCATACTTTTTAACTTCGTTCAAATAAACTGTTTTATCCCAAGTCCATAAGTACGAGTACACCGTATAGCCCTTTCCATGAGTTCGAATGGACTGTAAAGCTTGTTTCACTTTACTCATAATGTCGGCACGTTGTTTGCTGATTTCCACCTTGTCTTCAAGTTCATCTTTGAGGAAAACAACAATAAAAAAGTTGTTAATAAATTAATTGTAATCTTACCCATAAAACGTAAAACTTCCCCATTAGTAATTTCAGGTGGGTCTTGAGCTACGCGGTAAAGAAGGATCATTGTATCATATATATCATCCAAAAGGGTTTCAACAAAAAATACAAATCCGGTCTTGGAATTTAGATCAAGGCCTAAGAAATATACTACAGCAGGTTCTTGCAACTCCATAAATATTTCAAATATGGGAGCACTATTTTCAACACGATTTTCTACTTCCAACCTTAAATATGTCACACTGGTCATAACACTATCTAAAAGACATTGAGCAATATTTTTGTCCACATACATCTCATAGTTATGAAAAAGTTTTCGTTCATCTTCGCTGATACCTTTCAGAAGTTCATATTTGTGAAATGGAGTAATTATTTCTTCTTCACTTCCTGAACGTTCATCTTCTTCCTTTTCCTCCACTTTTTCAGTTTTAAGTTTATCATTTTTTTTTTTAGTCTTTGCAACCTTTGAAATAGCCGAAAGACTTAAAACAGGAGGCCAGATATCATCGGGATCATCTTCTTCTTCGGCACCTTCCCCGGATGGTAGAGTATATCGTCTTGGCATATCAAAAAAGAGCTTTAAATTTACATACATAAGTAAATCAATTAGCCGCTGCGTAGTGGAAGCTTTTTCAACTCGTTCCATAAGAATAACATCACGTGGATCAGTGTATAACATAAAGACTGGATTAAGTTCTTTGCGTTGAAATAATGGGACTTTACCCCAGGATCTAATACTTTCTTTAATAAGCAGAAGATTTTCTTGAGCAGCCACTAAACGGTCATGTAAATATTTAACTAATTTAAATACCTTCACAATATACTTTTGACCTTAAAAAAATGTGGAAAAATTATTAAATAAAATTTGAAAGTAAAAGTTGATAAATTCAAATTATTTGTGATGTGAAATTAGTAAAATAAAATTTGTTGAAATTATTTATATTATGACTCACTTTGGTTGACACTGTTAAGAAATTTCTGAAAATACAACTATTCTTAATTCAGAAACTCTAATTTCGGCCGTTTGTGCCTATGGAAATTATATGATATATAAATTGTATATTCATATTATACATATATATAATATTAGTCTAATGAAGTAAATTTGGTTGCAATATATTGACAAATAAAAAAGTTTATTGCGATCGGATAATAAACATAAAAGTTACTTAAGATATTATACAGGGTCTGCCACGTAACTTTTTTTTTTAAAACAGTGCGCACACGATCGATCGTAACGTTGGCTGTGTGGCACGGAGCGCCGTCTTGCTGGAACCAAATGTTGTCCAAGTCCTCCTCTTCGATTTCCGTAACGGCGGCTCCTGCCGCATTTTCGCCTCACGCACACAGCAGCGATATTACCGGCAGTACGCACTTTTTTTGGTTTCTCACGCGTTGGTTTATCAATAATTGTGCTGGCTTCTCTCAATTTTTTCAAAAGAAAGCGCACATACGGAGCGAACGGTCTTTTGTTACGGCTCATTTCCGTGCGTAATTTTCGCACACATTCTACAACATTACCATCGTATACACAAACATTTTCGTTCAGCGGAAGGATAAAACTAAAATTCTGTCAAATCAGATGTAATATCAGAATAACCACTAGTTCAAATGGCGGACCCTGTATATGAATGGAATATCAATATTGTATATTAACATTTTGCTTAAGTTGTTCGCCTTCGGATGCATTTCTACGTTTCGCAACACCGTTCCCTTCGTTGGTGTCATCGTTCTACTTGTGGTCGTTTCTCGAATAAAAATCGTCTGTGTACCTCGAATGTTCTACGTAGACTGCCCTCTCTCTTTTCATGCAGGCTCGCTCGTCGCCAAAATCTATTGCGCAGCTTGCTCATAACACACTTGCCATCCTGCTCATTCGCACACACGACAAATATCCAGACAGTCTCGCTCACACACTCCTTCGTGTGATGTACACAGAACGAACCAACGGAAGAGGCAACACACCAAACACGTAGGCACGGGTCACACTCAATGAGAGAATTTACCGTTATTCCTCACACCGACTCTCGGTGATATAAAGAACACAAGACAGCAATGACAGTTGTTCTGTTTTCTCTATTCTTCCTCACTACAACCTTGACACATACAACATTCATGCCGCTGTACTAAATTTTAATAATGCTACCAATGCTCCGACATACGAGGGTCGTTTGATAAGTCCGTGACTTTTTGAATAAAATATATTTTTTTCGTCAAGAAGCGTTTTATTTCTCAACATAATCTCCTTTTAGCTCTATACATTTAGTCCAGCGTTTTTCCAATTTTTTTATTCCTTCCAAATAATAGGTTTTCTCAAGGCCCTCAAAATAGTCGTTTGTTTCTGTGATGACCTCTTCATTTGACCCGAATCTCTTACCGCCGAGCCATTTCTTCATGTTTGGAAACAAAAAATAGTCACAGGGGGCTAAATCTGGAGAATATGCTGGATGGGGTAGCAGTTCGTAGCCCAATTTATGAAATTTTGCCATGCTGACTACACACGTGTGCACCCGTGCATTGTCCTGATGGAACAGCACTTTTTTCCCCAAAAGGGGCGTTTTTTCTTTCAATTAATATTAAAATTTTTCAAAAAACTGAATAATATTCGCCGGTGATCGTTTTACCCTTTTCAAGGTAATCGATGTGAATGATACCTTACGGGGGCATGACCTTGTGACAGACCCACCTTGGCCTTCTTTGGTGCACGTTCACCCGGAGAAACCCACTGTCTTGATTGTTCTTTGGTCTCTGGTGTGGTGTGGTGGATCCATGTTTCGTCTACGGTAACGAAACGGCGCAAAAATTCGTTTGGATTGCGGTTGAACATCGCCAAACACTCCTTTGAAATGGTCACACGGTTGCGCTTATGGTCGTGTGTGAGCAATCGCGGCACCCATCGCGCGGAAAGCTTTTTCATGTCCAAATATTCATGTAAAATGTGATGTACCCGTTCAGTTGAGATGCCTACAGCCTCAGCTACCTCACGCACTTTCATTCTCCGATCATCCAATATCATTCCATGGATTTTGTCGACGATTTCTGGCATGACGACCTCTTTTGGGCGACCTGAACGTTCGGCATCACTTGTACTGGTACGACCACAACGGAACTCAGTAAACCATTTCTTAACCATTGAAATTGATGGTGCAGAGTCCCCATAATATTTATCAAGTCTTTCCTTGGTTTCGGTGATGGATTTTTTACGCAAAAAATAATGCTTAATTAGCACACGAAATTCACTTTTTTTCCATTTTCGTTAAAATTCACGAGATCGTCTGCTTTCAATGCCTATAAAACGCAAACCAAAAAACGCAGCTTTCTCAAAATTTTACAGTCAGCTGTTAATCGATAACTGCTGACAGGAGCAGTGTTGTATTTAGAGCAGGTGCGCGGCAAATACAAAAAGTCACGGACTTATCAAATTAAATTTTAATTAAAAAATCAATTTGTTTAGTTATATCACAGTCGAGCATAGCCGAAGAAGAGTAAGTCTTTGATATGTTTCATTTATTCGCCATCTGACGCGTCTGCTTGAGAGTGACACTCATTTATGATGGTCACACTAAACGTTTTCTATGACATTTAGTACAATGGTCAAACTGAACTCATATAATTTTTCCATGCCTTCTTCTGTCAGTTATTTGTACAAAGTTAGTATAGCCTTAACAATTTGTAGTGGGGAATGGAAAAAAAATACTGCTATTTTGACCAATTTGAATAATAGTGGAAATTTAGGCCAGATTTATTTATTTATTTCTATGATTGTTTTCGATTGGTTGGGTTTGTTAGTTTTTTTCGTCTTATACATAACAGACAACGCCGACATTAAAAATATTTTTTATAGACTAAATAATATGGTCATATAAATTAAAATGTTACTTACTGTATTTGTCCCAAATAATGTTAAATATAAGTGGTTTAATTTGTTCTTCAATCATTGCCATTTCTACTGCAATGAGTTGTTTTTCTGTTTCATGAGCACGTTCATTTATATCATTCCACCACTCAGCAATTCTTAATAGTTTAATACGTGCTTGCTATAAAGAAAAAACAAAATGCACGAAATAATTATACACATTGTCTTGGTATAAAAAAAAACGCGGTATTTTGCATTACTAGATCATTACACTTTGCTACAAATGTCTTTTTGATGAGATAAAAAAACTACGCCATTAACTTTATAATGACGTAATTGTAAAGTACTTTAAATCTACAAATTATTGTAAGACGTATTCTCGCTAAAATTTTGTGTGCCTACCAAAAAGGCTATTGAGAATGATTACTTTGTGCATTTAAGTCGTATTGAAATTTATTTACAAAAAGAAATATATATCCAAATTTTTGGTACCGGGGATAAAAAATTAAGTTTTATTGTATCAATTTTACAATACTTACCCAGAGATCTTCTTCCAAACTAAAAAATTGGTATAAATTTGGTGTGAGCTCACATTTTAATAACCGAAGTACTTTAATATTCTTTAGTGCAATTACAAGATTTTCACTAAAATTAACACTTATACTTTCATTCTCATTTCGTTTTATTAATAATGTTGTGGCCATGCCTTCTTGTATGCTAGTCCAACACTCTACAACCCATTTGGCTAAAATATTTTTAATTAACGTATTAATTTCCTGTACGATGATATCATAAAGGTCTTGAACATTTTTTCCATGTTCACTTTCAAAAAGCCTAAAAAATATTCTTTAATTTTCAAAAACGTTACACTTTTGACAACTTACGGGTAATCATACAAGTCTGCATCCTTGTACATGGCTGTTATACGGTATCGAAGTTTGTATAGCAAAACAATAGTTCCCGAGAGTTTTGGAAAATATTCATCAGAAGGCATTACCTGTGAAATCAATATTTTATTTTATTTACATCCTGATAATATACATTTACTTACAGATATTCCATTTTCAGTATATATTTGCTTAAGTATGTTAAAATCTTCTTTAACGTAAAATATTTCTTTTTCAAAGTCATCAACAACAACGGTCATAAATGGATCAATATGCTCTCTAATAATAGGCCGCAATAGAATTGTTCCACCAAGTAATAAATCACGAGAATCTACAAGCGCTTTTTCAAATTGTGATGCTATCATTCTTTCTAACATATCAGTTTTTTTTTTAAAACTCTCTCGGTCTTTTCCGAAAATAGAGTTTTCAGCCTCAGGATCTAGTGGATTATACTGTATGTTAGTCCAATCACGATAAAAGTTTTTGTAATTTTCAACTATCTTTTCAATTGCATAAGATATTTGGCGACCTTTAAGTCCACCTACTACTATTTTATCTAGCTTCATAAAGTCACGACCAGTATTAAACAATTCTTTTAGCTCATGAAGACGTTCAATAAAATTATCAAGCCGTTGAAAAATCTTTGCTGATTGCCATGTCCAGTCTTGTGAGTTAAACGTTGTGCTTATCTTAAATTTTTTTAAAGAATTGCGACATTCTCTATATATAATTCTATAAAAAGGAATGTAATGTTGAAAAAATCTGGTGTGAATAGCAAATCTTCTTACTTGTAATATTCGAGGTGTTGTATATTTGCAACAATTTTTTTGTAAGACTCCTCTACATCACCTTGAAACATGGCATCAGGTTCAATTGTACGTATGACGCATTCAATAAGCGAATTATGAAAAAGGTTAAAGAGGAGGGTCATATTATCAAGTGTATGGAAATAGCGGGAATGTCCCCATACAAGTCCAATAGTAAGCATAAGTGGCCGAATATCTGGTCTATTATCATCCATATTGTTCATATCAAATTTATCAATTTTTTTTTTTCTGTTGGAGATAATATAATTATTTTATTATTTTATCAGAAACTAATAACTTACCAAAGGTGCTAAGCATTTAGTTATATCCCGTGCTTCCGCTAAAGATTCTAAAACTAATTCTACAATTCGTCGATACGAATGTTCAAATACAGATTGTATTTTTTCCAAAACAAATCCAATTGTCTTAATTCGAATGTCTCCCAATTGATGCGCTAAATTTTCAAGGTTTTCTTTTCGAGATTCCCAATATGCAAAAATAGCTTCGGGAAGAGGATATTTATCAACAGAAAATACCTTGTGCATTGGCTTAACTCCCACCAGATTTTCCACAGAGTCCAACCACTTGACTACCATAAATTCAATAGAATGCTTCATCATATGATTTACTGAAGCGTGGTCCCTGAAAAAATATTATTATTAAAGTTATGTTGATAAGTGAGAAAGTGTCGGATAGTACTCCTAAGTACCATACTTAAATTTGCACTTGTGAATTCATATATATAAGTTAAGAAAGACAATTTCTTGCTTGTGTTGCTACGGCTCCCGTAGCCGCATACCTCACCTAGGAAGTATTTGGAGCATTCCAAGTGTTCTTGTGTCGTCGACTTGTTCTGTAGATAGGTTCCCCAAATGAAGTCAAGGGTTGTGTTAAAGAACCGTTTTCATTGACTTTCTAATTAATTTTAACAATGGTTGTGATTTTGAGAGCTGCACGTCCAATGTGGCTGACAGTAGGCGATCGAAGAGGAAGAAAGTGGATGACAGTAGGCGATGGAAAGAAAAAACTAGCGATGATTCCCAGAATATCGATTACAGATTAATATCTACTTAAGATTTAAGTAAATGTGATTGGCAAATTCAAGGGTTATCAGGTCTCCATAAATACCTTCTAGCATCGGTGCTGGTTCTCTCCAGAGCTCCGGCTCCAGTGCTGAATGCGGCGTTTGCATCCAGCGGGGGGAGCGCGTGTAAGAGCGGCGGTCAGTAGAAGAGGCGGGAAGATACTTAGAGAGATTTCATAACTCCTCCCCCTACAGGTTGTAGCGACATTCTCACCGCGGCGGGTGGTCGTGTTCTTACTTTCATAGTTCCACTATCACATCACTGTCACTTTTTCACTTTCCATTTTTTTAAATTTTTATTGCGTTAAGTTGGTAACCATTGCCGGTAGTCAGAATTCAGACTATTTCTTGCTTGTGCTGCTACGGCTCCCGTAGCCGCATACCTCACCTAGTAAGTATATGGAGCATTCCAAGTGTTCTTGTGTGTCGTCGACTTGTTCTTTAGATAGGTTCCCCAAATGAAGTCAAGGGTTGTGTTAAAGAACCGTTTTCATTGACTTTCTAATTAATTTTAACAATTGATGGTTAACCAGATTAGAGATTTATTCGTCCAATGTGGCTGACAGTAGGCGATGGAAGAGGAAGAAAGTGGATGACAGTAGGCGATGGAAAGAAAAAACTAGCGATGATTCCCAGGATATCGATTACAGACTAATATCTAGCAAATTAAGATTTAATTAAATGTGATTGGCAAATTCAAGGGTTGCCAGGTCTTCATAAATGCCTTCTAGCATCGGTGCTGAATCTCTCCAGAGCTCCGGCTCCAGTGCTGAATTCGGCGTTTGCATACAGCGGGGGGAGCGCGTGTAAGAGCGGCGGGAATAAATGCTAAATGATATCCAGCAATCAACAAGAAAAATTAATGTTCAATGTACAACTTGACTGTTCGATCTATATACCCCTTTACCTATGTGTACAGGGTATAAACTACGTAAGATGTAAGTGCTCAGTTGAAAAGGAAAACAATTAACGGAAAAGACGGCTCCACGAAATAACGGAACACTCAATGCACCAAGATCAGTCGACTTCTTTGCTAAGCGACAAAAAAATAGCTGTAATCTCACAGCTGCTAACACCAAAGCGGAACAAGCAAATAGCGAAAGTTCAATAACCGAGTAAGCGACTGTGAAGTCGCTTTTTATATATATGTACATACTAGATGGGGTGAAAAGTAACTTCCTTGACCGCCAAAATACAATTCTACTGCAAAAATTTTGTAGGGCCTTATAGTGAGTACATATTTAGGCAACCATGCGAAATTTGCGTGCGATACTGCCAGTAGTTTTTTTTGACAGCTGATTTTCATAGATGTGTTAGGCATCATGTGCAGTATGGACAAAAACGATTTTCGTTTTCTCATAAAACATTATTTTTTGAGAGGCAAAACGGCGAGGGAAACGACAGAAAATTTGGTGGCCGCAACTCCACTAACGATCAAGGCCACATCGGCAGGCCCTCGGGTGAGGTCACAGAGAAAAATGCCGAAAAAATTCATGAGATGATGTTGGCAAATGGGAAAGTAAAATTTTGTGATCTAGCAGATATCACAAGGATCAGTATTCTAAACGAGATTTTTCATATGAAATATTTATCCTGGCGAAAGGTGCCGCGAAACTGGCTTCAGACCAAAAACACGAGAAACGAAACTTTGGCCAAAACCAATTATTTGGGGCTTCAAATACTTCCTTATCCCGCTTTTCCATACGTTTTGGTTCTCTCATATTACAATCTCTTCTCAAATCTCAAAAGATGGCTCATCAATAAAAAATTAGCTTACGCCAGGAATTTTTCGTAATTATCTACGCCGCGGAGGAGTATTTTGCAGGCCTGCCGAAAATTATTTTTAATTTGATATTCTCGCACAATTGCCGGGCAGATTACATCGTAGCTTTTGGTTGATTCCATAGACATCCCTTGGAAGTTAAACACGCGAAAACCGAATTTACACGATTAGAAGATGGAAGTCTTACTTAGACGAATACAATAAAGAACTGCTGTACAAGCCAGTGAAAGAAAATGTAGTGGCAAACACACTATCAAGGGCATCAAAGCAAGTTTAAGTTAACTCATTAACAGCAACTCAACATAGTGCTCAAAGTTCTGGACACAATCTGATAGCGAGCGTCGAATCTCCGATGAATGTATTTAAAAATCAAATTTTTATACTTAAAGAAGAGCCACCTGATTATAAATTTACAATCCCATTTCCACCATTCCATAGGCACACAATATCTCAGTTAACATATTCCGACGAAGACCTAATACAAATTTTAAGAAAACACCTATATCCCACAGTCATTAATGGCATCCATACAACAGAAGATATGGTATAATGGGTCAGATAAAAAAATGTATCCAGAACATTTTGGATCCTTTAAAGTCAGTAAGAAAAGCAACAGTCGCGCAGCACCGCGACAGTGAGATACCCTTCGACCAATGTTCCCGTGTAGTTTAATTTGTTAAATTCAGTTTAATTTGTTAAATTCCCTCTCTTATTAGCTGACAGAAGCATTTGGTTTTATGCTCATCCTTTCTTATATAACTTCTGTGATTATTGTCCGATCAGATTGCAATTTGGAGAATACGTAGATAATTCATTCAGTTTAGTATATGTTAAAATCAGAAAGTTGTAGCTTTTATACAGCGCTACAAATTGAGTTCAAAAATTGAATTATTTATTTACGGGGGCGCTGGGCGTGGGACCTAACATTTGAAATAAACTTGATCAGCTTATAATACACAGGAGTCTTCCTGCCAAATTTGGTAACTCTAGCTTGGAAGAAAGGTTCACACTTCCAACGCTGGCATCAATGTCATGCTGAAATCAAATTATGGAGTTTGCAGTTCTAGGTTGGAAGCAATGGATTTGCCGAACATTGTGAATAAGCAACCAACGCGTAAAATCTGTCTCGATAGTTGGAAAGTGCCACAGAATATTACTGCCCATATGAGTTATTATTTGGTAAAACAAATAAACAATTTAATAGTATAGATAATATAGAGACCATATATAATATAGATGACTATGCTAAGGAAAGTAAATATAGATTAGAAGTAAAATTTAAAAGAGCTAGAATAATAAGAGAAGAAAATAAGAAAAATAATAAATAATATTAGATGATCAGAAAATAAACAATATAGATATATCAGTAGGTGATAAAGTCTTATTAAGAAATGAAACAGGTCACAAATTAGAATATAAATATACTGGTCCGTATACAATAACGGATATAGGAGATAGAAATAAAATTATAATAACGAATAATAAAAACAAACAGTACATAAGGATAGCTTAAAAATGTTTATTTCGTAATTGTAATTAATATGGCCATGCTAAGACAAATATAATTTTTAATTTAATATATTCAAAAAAAAAAAAAAAAAACAACAAAAAATAAGCAAAAAAAAAAAGAAAAATGATAATCTTCCTTTCTTAATTAAAAATTAATCTTTTAAGTAAAAGCTTATAAAATAATTTCATAATGTTACGTTATTTTTCAAAAGGAGGGAGATGTAGTATGAATATGTCGTAGCAGTAGTAGTAGTAGTAGTAGTAGAAAATTACGCGCGAACTCGAATTATTTCATCATATTATGTTTTGCGTCTTTGCATTGTGGTTGTCGTTCATTTTTCTGCAAGTACCTGCACGACGATACATCGCGACAACGACGCGTCGCCTGTTTTGTTGCACGACGATGCGTCGCGACGTTGCCGCCGAGTGTGGTTCGAGTCTGTTAGAAAACGAGCAAGGCAGTATGCTTGTGAGAACGCCTGTGAGCAACACGAAACGCGCTACGCTCTAATGGGAGACGAGGAGAATTCGACATGAGAAGTGGGATCAGGCCCTCTACCTTCAACAGTAGATGGACCATGGCATACTATTATGGAAATGCAAAATAAAAATTTAATTGAACTTGTGCGGTGAACAGGGTCACATATCTACCCAATGTGCAAAGAAGGAAGCTGAAGTGAGCATTCAACCGAGAAAAGCGAGCGGAGCAGTGCAGTGTTGCAGTACCTAAGGGATTCATCAATCACAGAGGCCAAATTTTCGAAATCACGTTTGATTTTGGAGCTGAATGCTCGCTGCTGAAAGAAAAGCTAAGTACTAAATTTTCTGGTAAAAGATTTAATAATGTTGTTATGTTAAAAGGCATAGGCACGATTATTGCATTGAAATTTTGTTTTATGTAATAGGCGATGATCATATGCAGAACGATATTGTTATTGGTCGCGAAATATTAAATCAGGGTTTTGATATTGTCATTTCGTCAAACCAATTTAAAATTTCGGGAACCAAAATAATTAATTTGTGTACCAGCAGTGATTCAGCCGATATTGATACTGAACTTGATGAACAAGATAAAATAAAACTACATTCATTGTTGGCAAAGTACTCAAATTCTCTTATAGAGGGTATCCCATGTACTAAGGTTAAAGTTGGCGAAATGAAAATAAGATTAATTGATCCAAGAAAGACAGTTCAAAGAAGGCCATATCGATTAAGCCCATGCGAGCGAGATTTAGTTCGAGAAAAAATTGACGAATTTGCTGAAATGCAATATTATTAGACCAAGCTGTTCACCTTATGCAAGCCCTATATTACTGGTAAAGAAAAAAAATGGTTCGGATAGGCTTTGTGTTGACTATAGGGAGTTAAATTCAAACACAGTCGCTGATAAATACCCTCTGCCACTCATACAGGATCAAATAAGTAGACTTCGAGGAGCTTATTATTTTACATGTTTAGATATGGCTAGCGGTTATTACCAGATTCCCTTAAATGCAGATTGAATTGAGTATACAGCGTTTGTGACACCCGATGGCCAGTATGAGTTTTTATCTATGCCTTTCGGGCTTAAAAATGCGCCGTCGGTATTTCAACGTTTAGTAATGCAAGCGCTCGGGGATCTTGCAAATTCTTATGTTATCGTCTATATGGACGACATCACGATAACTGCATCAACACAATGTGAGGCGTTAGAAAGGTTACAAATTGTTTTAGATGTTCTGACAGAGGCCGGGTTTTCATTCAACATTACGAAGTGTTCCTTCTTGAAAACATCGGTTCAATATTTAGGCTACAATGTTAGTGCTGGCGAAATTTGCCCAAACCATCAGAAAATTGTTGCGTTGACTGCTCTTCCGCCTCCAAAGTCAGTCACATCGCTTAGGCAATTTATTGGATTTGCAACTTATTTCAAACAGTTTATTAAGGGATTTTCACAGTTGATGAAACTGTTATATTTTATATTTTATTCAAGAAATAAATAAGATTTGACCCCTAGAGCCCAACGTTGGTGGGTTTATTTGCAATCATTAACATTTGAAATTCAGTATAGAGAAGGGAAAAGAATGGCCCATGTTGACTTTTTGTCAAGAAATCCTATCTCACCGAAGTCTACTAGTGCTGTAAATGTGATTAAAGAGAAGAGAGTTAACTTAGCCGAAATTTCAAGCAACTGGCTCATTGCTGAACAGCGTCGAGACTCGGACATAGCCGAAATCGTGAGCAAATTAAAAGATTGTTCTCTTGCTGAAGATATTGCGAAACCTATGAACTAAGGGCAGAAGTTCTTTACCGAAAAATACAGAGAAATGGCAGAACACGCTGTTTACCAGTGGTACCGCGTTCCTTCAAATGGTCTGTTATAAAACAGGTGCATGAGTCGATAATGCATTTAGGTTGGGAAAAGACACTAGATAAAGTTTACGATTTTTATCGGTTTGACAATATGTCAAAATATGTTAGAAAATTTGTTGACAATTGTATCACCTGCTAAATGTCCAAATCAAACACAGGAAAAATTCAGGCCGAATTGCATCCAATCCCAAAAGTCAATATTCCTTGGCACACTATCCACATCGATATAACAGGGAAATTAAGTGGCAAGAGTGATCAGAAGGAGTATGTTATTGTTCAAGTAGACGCTTTTACCAAGTATGTCTATCTTAGTCATACCCTTAAATTAGACAGTGAGAGTTGCATAAAAGCTGTTCAATCGGCCGTTTCGTTATTTGGAGTACCAAACCGAATAATAGCTGACCAGGGAAGGTGTTTTACGGGTGCAAAGTTTAGTCAATTCTGTTCAGATCAGAAAATAAACTTGCATTTGATTGCCACCGGGGCTAATCGAGCTAATGTTCAAGTTGAACGAACCATGACCACATTGAAAAATATGTTAACGGCGGTTGAAACTGGAACGCAGTTTGGGCAGGACGTGTTAGGGGAGGTGCAGTTGGCAATCAATTGTGCAACTAACCGTGTGACGAAGGCAAGTCCTCTTGAAATGTTATTGGGAATGGTAGCACGCCCGTTAGGATTACTTCCACCTGGTGACAGAGAAAATGATGTTGATCTGTCAAATGTAAGAGTACAAGCTGAAAAGAATGTTTTAGCCACGGCAGTTTATGACAAAGAACGATTTGATAAAAATAAGGCAAAAGTTCTTAGACACAAAGTAGGAGATTTTGTGCTACTTAAAAGCGAAGAGAGGCATCAAACCAAGTTGAGCCCAAAATTCAAGGGGCCTTTTGAGAAAAATGCCAGAGGGGCAAGTGCCCCAGGAGTTGAATGTGTGTGAAGAGAGCGAAAATGAAAATGTTGAAGCCACTGAAGAAAGTGAAGCACACCAATAAAGGTGATGAAAGATTTACTGCTGGCTAAAGAAAATGGCAGAGTAACAAGACTAGATAAATAATGCAAGCACAAGTGCAAAGCAAACTGATGTTTGTTTTGATCATGGCGTGTGGGGCATTGAATTTGTAATGTTGAAGAAGAAGAATAATTGATTTTGTTAAAAATTACATTATAGTAAGAATTATGTAAAGATATTGGCTAAGAAGGCTTGATACTGTTTTGTGAAATTAACTTGATAAGTTTATACGAATTGAAGTAAAAATATTAAATCTTTTGTTTATAAAAGGAAAATAAATAAATAAATAATAGTAAAATTATAAAAAGACAATTGAATGGAACACGAGGTCGTGTTAGAGTCAGGGTGGCCGTGTCGTAGTAGTAGAAGTAGTAGTAGTAGTAGAAAATTACGCGCGAACTCGAATTATTCATCATATTATGTTTTGCGTCTTTGCATTGTGGTTGTCGTTCATTTTTATGCAAGTACCGTTGAGCGGGGCGACAACGAAGCGTCGCCTGTTTAGCTGCACGACGATGCGTCGCGACATCGACGCGTCGCCTGTTTTGTTGCACGACGATGCGTCGCGACGTTGCCGTCGAGTGTGGTTCGAGGTTCGGTATAGGCTGTTAGAAAACGAGCAAGGCAGTATGCTTGTGAGAACGCCTTTGAGCAACACGAAACGCGCTACGCTCTAATGGGAGACGAGGAGAATTCGACATATACATATTGAATATCTACTGTACCAAGAGTACATAGTGAACACACTGTAACACTTTGTTGCAGTGTTTACATAAACAGAGCCCCAGTCTTAAACCCAAGTGTGGCTGAAATATGAGTCGATCGGCGCGCTCACAGAATGTGTCAGCATTCTGTTGCACTCGCCAACCACTTGACCGAACTCAAGACTATGCATATATTATAGCGCTCCAGGTTAAGAGAGCATAAATACATGTACAACATATAGCACCGACTCTCTCTGCTTTCCTGAAAATTCTCTAAGAGATCGGAAAAGTTCATCAAAAACAAAAGAGACGCGGTGGCTTCGAATTAATAACTTTATAATTTATTGCTGCTGCTGGCTTTCATGAGTGCTACTTTGCGAGTGTTTATAATCATTGAGAGTGGGCTACAATCCGACCACACTCACCCAATTCGCCGTCGGCATTTGCTTAATCTAAATTACAATTACAATTCAATTTCTCTTAAGCTATGTTAACATATGACTTCAATGTCAGAATTCAATAACTTCCATACTAATAATAATACTACGAATATGCTGTTCCATAACTTACTTAGAACCTAAGGAAGAATGTATAAACCAGATTCAACTGAACATTGGAAGCGGCACCTTCGCTGCTTCCAATACTAATAAAAATATTCAATTAAATGATAGATAATTCTTTTTATTACAATTAGTAGAGTTTCAAGTTTCGCACCATATTAGGGTCCGATAGAAGAGGGAAACCACAGTCATTACTAAGCAACTTCTTTATAAATTATAGCGCCGAGTCGGATCACGAATGGCGTCTGCTGGACCAGCTATCAACAGGGGACGAGGTCGTCGACCTCATATACGACGAATGGGGTTTCGGCGACATGCCCCCCTGGTCCCTCAGGAGCCGGTACCCATCACCACTAGAATCGCCGAGCCCGAGGAAACGGCGGAATGGGTCCCGGACCCCGACTTCGTCGCCACCCACCGGTTCGTCGACCACTTCCTGGCCGGCACACCCACAGGCCAAGGACCTATTGTATACCCGAAGAATACAGGGCACTACAGCCCCATCAGCGAAGCCGACAGCGAGGGACTTCCGCCCATGCCATCGCAAGTAATGACCTCTCCAGCCGTGCCACCCCCGACCACGGAGGGAAAGCCGATCGCAAGCCAGGCTTGCACGATGGAGGACGACCTGGTCTTCCCACAAACACATACATGGCGCATCGTCACACCGCCGTTTTCCACGTCCTCTGAGGAGGGGTCGGACGACGACGAGGACTTTCTACGACCACCATGCCGTCCGGTGATCGACCACCGCTTCGAGCTCGGAGAGGCGTTGCTGGCGATGGTGCGACGCACCGATGCCCGATCCAGTAGCGTTGGCTACCCGGTCCTACCAGTCCAAGGCCGTCGACACCACGAACAGTGGGCACCCGCACCGAGGGATTGGAGGGTGCCAACCTTCGATCACTGGCTGCAACGGCGGGCAATTGAAAAGGTGCAAGCCCCCCTGGAGAGGCACCCCCGCAAGGTGGCTTGCATGCTAGTCGACGGAGACGGGGCTAAGTACAGGGCGCGGATCAACCAACATGGAGCGGTGACTTGCCGCAAACGGAAATGACTCCTGACAGCTGGAGAAATCAGTTATTATTATGCACGCGTTCACCCAAACCCCTGTGAAGTAAGGGGGTGTGACACCGCACTAAGCGACGCCACATTATTATTAATTTAATATTAATTTAACTTTTAAATAAATAGATACATAAGATATCTTTAAGTCTAGTATACCGCGCAGTAGTGTCAAACAGAGCATAAGCAAAGGCAAGGGCGTAGGTAGTACATGCGAACAGGGCACATAACATAGGAAAACCCCAGACACTCGGCACCCATGCCTAGTAACGGTGCCTCGGTCCCCAGAGCTAACGCACAGTCGAACACTTGCACTAGTAACGGTGCCTCGGCATCCAGAACTTGTGCACACACATGCAACGATGTCTCGGGACCCAGAGCGCGAGCCTAGCACACTCATGAGCAACGATGCCTCGGTACCCAGAGCTTGTGCACAGACTCTGGCAGCATAGCACACATGCACAAGTAACGATGCTTGGGTACCCAGACCTCGTGCACAGACAACACAAGGCGTACAGGCAACGGCATCGCTACCGATTTTAAGGCAACGGCGCCAGACAAGCAGCGACGCTAAGCCAACACCGACGCAAAAGCAAGTAGAGACGCTAGGCAAGCAGCGGCGCCGGACATGCAGCGAAATGCGAACGGCGACGTGCAGGCAACGAAGTGCGGGCAGAGCCACAGCAGCCAGGCACGATCGGCCAAAGGCAGCGGCGACATGTACGCAGAAGAGAGACGTAGGCAGCGAAACACAAGCAGCGAAGTGCAAGTTGCGAAAACTAGGGCAAGGACAGTCGATCGCGAGCAGCAAGGTCTCCCTGAGAATTAAATAGTGCAAGTGAAAGATAAAGTCCAGTGCCAGCCCAAGGACCCAAGGAGAATCGAGGTGAGCTGTAAAACATAATATTGAAAGCTCAGGGACTAACTAGACTAAGAACTAGCGTGAGCAAACAGCAAGCTATTGAAATAAAATAAAACCATGTTACTAATACAATAAAACAAAACCAGTCGTGATTATTTGTAAACCCAGTAATAAGTTCTCTCCCCTCTAGAGCATTGTGTGAAAGTGTCGTGTACGTGTGTGCCCGTGTGAGTGTGTATTCGGAGAGTCGCGCTTTCTGGTATGCCAGTGCTCCGCTGACCAGTAATCGATTCTGAGCATACACACGCACAGTCCGTGTCGTGAGTGAACTTTAGGTTGACGAGTGGGCGCGTGAGCGTGTGCTCTAAAAAGTTCGTTTATAAAGGGAACGCCTCACACTCGTGCCAATTCGGGTGAAATGATAATTCGATTAATTGATGAGACTAAAACTGTACAGAGAAGATCATTTAGATTGAGTCCCAGTGAAAGAGATGTAGTCCGAAACAAAGTTAAAGAATTATTAGCGAGCAAAGTTATTAGACCAAGTAACTCCCCTTTTGAGAGCCTTGTTTTATTGGTGAAAAAGAAGAATGGATCAGCTAGTCTTTGTGTGGATTATAGAGAATTACATTCAAATACAGTCGCCGACAGGTTTCCGTTACCATAGCTGATCAGATAGCCAGGTTGCGAGGCGCAAAGTTCTTTACGTGTTTGGATATGACAAGTGTCGAATACACGTGGAGTCCACTAAGCCACTCTTCAGCCAAGTGACGAGCAGTGTGAAACTGGGCTTCGCTTCGGCTGATCCTACAAAACCCCTTACACCGGAGCAGATGGCTACGGTGCAAGACACCATCCTAAAGGCGATGCTGCTGCCCTCCACATCGGGTGTCGGCCCAGGTTTCGAAGGCCTCGAAATGAATGGCTGCTCCTTGTGTGCGAGGACAGCAACACTGCCGATTGGGTCAGGGGAGCTGCTGGACATATCAGATCCATCAGTTGCCTTGACATTAAACTGTTGGAGGAATCTGAGTTCTCAAAAGCTCACCTCATTAGAGGTTTTTTCCCCGCCAACATTCTGGAGTACTTGTGTCTCCAAAATGTTGAATGCTTCTCAACGAAGCAGTGGCGGGTGGTTCAACACAGCCTTAACGGCAAAACGGCGCACCTCGCGATGATGGGCGACGAGAAGTCATACAAGACTCTGACGGATCTCAAGGGTACTGTGAAATTCCCCTTTGGCAGGATTAAACTTATCCTGAAGAACTCCCCAGTCAGGGTTTTCCCCACCCCTCCCCAGCCTCCTTCCCCATCTGCAACCATTCCCCCTCCCATCAGCGCTCCTCCAGCAGTGGCAACGTTGGCTTCCACTGCTGGAGGAGCGCTAATGCCGCTCCGGTGGCGTCCACCAGCGCCGCAGCCGCAGTGGCGCTGACTGCCTCATATCCCAAACCCCCCCGATCATTATGGTGCCTGCCCCCAATCCCACAACGGGCCGAACGAGGCCGGTCGTCACAAGCGGACGCACTCTTGTCCCATCAAGGCCCGCCACCAGGCGACTGGGGTCGCCTCCACCTAGAAGCTCCACCAGACTGCCGAAGGGTATCCTGGGCAACGACTCTCGGGGGTAGGGGGAAAGCCAGGTGCCATTGTCTCCAAAGCCCTGAAGGAGGATGCTGAGCGCCATTAAGGAGCTCCAGGCGAACGTGCACCATGCCAGGGGAGCGTCCGCCACCCTGTACAGGATCGTCTGTAAGGATACAGTCGACCTGGTTGGTTGATCGGTGGCCACATCCGTGGACTATCATGCGGATCATGTAAGTTGTTATATGTTGTTATATATGGGTAGTGCCCCTCGCACCGCCATTGTTGTTAATAACAGTGTGAGACACTTCCCTTTACCTAATTTCATCCACAGAGACCTGGTGGCAACGGCTATTGAGGTAGCTACGGCTGAGGGTGTCCGGGAGATAGTGATAGCCTCTGCCTACTTCCCGGGCGACGTGGAGGTTCAGTGCCTGCTGGAGTTCTGCCGCTTATACAACAAGCCGCTCGTGATCGGCTGTGATGAAAATGCGCATCACACGATCTGGGGAAGCAGCGATATTAATAAACGTGGTGAGTCCCTTTTAAAAAATCTATTGTGTTGTCAATTAGATGTTGCTAACATAGGGTGTAAGCCTATAGGGAAGAGGTTCTGGATCTCACGCTAGTCAGCAACTCTATTGCGAGTTCGCTGGTCAACTGGCGGGTCACAGACGAAGCCACTTTGTCGGACCACCAGCACATCAGGTTCGGCCTCCCTGTCCTTCTGTCCCAAAAAGACAAATTGGGAACTATTCAAAGCCTCTGTGGCTGTATCAAGATTTCACTATCAAATAGAACCCAGGTTCTCTTATCGATAAATCTAAATCAATAAGTATAAGTATAAGTATAAGTATAAGTATAAGTATAAGTATAAGTATAAGTATAAGTATAAGTATAAGTATAAGTATAAGTATAAGTATAAGTATAAGTATAAGTATAAGTATAAGTATAAGTATAAGTATAAGTATAAGTATAAGTATAAGTATAAGTATAAGTATAAGTATAAGTATAAGTATAAGTATAAGTATAAGTATAAGTATAAGTATAAGTATAAGTATAAGTATAAGTATAAGTATAAGTATAAGTATAAGTATAAGTATAAGTATAAGTATAAGTATAAGTATAAGTATAAGTATAAGTATAAGTATAAGTATAAGTATAAGTATAAGTATAAGTATAAGTATAAGTATAAGTATAAGTATAAGTATAAGTATAAGTATAAGTATAAGTATAAGTATAAGTATAAGTATAAGTATAAGTATAAGTATAAGTATAAGTATAAGTATAAGTATAAGTATAAGTATAAGTATAAGAATAAGTATAAGTATAAGTATAAGTATAAGTTTAAGTATATTGTATATGTATATTGAAAATTCTCTAATAATTTTTAGAGAAATCGAAATACACGAAACGATATTAAATACTTTACAATAAAAGGACGCGGAGTTCGACTTCAAAGGTTTTTAATATGTGTAGCTTCAGTGCACAAACGAAACTTGGACTATCATTTAGGTGAGAGTGAGTGACAGTCCGACCGCACTCCCCGAATTAGACGTTGGTATTTGCCGATCCTCTTAACTTAACGACACTTCATGCGCTCTCTTAAATTCTAGCTTATCTACTTATTTTAACATTGACGAGCTCCAACATTCCGGCCCCGTTCAAGACCTCCGGTCTTTAACAAGTCGGGAGCAAGGCCAGCTTGTGAATAGGCCGCCTAAATGCGCCTGCTGGTGTTTTTAGGTCCACTACCCGAACCTTGCCGTCGACCCCTGGGAGTATGCGCGTTACGCGCCCGATGGTCCATCGTTGCGGGGGTGCGTTGTCGTCGTGAACCATGACGACCGCGCCTTCCACCAGATTGGCCTCGCCTTTGGTCCACTGTGTGCGCTGCTGCAGACTGAGTAGGTAGTCTTTGGACCACTTGCGCCAGAAGTGCAGTCTGAGCGCCGACAACTGCTGCCACCGCTTCCAGTACGCGCGTCCTGGCTTGTTGCTCGACTCTTCTGGTCCTGATCCTTGCGGCAGCGTAAGCAAAGGCTGCCCGATGAGTAGATGCCCTGGTGTGATCATCTCGCCATCGTTGGGATCGGTGCTGTCGACGAGAAGTGGTCTGGAGTTGAGCAACGCTTCGACATCCACCATATGCGTGCTCAACTCGTCCGGCGTTAGGTTCGCGTTGCCTGCTCCTCGCACCAGCCTGTGTTTGGCAGCCTTCACCGCTGCTTCCCACAGTCCTCCGAAGTGCGGTGCTCGAGGGGGAATAAACTTCCAGTGCACCCCTTGCTCTGCTGCGTACCCCGTCAGTCGCTCCTTGCTCTCCAGGAATGCCGTCTGCAGGTCCTTCAGCACGTTGCTCGCTCCCACGAAGTTCGTCGCATTGTCGCTGAACATCGTCTCAGGTAGACATAGAGCGACGACTAGCTTCCATTGGCGAAAACGTCAATCCAGTAAAATACACTTTTTGGGCGATGTTTATTTACACACACGAGGCGCGAAGCCAACTACAACCGACAATATAATATATATAAAAAAACCAATAAAAACATATAGAAACATATCGCATGACCCGATCATGACCCCCCATTATTTTTTGGGGTTCCAAAAATTTTTCGAGTTTTTTGAGGTTAAGTCGAAACTCAGACGTGCTACGTGAATTTTGATTTCGGATTCGGAGAAAGAAAAATACATGATAAAACATATATCGCATGCTCAGATCAGGATTCTATATCTTTTGGGGGATATTTTAAGGTTTTTCAGTTTCGTGAGGTTATGTCGAAGTCCAGACGTGATGGCGAAATTCTGACCTCGGATTCGGATTCAGCGACCCAAAATACATATAACTGCATATGCCGCTTACCCAGATCATGAAACTTTTTTTTTTTGTGGGCCTGTGTTATCAATGGATGCAGTTCTTCAAAACATGTAGCATGAGTTCATAAAAGAATAGAGGGAGCTGCTATATTCAACCCTGATTAATTTTCGGTTGAATAAGTATGCCGTAACTGCTGTCATTTAAAAAATGTATAGGCAGATTAATGTCTCTGAAAAAGATACAAATTTCCAACTTATTCTGTGGAGAGAAAATACTCCACAAAATATTCAGGCATACCGACTTAATACAGTCACATACGGTACAGCTTCTGCACCTTTTCTGGCGATACGCTGCTTGTTTGAGCTAGCCAACATGCACGCACAATCACATCCTATTGGATCAGATGTGATTAAGAAGTGCTTTTATGTTGATGATATGTTGGCAGGAGCAGATAGTGTAAAAGAACTTAACACTACTTGCAATGAAACTTTTTTTTTTTTGTGGGCCTGTGTAATTTTTAGAGAAATCGAAATAAACGAAACGATATTAAGTACTATACAATAAAAGGACGCGGAGTTCGACTTCAAAGGTTTTTAATATGTACGAGTATGTGTAGTTGGCTTCAGTGCACAAACGAGACATAGACTATCATGTGCTCTCTTAAATTCTATCTTAACTACTTATTTTAACATTGACGAGCTCACTTACGTTCCTAGAGATGCACAATGGGAAATCGGAATATGTGACTGTTGCGACGCGGCACTACAGCCTTTCCTGAGGTCTTCTTATTAACACGTATGAAATCTTACGAAATCTAAACAAATAAATAACTAAACCAAACCCAAGAAAAATAAATCAAAAAAAAAAAAAAAAAAATTACATAAATAAATAAACCGTTATTAATTCTTATTATTATATGTGTTGTAGGTGTCACTGAAATCGTGTGTGACCCGAAACAAACAAAAACGGCAACATACGTTTTTACAGGGGGTCTTCCCCGGATCCTATAGCTAACGTAAAATGCCCCACAAAAGTCTACACCAGATACTCTAAACGGCCGACTTTCTCGGAGACGGTCGGCTGGCAGATTACTTGCCCCAACAATCTTGGCTTGTACCTTAAGAAGTGTACGCAGTTTCTCACAACTGCCGTACATAGACTACGTGCATTCACCACCCAAACTTGCTGCCTTAACAACCCAACTAGCACCTTTGCACCAGCATGGTAATGCCAAGGCGGAATCCTTTGTCAGCAAAAAGGGAAACTTAGCCTCATAAGAGAGAGGGCCGTGTAACAAACGACCTCCCACCCGAATGAGTTCAAATTTCAGGCCATTATTTTCAAATTTGTCAACGAATGGATTCAGCGATTGCAACATGGGTGCTAATACTGCTGATTTTTCCATCAATTTCAATTCTTTCCTAAAAGTACTATTTTGTACTGCGCCGATTAATTTAAGGAACGAAATTTTCCTTTCTAATGCCGATACTGTTGGAACATGACGCCAAACAACACCATTTGACAACTCCTGGATTTCAGCAACTCTGCCACAAATGTACCCAACGTGCCAGACTCACGCTTTAACCAATACAGGGTAACCTGTGAGTCTGACCTGAAATTCACGCTTTCTATTCTGAATTTTGCCATGGTTGGAGACATTTTATGCCACAGCTTGGCCAGCAAAAGTGCTGCACATAGCTCTAGTCGAGGTATGGTTTTGACATTAAGTGGAGCTACCCTATATTTTGCCGTAAGTAACTTAACGCCAACGTCTTGGTTACATATCAGACAAACATATCGAGGAATATGGATCCTATGCAAATCTCGCAACGTCATGGTAAAATTATGCCATGCTGTGTGAAGACTCATAGGAATGGCCTCATCCCAATCTATCTTAAGCCTCCACAACTCCTGTAATAACATTTTGGCTTTTGTTATAATGGGACACAGCAAACCAAGTGGATCAAACAGACGAGAAGCTATGGACAACATATTACGTTTTGTTGGTTTTAGCGATGCGAAACTATCCACATCAAGATGGTATTTAAAGAGATCCTATTGAGGTTCCCAACACATTCCAAGAGTCTGTTCCTCAATTTTGAGAGTAACTTCTTCTCTAGAGTCAGTGTTAGAAACCTGAATGCTATGGTTGGATGCCCACTTGGCCAGTGGAAACCCTCCTGATTCTAAGATTTCACGAACTTCCTTGCACATTATGTTTAATTCCCTTACGCTGTCTGCTCCTGCCACTATATCATCTACATAAAAACACTTTTTTATCACATCTGATCCAATAGGATGTGATTGTGCATGTATGACGGCAAGCTCAAACAGGCAGCGGTATTCAACTTGTATGCCTGTATATTTTGTGAAGTGTTTTCTCTCCATAAAATCAGTTGGAACTTTCTGTCATCTTCAGAAACATTTATCTGCCTGTACATTTTGGAAATGTCAGCAGTCACGGCATATTTATTCAATAGAAAATTAATCAAAGTTGAATACAGCAGAGGTACTTTCAGGTCTCAGAACGCATTGATGAGGAATAAAGTAATGCTGTTCTAGAGGAGCAGACTTCAGAATGGACATGTGTCCTAAATCGAGATATTCTTTCATGAAGTCATGGTAAATGATAATTTTGATAATTTGCGCTCAAGTTGTAGAAAACGCCTTTCAGCAGTTTGAAAGGACAGACCGAGAACCTTTGGATGGGTCTTGAAAGGAAGCTTAACTTCAAAGCGACCGGAAGATAACTGTTTGACAGTCTTCTTGAAAAACAGTTCACACGCCTGTTGTTTAGCTGTTTAGCGAATAGCCTTCGACTCAATTGGACATTGATCCAATTCCCAGAAGCGGGTGACTAAGGAGTCGAGAGAACAATCATTGCTTTGAGCTACTGAACACCTACTGAACTGACGACGAGGTACTTGTTCAGTATATTTTCCAGCTACTATCCAACCCAGCAGCGTCTTTTGCATAATGGGAAGTTCGGAACGTAATTTAATTTGTCCAACACATAACAACTCGTAAAACAATTCTGCGCCCAATAGAATATCCACTTTAGCTGACCTATAGAACTCTGGATCTGCCAGATTAATATTCTTGGGTATTTTCCAATTTGATGTGGCAATTGACTGCCCCGGTTGAGTTGTAGAAATAGATTTTAGAACCCAACAGTCAGCGGAAAAGGCATGTGAATTGAGACGCGATTGAATATTGACGCATATCTTGTTTTTGCTTTCGATTGTTGCACCATGATTAGAAGGTGTCTCCTCTTGAACAGGTGTATTATACCTGTGAAGCAACGAATGGTGAGGCTTTGAACATAATCTACATTTTTATGCTTTGCATTTTGAAACTATGTGCCCTGCGACCAGACAATTGTGACATAACTTTTGGGTCTTAACGAATTCAAAGCACTGCATAACTGAGATGGCAGCAACCGACGGACAAGAATAAATGTTTTGAGTTTCCGATTTGCAAAAAATGCATACAGGCGATGAAGAGCGTCCTCCTTCAGCACAAGCAAAGGATGATTTAGAATGTTGGGGCTTCTTATGTTCAATTCGTGACTTTGTTTTGTCTCGAGTTGACTCTTCTGCTGACAAATACTGATACCTCTTGTTCAGTTGTCTAGCACAATGTTCCCAATATGGCAGTGTATCATAATCAAGCTGCTCTTCAAAGCGAGACTTGGTAATATGGTCAACTTACGCCATGACCATATGAATGATCATTGCATTAGCAATATCTTTATCGTTCCCTAACGACGACAACGACGCATATATAGCAGACACCGTATCTATTATCGATCTCAAACTCGATGCAGATGGTTTTGTCATGCTAGGTATGTCGAATAACTGTGAAACAGTGTCAAAGAATATAAGACATTAATTGTCTTATACTGCTTTGAGGCTTGCAATGGATCAGTGGGTCGAAACTACGGAGCAATCATGATCAGTTCTTCTTGGCCCTGAAGTCGGCTTAGATGCGTTAATATACAACGCTCTTGTGACGACACACAAGTCCTCTAATGGCCCTCTAGAATCATTAAGAGGGCTTAAATTAACCAGATCAGTCTGTAAATCCATTGCCTTTTGTGTATATTTTTCTAAAAGCTCTAATCGTCACGCTATCTCTGTTTTATCAGATGAAATGGTCCTTGCTTTAATTGCTGTTTGCATACGAGCAATGTCAGCACAAACTTTGTCAAATCTTTGCAAGCACAATTGTAATTTTGCACTTGTCTTACTTTGTGGCTTTTCACTTGTCTTTTCGGTCTCAGACATGTTGACTAAATGAAACACTTATAGAAACCAAAAAAGATAAGTGTCACAAACTTTGTGAGCTACCCTCGCAACGGCGCTGACTATGTAAATCTAACTTACTTATGCACACGCGCAAACTATGCGTTGTGTGAGCAAACAAACGAAAGTGATCCAAGCGATCCGAAATAAGCAGGCTAAACTTTTGCTGTAACTGCGTTTGTAGGCAGCAATGTAAAATGCGGGGTATGCAATGCAACAAGAGAATATATGCACACGCACTCTAAGTGGTGTGTATATCCAAAAAACGAAAAGAGAAACAAGAGAAAACGAAAATCAAATCAAACGTTTTCTGTGCTACGTTTGTAGACAGCAATAGAATATGCGGGGTGCGGGGTGACGAAATGCGAAAAGCGCCAAACGCAAGCGAAGTCGAAACAACGAAAGTATGTGAGCCCAAAGGAAGGTTCGAGGTGAACGAACGCAACAACAACTGCATGTGTGTATATGCCAACTCTAACATGCACGTACATATGCAGTTTATGTATTCACAGCTGTTCCAAGTTAGCGGTCAATATGTAATATATACGCTAACCAAAGATCGAACAGCGACAATTTGCATTTGCACGCACACACTCAATTATTTAATAAATATATAAGCCACCAATTTTATGTTTTTAGCTAAGGTAAATGTTGCCGTTTTTGTTTCTTATTATTTATTATTTAAGCAAGCAGGTTAGTATTATAACACAAATGCAACGTATTATGGCCTTTTGCATTTAATGTTCTTTTGTTGTTGGGGTTAGTTGCTCATATGTGCATCTACGTATATGTACGTGTGTAGACATACATATTTATGTTTCAATGTAAATACAAATGTATCGATGTGTGTAGAAGCTATCACGTACACACGTATATACATATGCAGGTACACAGCTTGCATGCAATATTTAAAGACTATGTTAAGTATCAAAATTTGAGCACTTAGTACATGTGATTATGTACTCCTATATTTATTTCGACAATTTCGTCGTTTCAAGCAACAAGACTTGCTCAATTTTTATACCCTTCGACCATTGAAAATGGTCAAAAAAGGGTATACTAACTTTGTGCAGATGTATGTAACAGGCATAAGGCGGCGTGGGAGACCCCATAAAGTATATATATTCTTGCTCAGGATCACAAGCGGAGTCGATTGAGCTATGTCTGTCTGTCTGTCCGTCTGTCCGTCTGTCTGTGTGAACGCACAGATCTCACCTATTATAAAAGCTAGAGTTACCAAATTTGGCAGAAATACTCCTGTGTACTATAAGCAGATCAAGTTTATTTCAAATGTTAGGTGCCACGCCCACCGCCCCCACAAATCAATAATTTAATTTTTGAACTTAATTTTTAAGCGCTGTATAAAAGATACAACTTTCTGACTTTAAGATATACTAAGCTGAATGAAATATCTACGTAGTGTTCAAATCACAATCCGATCGAACAATAAACACAGAAGTTATTTAAGAAAGTATGAGCATAAAACCAAGTGCTTCTGTCAGCTAACAAGGGGGGCGGGCGAACGCGAAGCGCGAGCGCCATCTGTCGGGATTAATTTCAAAGCATGTGCATATGCATATGTGTATGAATTTAACAAATTAAACTACACGGGAACATAGGTCGAAGGGTATCCCACTGTCGCGTTTTGCGCGACTGTTGCTCTCGTTTTTATTGATACTAAATACCTGTAGGCTGTCTAGAGAATCGATAGACATAGAGCGACGACTAGCTTCCATTTAACTTCCAACGTTGATGACCTCCTTTGGCGAAAACGTCAATCCAGTAAAATCCTCTTTTTGGGCGATGTTTATTTTACACACACGACGAGCGAAGCCAACTACAACCGACAATATAAAATATATAAATAAAAAAATTTCATCATATTATGTTTTGCGTCTTTGCATTGTGGTTGTCGTTCATTTTTCTGCAAGTACCTGCACGACGATACATCGCGACAACGACGCGTCGAAATGAAAATAAGATTAATTGATCCAAGAAAGACAGTTCAAAGAAGGCCATATCGATTAAGCCCATGCGAGCGAGATTTAGTTCGAGAAAAAATTGACGAATTTGCTGAAATGCAATATTATTAGACCAAGCTGTTCACCTTATGCAAGCCCTATATTACTGGTAAAGAAAAAAAATGGTTCGGATAGGCTTTGTGTTGACTATAGGGAGTTAAATTCAAACACAGTCGCTGATAAATACCCTCTGCCACTCATACAGGATCAAATAAGTAGACTTCGAGGAGCTTATTATTTTACATGTTTAGATATGGCTAGCGGTTATTACCAGATTCCCTTAAATGCAGATTCAATTGAGTATACAGCGTTTGTGTCACCCGATGGCCAGTATGAGTTTTTATCTATGCCTTTCGGGCTTAAAAATGCGCCGTCGGTATTTCAACGTTTAGTAATGCAAGCGCTCGGGGATCTTGCAAATTCTTATGTTATCGTCTATATGGACGACATCACGATAACTGCATCAACACAATGTGAGGCGTTAGAAAGGTTACAAATTGTTTTAGATGTTCTGACAGAGGCCGGGTTTTCATTCAACATTACGAAGTGTTCCTTCTTGAAAACATCGGTTCAATATTTAGGCTACAATGTTAGTGCTGGCGAAATTTGCCCAAACCATCAGAAAATTGTTGCGTTGACTGCTCTTCCGCCTCCAAAGTCAGTCACATCGCTTAGGCAATTTATTGGATTAGCAACTTATTTCAAACAGTTTATTAAGGGATTTTCACAGTTGATGAAACTGTTATATTTTTTAACGTCGGACAAAAATAAATTTATTTCGAAAGCGGAACATGAACAGATACGGAAAAAGGTTATTTCTACTCTTACTGATAAACCAGTCCTTGTTATTTTTGACCCAAAATATCCAATTGAGTTGCATACGGATGCAAGTTGCAGTGGCTATGGTGCAATTTTATTACACAAAATTAACGACAAGCCCCAGGTAATAGAATACTATAGCAAAGCTACTACACCTGCAGAGTCAAGATACCACTCGTACGAGCTGGAAACTTTAGCTGTTGTAAACTCCATCAAATATTTTCGGCATTATTTGATGGGTAGGAACTTAACTGTTTTTAATGACTGTAACTCTTTAAAGGCGTCAAGAAATAAACAAGATTTGACCCCTAGAGCCCAACGTTTGTGGGTTTATTTGCAATCATTTACATTTGAAATTCAGTATAGAGAAGGGAAAAGAATGGCCCATGTTGACTTTTTGTCAAGAAATCCTATCTCACCGAAGTCTACTAGTGCTGTAAATGTGATTAAAGAGAAGAGAGTTAACTTAGCCGAAATTTCAAGCAACTGGCTCATTGCTGAACAGCGTCGAGACTCGGACATAGCCGAAATCGTGAGCAAATTAAAAGATTGTTCTCTTGCTGAAGATATTGCGAAAACCTATGAACTAAGGGCAGAAGTTCTTTACCGAAAAATACAGAGAAATGGCAGAACACGCTGTTTACCAGTGATACCGCGTTCCTTCAAATGGAATGTTGCATGAGTCGATAATGCATTTAGGTTGGGAAAAGACACTAGATAAAGTTTACGATTTTTATTGGTTAGACAATATGTCAAAATATGTTAGAAAATTTGTTGACAATTGTATCACCTGCAAAATGTCCAAATCAAACACAGGAAAAATTCAGGCCGAATTGTATCCAATCCCAAAAGTCAATATTCCTTGGCACACTATCCACATCGATATAACAGGGAAATTAAGTGGCAAGAGTGATCAGAAGGAGTATGTTATTGTTCAAGTAGACGCTTTTACCAAGTATGTCTATCTTAGTCATACCCTTAAATTAGACAGTGAGAGTTGCATAAAAGCTGTTCAATCGGCCGTTTCGTTGTTTGGAGTACCAAACCGAATAATAGCTGACCAGGGAAGGTGTTTTACGGGTGCAAAGTTTAGTCAATTCTGTTCAGATCAGAAAATAAACTTGCATTTGATTGCCACCGGGGCTAATCGAGCTAATGGTCAAGTTGAACGAACCATGACCACATTGAAAAATATGTTAACGGCGGTTGAAACTGGAACGCAGTTTGGGCAGGACGTGTTAGGGGAGGTGCAGTTGGCAATCAATTGTACAACTAACCGTGTGACGAAGGCAAGTCCTCTTGAAATTTTATTGGGAAAGGTAGCACGCCCGTTAGGATTACTTCCACCTGGTGACATAGAAAATGATGTTGATCTGTCAAATGTAAGAGTACAAGCTGAAAAGAATGTTTTAGCCACGGCAGTTTATGACAAAGAACGATTTGATAAAAATAAGGCAAAAGTTCTTAGACACAAAGTAGGAGATTTTGTGCTACTTAAAAGCGAAGAGAGGCATCAAACCAAGTTGAGCCCAAAATTCAAGGGGCCTTTTGAAATAATACAGGTTCTGGAGGGTGACAGGTGCACTTTAAAGTCCTTAACCAATAAAAGAAATTATAAATATGCTCATGAAGATTTGAGAAAAATGCCAGAGGGGCAAGTGCCCCAGGAGTTGAATATGTGTGAAGAGAGCGAAAATGAAAATGTTGAAGCCACTGAAGAAAGTGAAGCACACCAATAAAGGTGATGAAAGATTTACTGCTGGCCAAAGAATAGGCTGTGTATATGTATATGTATATGTATATGTATATGTATATGTATATGTATATGTATATGTATATGTATATGTATATGTATATGTATATGTATATGTATATGTATATGTATATGTATATGTATATGTATATGTATATGTATATGTATATGTATATGTATATGTATATGTATATGTATATGTATATGTATATGTATATGTATATGTATATGTATATGTATATGTATATGTATATGTATATGTATATGTATATGTATATGTATATGTATATGTATATGTATATGTATATGTATATGTATATGTATATGTATATGTATATACTTACGTATTTTACTTTTCGAGTCGAATAAATGATCCGTCGTTTGACTAAGATCAACGCCTTTAAAGAAGTTTCGGATTTGAAAGAATCAACACGAGGTATTTTTACTTTAGATCTTTATTTCTTCGTTGTCGGCTTAAGACTAAGTGTACAGAGTTTTTTAGCGGCTCCGTTATTTCACCACGCCACAATTCACAAGTTCTTCCCGCTTTTTTTCTTTTTACAATGTGCCCAACTTATGCTATTTTTTTTAATACTAGAAATTGTTATCGATATGTACTTATTGTTTTGTTAGGTTTAAATTTATGTAAGCGTGATATGAGAAGCATATTATGCTACTTCCCTCCCCTTAAAAGGAAGCTTATGCTGTTATTTCTTCTATTGGGGTTGATGCATGCAATATTGGTGATGCCGTTGGGTTTGTATCCTGTGTTTCAATGATTATTTTGTTTTAAGTTTTAGATAGTTACAAACAATACAAGAGGTGAGGCTTATGATCGACACTATTATACAAACTGTGATATTGTTATTTGATATTAATTGTACAATGTCCTTATGTTCTATTGGTTTTATTTTTATTAGGTTTAAGGGGGTGTACAATGGGGTAAGGTTTATCTCGGGGCTCAGCTGATTTTCATTCAGCACTATTTTTCCTATTTTGATTTTACATTGTTTTATTGTTATTATTTTATTGCCATTAATTGTTATATTTTTATTTATTTCTTGGCAATTCTGTTCTATTACAGTGTCATTTATGTTCCAAGTAAGGATACTATTTGGTTCTACATATTTAATTATTTGATTAACTGTTGTAGGGACAAAATTGCATATCGGATTTGTTCGTTTATTTTTAATACATTCATTGTTTATTTCTTTGTGGTTCTGATTATAGATTTTATCGTGTTCTTCATAATAAGTATCTTTATCTATGTGGTCAAGTTGATAGCCATTACTATCTGGATAGGGTATTATGTTAATGGTATGAATGGTTTTTTGTTTAGTAGGGATATGAGCTATGATAAGTAGTTGGTTGGTATTAATCCAGGTTGAAGTTTTAGTTTGTAATATGTTACTGCTGTCAACGTTTTCTAGTTTGTCGTAGTTGAGTAATTTTGGGTTAAACAGTCCTAATCGTGAAAGTTGCATTCCCATTGCAATGTCTTCGATGTATTCGGTAAATTGAATTAGTTCTTATAGCATTTGGTCTCTGTTATTATGTTCGTCTTCAAATTCTTTGATTTTTTGCATATTACTATTAATAAGTTGAATTACGTCACTCATTTCGTGTAGGTTGACTGAGTTTTTTTTGTTACAGATTCTAGTTGGTTATGGATTTGTATTCTGTCGTTATTGTCTAAGGTCCCGAAAAGGTATTTAAATGCAGATCCCATTATGTTAATTAGTCCGCGTTTCTGTCTGTTTGTCTGATGTAATGTTATGGCATTAAGTTCCCTTAGCATTTTATTGTGTAGAAGTGTAATTTGTGGGATATGTGTATAGTTTGTTACTCTAGTGTTAAAATAATGAGTTAAGTTATCTATGTCTGAGAGATTTATGCGGAGACAATGGTGTTCGTATTCTGAAGGGACTTGAATGGGCTTGTCAGAGAATAGGAGATATCCGTGGTCAGTGTCAATATTGTATATTTGGAGTTGCTGGGTTTGACCTAGTTTTGTAAAGGTGAGGAGGAGTATTACGGTGAACAAGGGGCCTGTAGAATGGGAAGTTGATTAGTTTTTTTCTGTTTTTTAAATTGGGTTTTGTAGTAGTGTGTTTCTCTATTTCTATTAGTAATTTTGTAATGGTCTTCGTCGGTTTGTTCAACGTTTTTTGTTAATTTAAACGGGTTTTCTAATTTTCCCTTTTGTAATGGTCCCTTCCTGTATCTAGTGTCAACATTGTACTCAGTTCTGTTTTTATTTATTTCGTTAATTTTAATTTCTTTATTGTGTTGTGTATCTAGAGTAGGTTGTCCGGCATAAATGAATATGTGAGCAGGGGTTTGTCCGGTAGTATCATGTTTGGTCTTATGGTTATAAATATAAAGAATTGTCTCTATTTTACTGAGTTTAGCTTCATTGTCATCGGAATTGTTTATGATACGGATTTTTTCGTTTATTGTTTTATGGAGCCTTTCTATATCTGCAACACCTGTTTTTGTGGTATTGAGTTGTAATTCTACGTTTTCAGTCTCGAGCCAACGTCTGAGGGCTAGACTAGAAAATGCGCCATCTCTGTCTGCCTTTAGAATTTCGGGTTTCCCCATCTGATTGAATATGCGCATTAAAGCATTTTTGCATTCTATCCAATCTTTTGTTTTGATCTGCTCAAGGGTGGCGAATTTTGAATAAATGTCAATACAACTCAAATAGTGATTCCCTTCAGAGGAATAGATATCTATTACGAATTTATCGCGGCAATGTTCGGGTTTAGGGGTGACTTTCATTGGCATTTTTGTATTTCGGTGTTCGGTTTTTGCTAAGTTACAAACTTGGCATTCGTTGATTATATTTTGGATAAGAAGTTGGCTATTTGGGAAGTAGTATGTCTCGCCGAAAAGTTTTACAGTTTTCTGTATTCCGGGGTGTAGAAGTTTTTCATGTGTTTTTAGGATTAGTTCTTTGAAATTTGCGTATGTGGGAATGTTTTTTAATAAAATGAGGCTTCGGAAAATTTTTGTATATCTTGGATTCATTGTCTCTTTATATGCTTTTTGAATTATTTCGAAATCTGCATCGCTTTCGATGTACAGAGCGCTGTTTTTTGAACAGAAGTAGTCGAGTAGATATCGTTTGGCTATTTCAGGGGTCATTTCTTCATATGAAAGGTGTATAATTTGTTTTTTGAAGTAAGTTTCTGTTTCCGTACTATTGGGACCTTTGGTAAAGATGATTTGTCTTTTATGTTGATTGATAGCTTTCTCTGATAGACTGATCAAATTGCTACTGTCTTCTTCAGCACTATGTTGAGTAGATTCACCAAAAAATGTTTCTTCTATCTTTACTCTAGAAAGTGCGTCTGCTACGTAATTTTCCTTTCCTTTTATATATTTTATGTCGAAGTCATATTCCGAAAGTCTAATTTTCCACCTTGTTAATTTTGAATTAGGTTCTTTTAATTTGTGTAGCCAGCACAAGGGTTGATGGTCAGAAGCTACTTCGAAATGTCGTCCTAACAGATAATGTCTGAAGGTTTTGGTGGCCCAAACTATTGCTAATAATTCTTTTTCTATGGCGCTATAATTGATTTCATGTTCATTTAGGGTTCTGCTGATGTAACTAATAGGATGTCCGTCTTGTGATAAAACAGCTCCTAAAGCTACATTGCTGGCATCTGTTGTTAATGTAAATTTCCTCTCGAAATTCGGTATTTTTAGGATTGGATCCTCAGAGATTAGTAATTTTAACTTTTGGAATGCTTTTAAGTATTCTAAACTGTTTATATCTATTGTTGCTCCTTTCTTTAGGTACTTGGTCAGGGTTTGGCAATGTCTGAAAAGTTAGGTATAAATTTCCTATAATATCCTGTAAGTCCTAAAAAGGCTTTAATTTCTTTAGTTTTTCTTGGTAGCGGATATTTAACTATAGCTTTGATTTTATCCGGGTTTGGTTTAATCCCGTCTTTAGTAATAACATGTCCCAAGAAAGTTATCTCTTGTTTTAAGAACTCGCATTTATCTAGTTGTAGTTTTAAGTTTGCCTGTGATAATTTTTCGAAAACGGCTTGTAAGGCTTGAAGATGTTCTTCTAAAGATGTGGAGAAAACTATGATGTCGTCTAAGTATACTAGACAACATTTATTTAAAAGTGGACGGAGTAAATTGTTCATGCATCTTTGAAATGTAGCGGGGGCATTTTTAAGCCCAAATGGCATTCGTGTGTACTCGTAGTGTCCATATTTTGTAGAGAAGGCAGTTTTGGCTATTGATTCTGAGTCCATTTCTATTTGATGAAAGCCCTTTGCAAGATCTATTGTTGTGAAATAATTTGACCTCCCTAGTTTCCCCTAATATTTCATCTATGTTTGGTATGGGGTATCTGTCGTTTATTGTTATTTCGTTCAATTTCCTATAGTCTATTACGATACGAAGCTTCTGCTGTCCTGAAGCATCTAGTTTTTTTGGTACGACCCAAATGGGGCTACAGTATGGTGAATTACTTTCTCGGATAATGCCCTGTTCTAGCATGTCTTGGATTTGTTTCTCCACTTCTTTTTCGTACGTTTGTTGGAAACTATTCAGTTTAGAATAAACTGGGATATTGTGTGTAGTGTTAATGGTGTGTTTCTCTTGATTCGAAAAACTAAGTTTGTCGCCTTCTTGAAATTGAATGTCTTTAAATTTTGTCAAAGAGAGTCCATAAAGTAGTTTGTGTCTTTCCTCAGTATTTAGGTGGTCTAGTCGGAATAAATCATCTCGGGTGTGGAGGGTTCTAAAAAGGTGGGGGTCTTGGTCTGGGAATGGAGGATCTATTTGAGCATGGTTCTGCTCTATAGGATTTCTTAATGTCTTTTATCTTGTAAACTTTATTAAAAAGGGTAGCAGTTCCCTTTGATAGTGTATTACTGCTTTAGCTTTGGACAGCAACTTGCGTCCAATCAGCATGTCGTAATGGTCTGAGAATTTATGAATTGGGAACTCTTGGGCAATAGGAAAGTAATTATTGGGTGGTATGATTGTAGCTTCGTTAATAGTTAACGGGCCATTACTAGTATAGATCAAGTGGTTGGTTTGTTGTATGGGTGTTTGAAAAGTATTCTGAGTGAGCATATTTATAGTGGATCCGGTGTCAATTAGACACTTTAATTCGATATCGTTATGCTTAATAATTATATATTGGCTTGATCCGAGGCAACTAGCCGAAAATTTTCCGCTTGTTCAGTATCGTCCGGTTCATCATCGTTCGGTATTGTTTGCTCTTGCTGTGTTGTGTTGGAATTGTCATAGTCTTGTTCAGGAGGGTTTTTGGATTGGGTCTGGGGTATAACTCATTTGGCAAGGATAGGGCTGAAGTTGGAAAGTATCCGGGTAATATGGATAATAGTAATAATATGGGTATTCGGGTTGATTTGATACCGTTTCCTGGTATCTTAATTCTTCTGTACTCATTTTTAGATTGTCCGCTGTCCGATGGTCTCTGTCTTTTCATAGGGTGGTTGGTCTGTGCATTTCCAGTCGATTGGAAGTTAGTCGAAATGCCAGTGTGATTAAGTCCGAAACGATTTTGGTCAAAGATATCCTGTCGATTAAAAGCAGGGTTCGGTCTGGGTTGTTGCATTATGGGTATGTTAGATTGTGGGTGAATTGGTCTTTGTTGGTATTGGGGAAAAGGGTTTTGATTAAACCTGGGTGCAGGAGCTGGTGTGTATGGATATGGTTGATAATAAGGTTGGAAAACATTATTATGAAATGGTTGGAACGGTGTTATAGGTTTGTTCTGGCTATTAACTTTGTTTTGCGGGTTAGTTGGTGTCCTACTGGAGTTGTGGACGGGCTTAAAGTTATCTTTATTTGATGTTGGCGTTTCGTAAAGGCCTTTTCTTGTAAAATATTAATTAGGAGTCTTAAATCAGGGATGTGACAGTTGATTATTCTTATGTGAATATGGGTAGGAAGTTTTTGAATTAGGTTCTCTATACTGTCTTGGACTAGTCTAGTGAATAGGGTGGTTTCTGCAGTGTTATTTTCTAATTCTAACTTACTCATTAAAACTTGTCGCATGTTTCTTCTCTGTATTAGGAGTTTTCCGGAATTCTTCCAAAAGATGATGGTTCGGTGTTTGCGTTTGTAGTAGAGAATCAGCCTTTCCTTTTTTCGATCCTTGGTTCGTGTTTGCGTTTCCGTGTGCCTTTCGAAGTTGAAATTTACGTTCCTATTGTGCGGATTATCTGTGATCTTCCGCGCTCAATGTGTCCGTAAAGTATCAGCTTTTTGTCTTTTCGTCTGTGGTCTTGGCACAAGCGCAGAATGAAGTCGATACGAGTGATGAAGGTATGCAGGGTACTCGGATCTCCGCTTAAGATTTCAACGGCGTGTATCTGCGCCTCGACTTGACTCATATTTGAGTCGGATAGTATTACAGGGTCTGGCGTTGATACTGCCATTGTTGTTTGTTGATTGATTAAAGTTTAATTATTTGTCGTTATTGAATAGGAGTTATTATATTCGTTGTTGGTTTTTGGTTTCACTATTGGTTATGATGTTTGATAGGGTTTTAGTTTTTGCTGTTGGTTTTTGTTTCTTTTCACTATTGGTTGATGTATTGGGTAGGGTTTATATATTTGCTGTGGGTCTCTTGTCTTCACTATTGATTGATGTGCTGAGTTACGTTCGTGTATTTTCTGTAAGTTTTTTTGTCTTCACTATTGGTTGATGTATTGGATGGGGTTCGTACATTTGTTGTTGGTTTTTATTTTCACTTATAATGTTTTATGTGTTCACTTAATTTAGATTTTTGTTTGATTGCGTTACACTTTTTATGTTTTCTTTTTCCTTCCCCCATACGTCTTTATATTGTTCACTTCCTTATAATTTGGCTTTAGATTGCAGTTTTTGGTCGGGTTGTGCACTTCTTATTGTTATTACTTTAACTCACTACACTTTCTTATGTTCACTTACTTCTAATTCGATTTTTGATTTTATTTGAGTTGCGCACTTAGCTATTTCGCTCTGTTTTGAGTAACCTTTGGTGGATTTACTACCTCAAGAATTCCAGGTTTTTGTTTCACAGTTACGATCACTATCGATGGAATTATGTACACTTTTGCTTAACACTTTTCCGCTGTGAATCGATTTTTACCGGACGCGACTGGCTGTTTGTTGTTTAGCGGATGATAATTGAAGAATTGAATAGGGTTTCTATCGCATCAACAATGTATCATTACCTACATTGTTTGAGTCGAATAAATGATCCGTCGTTTGACTAAGATCAACGCCTTTACAGAAGTTTCGAATTTGAAAGAATGAACACGAGGTATTTTTACTTTAGATCTTTATTTCTTCGGTCGGCTCAAGACTCAGTGTACAGAGTTTTTTAGCGGCTCCGTTATTTCACCACGCCACAATTCACAAGTTCTTCCCGCTTTTTCTTTTAC
>JAEIGL010000060.1:0-89015 GCA_018903715.1 Zaprionus davidi
TCCCAGCTCACCTCGCTACTGACTTAGCGTCGCCGTTTGTCTGGCGCCGCTGCTCAGAATTTGGTCGCGATGCCGTTGCTGGTACCGTTGGCTATGCACGAATTCTGGCTGCTCAAGCACCGTTGTTTGTGCAAAAAATGTGCGGCTGCCTGACTAAAGGCGCGAGCTCTGGGTGCCGAGGCACCGTTACTTGTAACTTGTGCGCTGGGCATGGGCGTCGGATGTCTGGTGTTTTGTTATGTTGCGTACCCTGATTTCTTGTGCCTGCCTAAAATCCATGGCCTAAAAATCATTCCATTGTACACCTAGAAACTAACGAAATATTCCAACATAAAGAACAAATGTTAAGAATACCAACAAATTGTAAATTACAACACAAAATGTATTTTTAAGCTAGTTCAGGGAAAGGAATCGCTGTGTGACTTTAGTAACGCGGAACATATTGAAGAAATAGAAGAGATCGACAAGAGCATAATTCTACTTAATAATTTTAATGGCAATATAACTAAACATCTAATGGGCACATACTTAGTGCACTTTTGGAATGTCAAAATTTACATAAAGGGCAAAGAATTTAATAATAAAGAAACAACAATTATGAAACCGGGAATACCACTAATACAGATGACTCCAAAATTAGCCGAGCGACTACAAGTCCTATCCTTAAAAGCATTAGAAACTCTCCATATTAAAAATACAAAGCATCTAAACGAATTGGCAACGCACTCTACGGCTAATCCCATAGCCATACTCACCCTTATTTGCATAATAATCATCATTATTTCTACTGCAAAATTCCTTTGTCGACCAAAAGAAAAAGTTATTCTACAAATACAAGAAAAAGCTTCCCAAAAATAATACAATCCCGATGAAAATAATATCACAGCGCAAAAAGATTTATCCGGAATTTAATAATATTCCATATTAAAAAAAAAAACTGCTCGAGGACTAGCAGGATTTTGAGGAGGGAGAGTTAACTATAGTTAATACAAAACAATATAAACAGCCAACGAATCAATAAATGATAAAATTACAGCTAATAAAAAATACAAAACAACATTTAACAAGAATTGCCTAAAATAATAAATAACAAAATATTGCAACATTGTTCAGTTCAATAAACTAAACATCCGCCGATCCAACTGAAGAACTGCAACATTATAATACACTGTTCAGTTCAATAAACTAAACATCCGTTCAAAACGTCGTAAATGCCATTAACAGCGTCCGCAGTTTGTCTTGCGTGCGCACTTTCGGCCCTTGACGACAAATTACTGACATTGCAGATCATGGTCAGTTCAAACCAGATCTGCAGAGCTCCTCCGCGTCGCTGCTTAACACCCACAGCTAGCTTAGGGTATTCTAATATCTTTTCTGTTCAGTCACAATTTGGAGTTGAATAATCCACAACGATTTAAATTTCTGAGTTTTTAATTAAACGGAAAATAATTTATACACCGTTACGTAACGCGTCTTATCATCAATAAAAGTAGCTAAATATCATGCGCCGCCTTTCAATACTGTACTTAAAGGTCCACAAATGTCAGTATGAATTAATCCCAAAATTTCACGCGATCGATTTTCCGACGTTTTTGGGAACTTTTTGCGCAAATTTTGCTTTTGCACATGTCTCGCAGACAAAGTAACACGTTTCCGGCAACACCAGGCAGACCATACACCATATCCTTGTTGATCATGGATTTAATGCAATTAAAATTTAGATGCCCGAATCTATTATGCCATGTTATTACTTGTTTTAAAATTGCCTTTGCAGCAAAAGCGGTTTTATTCTCGGTTTCAAACACAAACAAGTCAATTTGCTATTTCGCAATTAACACCGTATTGCCCTTATTGTTTTTCACGCTCGCTTTGTCTTGTTCAAAGCATATTTTAAAACCATTATTTATTGCTTTAGCGACCGAAACAAAATTACATTGTAGATTTTGAACATATAACACATCGATTAGTTCAATAATATTGCCATGCCAGTTTAACTTCACTGTACCGATACCTTTCGCCTCAATGTATTGTTCGCCAACTAGCATATTTTTTTCTTTATGCTCGCGAATTGACACAAATAACGATTTGTTTGCACATAAATGGGCTGTTGCCCCACTGTCCAAGCATCAAACATCAACCGAGAGTGTACTTTTATGCGAAGCTGTAGCGAAAACGGAATACGACTTCTTGTTGCGTCGTTTTTTTAGGCCATGGATTTTAAAAAAATTCATGGTCTATTGTGTTTGTCGGAACGGAAATGTGCGTAACAGGCGGAAGGAGGCATCTCCGACCCCATAAACTATATATATTCTGAATTAGTATCAGTAGCCGAGTCGATTGAGCCATGTCTGTCTGTCTGTCTGTATGAACACCTGGATCTCAGAAACTATAAGATCTAGAGTCATCAAATTTTGTGACAAAATACGTATATATTGCAGTATCTCAAAGTTTTTTTTAAATTTGGACACACCCCTTCCCGGCTCTGTAAATTAGTAATAACAATTTAACAACTACAATATTAGCTCAACAACCAAAATTGTATATCTTATATAACAAATACGTTGCCACGGGCGTTATGTGAACATTTCATTTAAATCGGAATATAAATAAGTGAGATATGATACGAATTAAACTCATTTTGAACATATATACTTAAACATACCTAATTTACCCAAGCATACCGAAGTTCAAATCTAGCGTCAGACACACAGCATATTATTAAACTTTTAATTTGCATTGTATGGTAACAGAATTGGTTCACAATGCAGCTTTGCCGATAGTCCAAGCAGTGAGGCAATGGCGGACGGCTGCGAGATAGTGCGTGTGTTTAACTCCCGGTTGAGGCGGGTGCGAATTTTCATTTATTTAATTATTTCTTATTTTATTTTGTTTATTTATTTTATTCTAATAAACTAAAAGATTACACAGGCCCACAAAAAATAAAAAGTTTCATGATCTGGGTAAGCGGCATATGCAGTTATATGTACTTTGGGTCGCTGAATCCGAATCCGAGGTCAGAATTTCGCCATCACGTCTGGACTTTGACATAACCTCACAAAACTGAAAAACCTTAAAATATCCCCCAAAAGATATAGAATCCTGATCTGAGCATGCGATATATGTTTTATCATGTATTTTGTCCTTCTTAGTCGGAATCCGAAGTCAAAATTTACGTAGCACGTCTGAGTTTCGACTTAACCTCAAAAAACTCGAAAAATTTTTGGAACCCCAAAAAATAATGGGGGTCATGATCGGGTCATGCGATATATGTTTCTATACGTTTTTAGACCTTCTGAATCCGAATCCAATGTCAAAACCAGCCTTTCACGAATAAATTTCAATCTAACCTAAAAATTTTTTGAAACACTTCCAAAATTTTTACCCTTTTTTAATATTGGATTAGGGTGTATTCAAATTTAATATAAAAATAGCTTTCTTTTTCAATATACCCCTTTTTGAGCATTATTTTATCAGTATTCTGAATAGGTTCATATGAGTACTGATTTATTACGTCAAAACTGTATTTTAACTAATAAAAAACATAAACTAAATACGTAATTCCACATATTAGCATAAATGCAGTAATAAATTATCAAAAAAATTAAAAATTTTGGAAATTTTTCAAAAATTTTTTAGGTTAGATTGAAATGCAGACGTGATTGGCTGATTTTGATATTGGATTCGGTTTCGGAAGGTCTAAAAACATATAGAAACATATATCGCATGACCCGATCATGACCCCCCATTATTTTTTGGGGTTCCAAAAATTTGTCGAGTTTTTTGAGGTTAAGTCGAAACTCAGACGTGCTACGTAAATTTTGACTTCAGATTCCGACTAAGAAGGACAAAATACATGATAAAACATATATCGCATGCTCAGATCAGGATTCTATATCTTTTGGGGGATATTTTAAGGTTTTTCAGTTTTGTGAGGTTATGTCAAAGTCCAGACGTGATGGCGAAATTCTGACCTCGGATTCGGATTCAGCGACCCAAAGTACATATAACTGCATATGCCGCTTACCCAGATCATGAAACTTTTTTTTTTTTGTGGGCCTGTGTTAGTTACAGGCAAACAAATTAAATTATTTAATTAAATTTCAATACAAAAAAAATAAAAAAATGTTCATTACTTTGTTTTCATATGAAAGAAAATAAAATTATAATAGCTATAAATAATATTAATTATTTATAAATAAAGTTAAGTATTTTTAAATTATTTAGCATGGATAATATGATAATCCATGGCCTTGTACAGTCAGCAGCTGACTGTAGCGTTAGTATTTTTTTATTATAAAAATCTTTGAATAATGATTATTTTTGATTTTTATTATAAAAATTTAAATTTAATTTAACGATTATTTAAAAATTTTTTCAATTTTTATGTCTTCAATAACGGTTATCAAAGACTTGTTTTAAAAGACTTTTACTGAAGACTTTTATTACAAAAGTCACTCAAAGACTTTTAAATCAAAAACATTTTAAACCAGTAAGAAAAGCAACAGTCGCGCAGCACGCGACAGTGGGATACCCTTCGACCTATGTTCCCGTGTAGTTTAATTTGTTAAATTCAGACACATACTATATGCATATGCACATGCTTTACAATTATTCCCGACAGATGGCGCTCGCGCTGGCCGCCTCTTTTGTTAGTGGACAGAAGCATTTTATTTTATGCTCATACTTTCTTAAACAACTTCTGTGATTATTGTCCGATCGGATTGCAATTTGAAGAATACGTAGATAATTCATTCAGCTCACTATATATTTAAGTCAGAAAGTTGTAGCTTTTATACAGCGCTTACAAATTGAGTTCAAACATTAAATTTTTGATTTACGGGGGCGGTAGGCGTGGCACCTAAGATTTGAAATAAACTTGCTTATAGTACGCAGGAGTCTTCCTGTCAAATTTGGTAACTCTAGCTTTTATAATAGCTGAGATCTGTGCGTTTACACAGACAGACGGACAGACAGACAGACAGACATGGCTCAATCGACTCGGCTTGTGATCCTGAGCAAGAATATATATACTCCCACGCCTCCTTCTGCCTTTTACATACATTTTCACAAAGTTAGTATACCCTTTTTTGACCATTTTCAATGGTCGAAGGGTATAAAAAGTCTTGCCAAAAATAAATCTCTCAGATTAAAAAATCAAAAGTCTCTGCATTTAAATTGATTCTGTTAGACTTAGGACCCAATCTGTCTACCGATGTTTAAAAAAATATTGTGCATTAAAATCAAAAAACAATTGTCGAAAATTTAAATTTTTTGTTTTTATCTTCCATGGCATGCGGTATTCTTAAAATAGAACAGACTTTTATTTTTTCAGAAGACTTTTATATTTTGAAAAAGTTTTTGACCGACTTTTATTTTTCAGCAATATTTTTAAAAGTCTCTGATAACTGTTATTTGTGATTTTTTAAAACTAAAAGCTGTAAAATAAAAGTTAGTAATAACTTTTTATGTAATAACCGATATTTGTGATTCTTAAAAATAAAAGTTTTTACTAACTTTTATTTTTAAGAATCACAAATATCGGTTATTAAAGACAGTTGCAAAATATATGTTTATTATATTTGTTGAAGCACTAGCATGAACATGTACTAGCACTGCACTGCACAGTACGACACTGTACTGCACTACACTGCTGTGCTATCGGCAAGACTATCAGGTATCAAGGATATGGTCCCATGCAGCGATCCCTTATCTGTGTTTACGACCGGCTACAATATTTTATGACCTCACGTACACACATGTTTACGATAAGTAAGAAGGGATCTCAACTATCCTGTATCTGTTTTGAATAATAATGCTGCGTCTTCAAGTGCAGCATATATAGAGATAAGTAAAATAACCACCACCGCGGTTTCTTACAACACCGCATTAGATTCTAAGATCAGTTCTAAATAAACTAGCAAAGTGTGGAGACATACAATCTTCTATATAGGCAGTTGAAATAAACTCATAAAAGTGTTTAGAAGTGTCTTTTCTTTACAATATTATTGATATAATTGGATTTTTAGAGTCCTCGAAAAATTTATAGGATGATCCCTTCATAGGAATATTTTCTATACCCATAACGCTTATTTACGGTCTGTGCTTTAACTTTTACCCAAATTAGAAAGTTGTAACTTTGCTTTGTCAATGGTCGAAGGGTATAACAAGTTTATATTGTTTATAAACGAAACAGACTCACCGTGTTTCATCGACGAAAGCTCGCTATTCTGGATTCTGGAAAATGGTTGCAATATGGTTTTCTTATAGCTGTTGCCAATGTATAAGATTTTATTAAAATTTTCCTTTCAAAACATTAGCCGAGCATCATTCCCTTAGTTAACTTAAATATTTATTTTCTTTACAAAGCATACATAACAGGTCAATTGATAAGTCCCCGGCCTGACACATAGATAGTTTTACTAGAATTAAATTAATATTTTTCTTAGTTAACCTAAACTTAGCAAACCTTTAAGAGACGCGTGTATACATTTTTTTCATTCAGTGAAACATTTTTTGATGTTATGAAAAAATTGATAAAAAGAATTTCGCGTGCTGATAAAAACTTGTTGTTGAAGGAAAATAATACAATGGAAGCAAAAACTTGGCTTGATAACGAGTTTCCGAACACTGCGCCAGGAAAATTAATCAACAAGGATTGGTATGCCAAGTTTGTGCACCGAAGACGGTGATCGAAGTGTACGCCCAAAAGAGGTGGTTACTGGCGAACACATTAAAAAAATCCATTTGATTTTGAATGACCGTAAATCGAAGTTCAGTGATATAGCAGACACTCTAAAGATATCGACGGATCGTGTACATCATATCATTCACGAATACTTTGGTATAAGGAAGCTTTGTGCAAAATGGGTGCCACACCAGCTCACTTTTGACCAAAAACAGCGACGGGTTGATGATTCAGAGCAATGTTTGGAGATGTACAAGCGTAATTAGCCCGAGTTTGTGCCTCTATATGTGACAATGGATGAAAAATGGCTCCATAATCATCTGAGTGAACTGCATACGATGACCTGTTCCAAAGCGTGAAGAACGCAACAGCAAGGTTATGGTTTCTGTATTTTGAGATGCGCATGGAATTATTTTATATTATATTTACTTCCTCGTTATACAAATAGGCTTAGATTACCTAATTTACTATCCTTAGCTAACCGTAGAACTACGCTTGGTCTATTTTTAATGAATAATGTAGTCCAGGGGACGTTGACAGTGTTGACCTGGTTAACCAGTTAAACTTCGCTGTCCCTTGAAGAATTACCCGTAACTATTTACCACTAACTTTTTCTAATTGTATATTGAACTATGCTGTGCATGAGTCATTCAGGGTATTATGTTCTGATTACAATAAATACTCTTTCATATTAACAAATACAAACTCTGTACTAGCCTTAAAATTTATATTTTTGTCGTTGGTAGAAATTAAATTTTTCTCGAAATGCCTAGTTATTTTTCGCTTCTATCTGTATGCTCGCGACATTTTTGTACCCATTGAAAATGGTCAAAAAGGGTATACTAACTTTATGCAAATGTATGTAACAGGAAGGAGGCGTCGGGGACCCCTCGGAGGATCGCCAGTCATGTCTGTCTGTCTGTCCGTCTGTCTGTGTGAACGTACAGATCTTAGCCATTATTAAAGCAAGAGTTACCAAATTTGGCAGGAAGATTCCTGTATACTATAAGCTAATCAAGTATATTTCAAATGTTAGGTGCCATGCGTTATTGCATTCCATCTCTCTTTTCGGCTTTTGTCTGTGATGATCTTGTAAGGTTAATATGATTCCTATTGAATGTTGCAATGTTTTCTTTCAGTTACAATATTTTGCAATTAGAATGCTAGAACATAGCGGCGATCATAAGCCCTTATAAAATAGTGCATGTTGGAGAGGGACGCGTATACACACAAGTATGCATATGCAAATCCACGTATGTGCGTCCCACTCCAACATAAATAGTTCTACGCATGAATGAGTACAACCAATCAGAATTGGCTTTGCTGTTGTTTACGAACAAAGCCAAGTAAGAAGTAATAGTTTCAACGCTTATTACCCATCTCCTTTTTCTGAACAAACTGCCGTCTCTTGCCTCTCTCGTCTTATTCTAAACTTACAGCAGCTACTTTTTCACAGATTCCTTCACCCTGTCGCTTTGTGTATATTCGATTGCCTACTGCGGCGAAGCCATGTGCACATAAGGAATGTTTTTGAGAGCCTTCTTATCAAAACATCTACCCCTAAATTATTATTAATGTTTATTAAACGTTTTAATTATTTTATAAAAAAATAAAAAAAGAGAAAACAACAAAATTCTTTTCGCAGATCAGTAGGGTGTGTGCACTTGAGCTTTCTTCTTGCCCGTAAAACCCGTGTGTGCCTTCCTCTCAAAAGCTTTCGGGCCAATCGGTTTGGATGGCTACCAAGTTTACCAAGAGCTATGTACATCCGAAACGTGGTGCCGAAAGGTATCATCTGCGAAAGTAGCTACTAGCAGATCATTGCGGTCTGTGTTCGGCAATTTGACAGTTGAGGGCATATCATATGTGTATAGGCTGTACAGTGTTGGCCCTAACACGCTACCTTGAGGTACGCCAGCTCTAATTTTCTTCGGCTGCGAGAACAGGTCGTCCTGAACAACTTTAAAGGAGCGCTCGTGAAGGAACCTTTTGATAATTAAATAGAGTTGATGATTAAGTAATCCTTTAAGCTTATGCAGAAGTCCTGCCTGCCACACTCGATCGAAAGCCTGCTGGATATCTAAATAGGCTCCAACGACATACTCTTTTCCATGAAAACCCTCCAGGACAAAGTTCACTACTCGTTGCAATTATTCAGGCGTACCATGTCTCAGTCTAAAACCAAACTGGAACTTCGGGATAGCTTTTTTTACCGCCGTGGTGTCGAGGATCCTTCTGAGGATGCACCTCTCCAATAATTTACCAAATGCTGGCAGAAGGCTTATTGGACGATAGGAGTTTAGTTCATCTGCTGGCTTCCCACTTTTAAGCAGCATGATGATATTTGTCGTCTTCCAGGCGCTTGGAAAGTAGCCGATTCGAAGGGTAGCGTTGAAAATCAGCACTATATAATAACAGAGCTCTATGGGGGATCAGCTTAATGGAGCGATTATCAATCTGGTCCTCACCGGAACCCACCATGACGAAGTGGAGGGGTTTGCAGACGACGGCTGTGAAAAGAAACCAAGGACTTATGCAAACAGATTTCCGTCTTATTGAGCTATGTTGCATCATCAACTGCACTCTCGTCCTCTAAACTTAAAGGAACGATTATTAAAAATATTACAGTCGCTCAAAACTGTGGCCTAAATATAAGATCCATTGTTTGCGATCAGGGCCCAAATAACAGAGGAGCGTTTGCCAACAATGAAGTTAATTTGGAAACGCCATATTATTTTGTAAATGATAAAAAAATATTTACAATTTATGATGTCCCACACCTAATAAAATCAATTTGAAATACCCTAATGAATGGTATGATTGATACGCCAGATGGTAAAGTGTCATGGAAAATAATAGTTAAACTATTGATACAAACAATACTTCGGCAAGATTGTGCCCAAAGCTCACAAAAAAGCACATCCACCCCAATTCATTTGAAAGAATGAAGGTTTAATCTGCAACTCAAGTATTTAGCCACACCGTATCATCTGCAATAAAGACCCCTATTCTAAAAGGGATATGCAAAGATTGCGAAGATGTTGCAATCCCTACGGCCAAGTTCGTAGAAAAGTTTAATAAGTTGTTCGATTGTTTAAATATCAACAACTTATATGATCGAAACCCATTCAAGTCAGCACTTAAACAAAACGGCGAATAGAAGTGTCAGCCTCAATCAAACAAAGTTTATTGTACGAGTATTGATGGATTAGTTCATACAATAAATTCAATAATGATGCTTGCACAAGATGTATAGATTGAAAATGATTACCAGTTCCTAATAATGTTGCGACTTAATCAAGATGCTCTGAAGCAGAAGTGGGACAAATAATAATCCTATGCTCTTCGAGTTTAATGCAATTATATCCAAGATGCTGTCAATGAAGATCATCACTTCAAAAAAGAGCACTGGAAATTGTGAGTCGGATGATGACTTGCTAATAAATGTTGTAGAAGAAACAAAGCAAGAACTGGCAAACATTGCGAATGACTCAGAGCAGGAAGATTGCGATAATTTTGAATTCAACATAGATAATTATGCAGATATGCACGTAGCCCAGGTTGACGAAGTTCAGCCAACTCTGAGCTACGCAAATGAAAACGCATTGCGATACTTCACAGGGTATGTGCTATTTAAATCACAAAATAAATATACTTGTGATCAATGTAGTCTACTACTGAAGGGCGATCTTGCAATTTGCGAAGAGTCAGAGTTATTTTTGTTTAATAAGAACTTTAAAACCATAAGCAATAATATTAAACTATAAGCTCCACCAGTTTCCTTTAATGAAATTTAATGAAAATGCACTACTGAATATTCCACAAATGTTTTCAGAATTATACGTGAGGAAAATAAAGAAAACCATTGTAAATGAGTGCATTGCGCAAGCTGAAAGCGTTGAAAAGTACTCAGATTAGTACTGTGAACGGTACCGACTCCATATTCTGCATTTCTTCATACTCGTCCTCCTCCGCCAAAATACTATTTGGCTGTCAGAAAAACTATGCGCTGATAAACAAAAAAGGAAGCGGAAAATAGACATAAACGCAGATGCTGCAGCTTCCTTGGCTAACCACACCAGTAGCTGTCAATCGAAGCACAGCACGATCAACTTGGCGATCGAACAAAAACACCTCCAACGGGTTAAGCCATGAAATTTTAGTCAGATGGTGTCTGACACTCCCTTGTTTAAGGATCAAATACATATGTTCAATATTCAAAAAATAATGAAGCAGCCCTAACAAAAACGAAGTCGACATAGCCCTTATTCATTCGGCTTGCCGAATGTTTCTAGTTATTGTCTTCAGTCCTTCTGTGAGTTGAAATGTATGTACATACACAAGTTTTGATATGTCAGAATACTGGCTATATTTTGAAACAGATAGGTGTAGGTTAGGTGGGGAACATGGAGATATTTAAATGAAACACATTTAAATATCTCAAGTCCTCTCGAAGATCATCAGTTGATGACCCCATTGTTATTATAATGGCCTCCCCGTGGTGTTCCCTGGATTGAGTTTTATGATCGGGAGCTAAATCGAGCGGCGAAAACAACAACAAAATCACTTGCTTTGGCAACAACAACGTTCTCTGCATATGCACATACACGCACACACATATGTGCATACATATACGCATATATGGTAAACGCATATCAGCAGCGAAGCCCACCCCCAATCAAAACAAATAATTTGATAAGACAAGTTGTAAATTAGCTTATGTATCATAATTCAAATACCACATTACTGAAATAAATAAAAATGCATTTCATTTGATATTAATAATCTATTAATGTTTCTCTGTATGTTTGGGGGGGGGTGGGAAATAAGTGTTTTAAATATATGTAAGATATTAAAATTAGTATATTGTAAATTTTTCTTCTAGTGATAAAACAATAAAAAATATTTAATATGAAATAAGGGTAAAGGTAGGAATCGTCTGATTCGGAGTAGAAGACCAGCTTCATGTTTTCACCAAATCGGCCATTTTCGGGGCCCCCAAAATTTTATAAAGATAAAAAAATGTTCAAAATATATATATATATATATATATATATATATACATATATATATAACATATATATTATGGTAGGAAAAGTAAGAGTAATTTTACAACTTTTTAAAAAAATTTTCATAGGAATCTTATATTGAAGTGACTAAATTTTTCATTTCAAACAAATCAGCTTGTGGCACACTGCACCGACACAAAACGTTGCAGAAATACTGGCGTCACACACAAAAAGGCAACAACAAAATACATGTAAAATTAATTATTCAAAATTCAATTAAAAAAAACCAGAAGCGACCTCAAAATAATTCTTTTACCTAAAATCATGATAAATATAGCCCTATCAGTAAAAAAATCGGTGACGCATACAGCTATTTAACCTTTACCGAAATAAGGTAACCAGCAACAAATTAAAAACGCTGGAAGATGCGCGACATAAATCAAAACAAAGGACAAACACGTAATCAAAACAAAACAATGAATGGGCGCGTGCCCACCACTGCTTCGACAACAACAAAGTACTGCCTTACCAACATGTACGCACACACATGCGAAGTCTCGTTCTCTAGGCTGCTTGGTCTCGATGCTGAAAGACAAAATTGACTTCTCGCAGGCCATGCAATTGTGAGTTGCCAAACTTCACAAGCAACGCATACATTCATACGTGAGCTTGTGCATACATACACGCAGCATGCGCATGCTTATCGTTCCGCTGTCGTTGTGCGACTGAAGCAGTTTGGATGCTATGCGGTGTTGGTACTGAGAGCCGAAAAGCCAGCCACCCTAGCCAGTCAGCGTGCAGCCGAGGTCTCTACTCTCAATGCTTCGGGCTCTGGGGTGGCTGGTTCGAAAAATCAGCCTCACATAGCGTCAGAGCTTTTTGAGGTCTCTATGTGTTCGCTTAGTGATGATATCACTAGGCATCGATGTTCGATGCTTAGTGATCATATGTTGCTACCGAATCGTATGACGTCACCCTTGATTGCGTCACAAACTTTGCAAACTGCGATTAATGCTAGTATGCAAATTTCGAGTAGGGCACATTGAAGTTATATTGGAAATGCATATAAATACTCTTAAAATATTTTTTTCACAATTTTAAATTAAGAAGTGCTTTTTCTATCCTAAGATCAATACTTTATTAAAAAAGAAAATGTTCGCGCTTAATAAAGAACGCCGATATTTTTCATGGAATTAAACAAAAAGTGGACAGGGCTGACATTCTAAAAATCAGTTTGCAGCTTGGGATTGGCGTGGTCGGTGTGTTTTTTTATTGTCGTCGATTCTCGATCGCCGATTGCCTTATTAATATTTGAAACTTTAAATTTAATTGTTTTAAGTGAAAAAGTAGAAAGAAGAATAAGAAATTAAGTAGCACACCTTATGTGCATAGTTTATATCTAATTTAAGTTTAATTAAATAATTTCATAACTTTTTTTAATATTTTGACCGTGAGACAAGCTGCATTCGATGCCAATACGAGTTTGTCGCAAAGAGTTAGTCAGTATAGGAAAAATGACAATAGAATAGCTCAGAATAGAAGAAATGCTCCCGGAACAGGGTAGAGCGTGCTAGTACCCTGCCAGAAGATAGGGAGAGTCCGATTAGCACAAGTTTAGATAGCCTTATAGCCGTCTTCAACGTGTCAATTCCAGTTGCAAATGTTGTAACTTCCCTTCCAAGGGCATTTAATGAAGCCGAAGTAGTTCAGATTCACGTTAAGCGTAAGATGGCATATAGGCATGATTTCATGGCTTCGGTATCTGGTCAATATAGAGCTTTATAGACAGTGACATTTGTTACGTCAACAGAAGATAGGGACATTGTTTCTCAATTGTTAGAAAGAGCTCAAGATAATTTAGAAGAGGTAGAGCTTAATCCAGGTGGTCAGGAAACTTTCATAGAAAATGTCCCTATTGAAAACATTAATATTCCGAGAATTGCTATAGGTTCAGAAGAGGGTCAACGACCTCTGGACATGATAGCACATTATGATTCAGATGAGCTGACTTTTCCCACAATATTTGCAGGCTTTAAAAGGAAATGTCAGGAAAGTTTTACAATCATTGTTAGGTCAGAGCTTAGGAATTTTAATAGAAGAGGTTGTAGAGCTGATAAATTATTTCACAACTTTAAAAAGTTAGAAAGGATAAGCATTATTAGGAACAGCACATCAATTTGCTTACGTAAGCACTCCGCCATTCAAGGCATTTCGGCTGCTGATGTGCGTAATGAGGATACAATCAATAGGTTAATACTTCAGGACGATGGCTATAGGCTCTTAAAGGGTATTCGCACGTCTCCTGCTCATTGGGGGACGAGAAAAAGAAAGTGATGGCTATGATTAGGCAGGTAGGGCTTCCAAGTTTTTTTATAACCTTTTCCGTAGCGGAAACTAGGTCGCCGGAGCTTTTAGTCTTGCTTTGTAAAAATGTAGACAAGCTAGAAGTATCTGAAGAAGAAGCGTTAAACTTGGGTTTTAATGAGAAAGCTCGTCTCATTAGAGCAGACCCAGTGACCTGTGGAAGATACTTCAATTTTCGAAAAGACAGGTCTTAAAACTGATGAAAAAGAAAGACGTTGTTTTTCGTTGTCACAAGCTCATTAAATTTTATTGGCGGCTGGAGTTTCAACAAAAAGGCTCTCCACATATACATGGTATGTTCTGGCTGAAAGATGCCTCCTTTATTGATCAGTTTATCACAACTGATACTAATTTCCCGGACATTGCTCCATAAGTGGAGTATCAACTTTATAGTCACGGGCACTCTTGCAGGCGAGAAATTAGATCAAAACAAATTTGTAGATTCGGTATTCCATACCCACCCATGCCTCAAACAGAAATTCTTCTCCCGAAATTCTTCGAAAAAATTCAATGTCTCCTCGACTTCCCATTTGATCGTGAAAGCGTAGATAACCTTAACGATTTTAAAACTTTTTGTCCCACAATCAACTTAACCTTAGTTATGAGGGCTATATTAATGCTATAAGATCAAGCATAAAGAAACCAAAAGTTTTTTTGAAGCGATCTTTTTCAGCGACCAAGCTTAACGCTTAAAATAAGCATCTCTTTTTGTTGCAGCGAGCAAATATGGATATTCAGTTTATTTTAGACCCCTATGCTTGCTGCAGATACGTCGTTAATTATATTAACAAGTCCCAGAGAGGCATTTCAATGCTGATGCGTGAAGCAATCATGGAGATTAAGGATAATAATAATGCATCTATGAAGCAAAAGTTAAAATATTTAGGAAGCAATATCCGCTCAGGAAGCCGTCTACAGCTGTTTATACCTTTCGACCATTGAAAATGGTCAAAAAAGGGTATACTAACTTTGTGCAAATGTATGTAACAGGCAGAAGGAGGCGTGGGAGACCCCATAAAGTATATTCTTGCTCAGGATCACAAGCCGAGTCGATTGAGCCATGTCTGTCTGTATGTCCGTCTGTCTTTGTGAACGCACAGATCTGAGCTATTATAAAAGCTAGAGTTACCAAATTTGGCAGGAAGACTCCTGTGTACTATAAGCTGATTTTCAAATGTTAGGTGTCACGCCCAAAAATTTAATTGTTGAACTCAATTTGTAAGCGCTGTATAAAGGCTGTAATTAGTTCCTGCCGGCGGTGCTATAGGGAGTAGAGATGGGCGCGGGCCTGTTTTTTGAGGCCCGGCCCGAACCAGACTCGAATTTTTGAGGCCGATATCGATTAAAACATCATTATTTTTTCATTTTGCTTTCAAGCACGCCGGGCCTTCCGGGCTTTTACCCTTAGGCCCGGTGCCCGACGGTAAAAGGGTTTTAGGCCCCAGGCCTAAAATTGTCGAGGCCCGGCCCAGGCCGCGCCCATCTCTAATAGGGATAACATGCTTTCCCCTGTTCGTCTGTTTAAGTTTCCGAAGGAATTAATTACACGTGAAATGTGGATCTCAAAATGCAAATTGCAAAGTGATGCCAATATTGACAAAGCAGTTATTTGCAATTTACATTTTGACTATAAGTATTTAGGTGGGAAACAATTAAAGAAAGAGGCTACGCCGACTCTGGGTTTGATAGAAGAGTCAATTTTAAATTTGAATATGACAGTAAACTCCAACATTGACATGTACGAGTTTACTGTTAAAATATGTGAACAAATTCATTTTTACAAAAGTGCACCTAGGCCCGATGTTCAAACAAGCGTGGAATATATGGATATTGAAAATCAATCAGAAAACGACGTGTCAATGAGTCAAGAAAGGTCCGTTGACACTAAGATTGACTCTTGCACCAATTGCCTAATAAAAGAGCAAAATGAACTATTCTATAAAAATAAATATTGGGCAGCTATAAAGAAACTGAATGAAAAGAAAAAGCTAACAGCTTGTAGGAAGATGAATATTTTACAAGTGCTTGCACGAAGGAAAAGATTGAAGGTCAAATATTTTAAACAAAAAAAAGATAGCAATATATGTACATAGAATTCTTGAGAACAATGGACTTTCTGAAAGTTCAAACACGTTTTGCAAAATGTTGATAAGAAAAAAGCAATCGTGGAAATAAGAAGACAAAGTTATTGCACAAAGTATAAACTTTACTCTGCCAAGGCCTACTCTTTTATGACTCTTCATTTTAATCTTCCTTCAAAGTCTTCATTGGTGATATGGGCACCTATAAAAAATGTAACACCCGGGTTCAATGAAAGTGTGCTTAATAATTTAAAAGCAATATTTAAAAAAATGGACAATAAAAGTAAACAAACAGTTCTGTTATTTGATGAAATATCAATTAGAAAAGGCCTCCAATATACTCGTAGTTCCCACCATGACTTTCTTTTTATATTTTTTAAATTTTATTTATAGCTTACTGTTACTATATTTAATAACTTATACTATAGTGTAAATCATATTTCTAAATAATATGTACATATTTACATAAATAAACCAAAATAGGGGAAAGAAAATGTTAAAAATTACATACATTACATTTAGATAAATCTGCTGGACAGATCAGTAGGGTGTGTGCGCTTGAGCCTTCTTCTTGCCCGTAAAACCCGTGTGTGCCTTCCTCTAAAAAGCTTTCGGGTCAATCGGTTTGGATAGCTACCACGTTTATCCAAGTAAGCGGCTGCTTGTCGGTTAATGATATCGCCAATTTTGGGTATTTGAAGTTCAACTTCTCTATTTCTATTGCGTATAAGCTGCACCAGTTAATTTTCACAAAATTTGGGACTGCACCACACGAATCTTGTTTAGGTGCGTCTTTGCAGCAATGCCGTAAACTGAATTCCATGTTTCCAGACGGGAGCTAGGATAACTTTATATATTTTGGTCTTGTTTCTGAGCGATAATTAGTTGTGAGGCTTGAGTAACCAAATCATACTATTCGCTTTAGTTTTGAGCCGCCGAGCTATGTACATCCGAAAGTGGTGCCGAAAGGTATCATCTGCGAAAGTAGCTACTAGCAGATCATTGCGGTCTGTGTTCGGCAATTTGACAGTTGAGGGCATATCATATGTGTATAGGCTGTACAGTGTTGGCCCTAACACGCTACCCTGAGGTACGCCAGCTCTAATTTTCTTCGGCTGCGAGAACAGGTCGTCCTGAACAACTTTAAAGGAGCGCTCGTGAAGGAACCTTTTGATAATTAAATAGAGTTGATGATTAAGTAATCCTTTAAGCTTATGCAGAAGTCTTGCATGCCACACTCTATCGAAAGCCTGCTGGATATCCAAATAGGCTCCAACGACATACTCTTTTCCACTCGTCTTTCACTACTCGTCGCAATTATTCAGGCGTACCATGTCTCAGTTTAAAACCAATTGGAACTTGGGGATAGGTTTTTCTACCGCCCTGGTGTCGAGGATCCTTCTGAGGATGCACCTCTCCAATAATTTACCAAATGCTGGCAGAAGGCTTATTGGACGATAGGAGTTTAGTTCATCTGCTGGCTTCCCACTTTTGAGTAGCATGATGATATTTGCTGTCTTCCAGGCGCTTGGAAAGTAGCCGATTCAAAGGACAGCGTTGAAAATCAACACTAGGAATAACAGAGCACTATGGGGGATCAGCTTAATGGAGCGATTATCAATCTGGTCCTCACGGGAACCCACCATGACGAAGTGGAGGGGTTTGCAGACGACGGCTGTGAAAAAAGCCAAGGACTTATGCAAACAGATTTCCGTCTTTATGGTTCGTGGGCTCTACGATAATTGGAAATTCTTATTGAGCTATGTTGCATCATCAACTGCACTCTCGTCCTCTAAACTTAAAGGAACGATTATTAAAAATATTAAAGTCGCTCAAAGCTGTGGCCTAAATATTATATAAGATCCATTGTTTGCGATCAGAGTCGAAATAACAGAGGAGCGTTTGCCAAAAATGAAGTTAATTTGGAAACGCCATATTATCTTCTAAACGCAGTAGAAATAATGATGATTATGATGCAAATAAGGGTGAGTATGGCTATGGAATTAGCCGTAAAGTGCGTTGCCAATTCGTTTAGATGCTTTGTATTTTTAATATAGAGAGTTTCTAATGCTTTTAAGCATAGGACTTGTAGTCGCTCGGCTAATTTTGGAGTCATCTGTATTAGTGGTATTCCCGGTTTCATAATTGTTGTTTCTTTATTATTAAATTCTTTGCCCTTTATGTAAATTTTGTCATTCCAAAAGTGCACTAAGTATGTGCCCATTAGATGTTTAGTTATATTATTATTGGTTATATTGCCATTAAAATTATTAAGTAGAATTATGCTCTTGTCGATCTCTTCTATTTCTTCAATATGTCTGTCTGTCTGTCTGTATGAACACCTGGATCTCTGAAACTATAAGAGCTGGAGTCATCAAATTTTGTGACAACATACGTATATATTGCAGTGTCTCAAAGTTTCTGAGTTTTTAATTAAACGGAAAATAATTTATACACCGTTACGTAACGCGTCTTATCATTAATAAAAGTAGCTAAATATCGTGCGCCGCCTTCCAATACTGTACTTAAAGGTCCACAAATGTCGGTATGAATTAATCCCAAAATTTCACGCGATCGATTTTCCGACGTTTTTGGGAACTTTTTTGCGCAAATTTTGCTTTTGCACATGTCTCGCAGACAAAGTAACTCACGTTTCCGGCAACACCAGGCAGACCATACACCATATCCTTGTTGATCATGGATTTAATGCAATTAAAATTTAGATGCCCGAATCTATTATGCCATGTTATTACTTGTTTTAAAATTGCCTTTGCAGCAAAAGCGGTTTTATTCTCGGTTTCAAACACAAACAAGTCAATTTGCTATTTCGCAATTAACACCGTATTGCCCTTATTGTTTTTCACGCTCGCTTTGTCTTGTTCAAAGCATATTTTAAAACCATTATTTATTGCTTTAGCGACCGAAACAAAATTACATTGTAGATTTTGAACATATAACACATCGATTAGTTCAATAATATTGCCATGCCAGTTTAACTTCACTGTACCGATACCTTTCGCCTCAATGTATTGTTCGCCAACTAGCATATTTTTTTCTTTATGCTCGCGAATTGACACAAATAACGATTTGTTTGCACATAAATGGGCTGTTGCCCCACTGTCCAAGCATCAAACATCAACCGAGAGTGTACTTTTATGCGAAGCTGTAGCGAAAACGGAATACGACTTCTTGTTGCTGTCGTTTTTTTTAGGCCATGGATTTTAAAAAAATTCATGGTCTATTGTGTTTGTTGGAACGGAAATGTGCGTAACATGCGGAAGGAGGCATCTCCGACCCCATAAACTATATATATTCTGAATCAGTATCAGTAGCCGAGTCGATTGAGCCATGTCTGTCTGTCCGTCTGTCTGTCTGTATGAACACCTGGATCTCAGAAACTATAAGATCTAGAGTCATCAAATTTTGTGACAAAATACGTATATATTGCAGTGTCTCAAAGTTTTTTTTAAATTTGGACACGCCCCTTCCCGGCTCTGTAAATTAGTAATAACTATTTAACAACTACAATATTAGCTCAAAAAATTTTGTATATCTTATATAACAAATACATTGCCACGGGCGTTATGTGAACATTTCATTTAAATCGGACAATAAATAAGTGAGATATGATACGAATTAAACTCACTTTGAACATATATACTTAAGCATACCTAATTTACGCAAGCATACCGAAGTTCAAATCTAGCGTCAGACACACAGCATTTTATTAAACTTTTTATTTGCATTGTATGGTAACAGAATTGGTTCACAATGCAGCTTTGCCGATAGTCCAAGCAATGAGGCAATGGCCGAGTGGTAAGAGTGGCGGACGGCTGCGAGAGAGTGCGTGTGTTTAACTCCCGGTTGAGGCGGGTACGAATTTTCATTTATTAATTATTATACCCTTCGACCATTGAAAATAGTGGGAGACCTCATAAAGTATATATATTCTTGCTCAAGATCACTAGCCGAGTCGATTGAGCCATGTCTGTCTGTCTGTGTGAACGCACAGATCTCAGCTATTATAAAAGCTAGAGTTACCAAATTTGGCAGGAAGACTCCTGTGTACTATAAGCTGATCAAGTTTAGTTCAAATGTTAGGTGCCACGCCCACCGCCCCGCAAAAATCAAAAATTTAATTTTTGAGCTCAATTTGTAAGCGCTGTATAAAAGCTACAATTTTCTGACTTCAATATATAATATATATAATTGCAATGCGATCGGATAATAATCACAAAAGTTATTTAAGAAAATATGAGCATAAAACCAAGTGCTTGTGTCAGCTAACAAGAGAGGCGGGAAGCGCGAGCGCCATCTGTCGGGATTAATTTCATAGCATGTGCATATGCTTATGTGTATGAATTCAACAAATTAAACTACACGGGTACATAGGTCGAAGGGTATCCCACTGTCGCGTTTTGCGCGACTGTTGCTCTCGTTACATCACAAAATGTTCACGAAAAGTAACGCGATATATCGATTATACGCCATTTCAACATTTTTAATAAATGGTCAAATCGATTATAAATTTATACCAATTTGGATGATTTTGTAACAATTTATTCAGAATCAATAAAGGATAGGAAAAGGACAAACCAAAAAAAAAGAGGAAAGTCTTCCGGATAGGGACTGTTTTCAATTTTTTCCGGATGACGCTGTTGAAATCCGTACCGATCTATCCGGAAAAAGGCTAAATTGGCAACACTGTCCTCCTCCCTTGTTAGCTCACACACATACTTTCTTGAATAACTTCTGTGTTTATTGTCCGATCGGACTGTAATTTGAAGAATACGTAGGTTATTCATTCAGCTTAGTATATGTTACAGTCAGAAAGTTTTACTTTTTATCCAGCGCCTACAAATTAATTTCAAAAATTAAATTATTGATTTGCGGGGCGGTGGGCGTGGCACCCAACATTTGAAAAAAACTTCATTTGCGTCGAGTACATACATTCCATTTAATAGGTGAGATCTGTGTGTTCATCTGGTCAGACGGACATCCGGACAGACAGACGGACAATGGACTCGGCTAGTGATCATAACTAAAAATATATATACTTTATCCTTCTGCCTGTTACATACATTTGCACAAAGTTAGTATACCTTTTTTAGACCATTTTCAATGGTCGAAGGGTATAAAAATACGAAAGTGCTGCCGTATAGTTGGTCGTCAACATTGGATTGCACTATGCGGACTTTGCCCTGAGCGGAGCGAGGGGATGAAAAAATCCAGCGGCTGGAAATCAATACACTTTGCCGGCAGCAATATTTCGGCTGCACCGGCACTACACACATATATTCTTCTAATTAAATATTTAAATTGATTTACATATATTATATATTATATCACATAAACATATTATATTATATTTTTATATATATATTCTGTTTTTTAGTTTTCACTTAAATTGAACGCTTAATCTAATACAAAGAAATATTTTATTATTTCTTTGTTTACCTTTGTCAGACTTAGTGATCGCAGTTTGCCTTAGTGACTTTTAAAGTCACTTATATTTTATTTATCGTCTTGTTGTGCACTGTGTTGTAGTATTACAAAGCGCTGCAACATTGCAAAAAATTATCGAATATATTTTCCTCCGTCTGAGAAAATGTATACTACTAATAAATAATTATTTATTTATTTTTCACACAAAGAAACACCTTGTTGTACCCGCGACTACGCATAGACGCTGCAGCTCTCTTCCAAGTTCCCTTCATGGTAGAACACCTTCTCCCGCCGCATTACGGAAAGTTTTAACTCCGGCCACATCTAAGGTTAGTCAGGTGCCAAAAATTTCGGTGCACACTCCTCCAATTACTCGTTCAGTTGGTCATCAGATCTCACTGGCAACAAAAATGGCACTCCAAGAGTTCATTAACGCTTCTGATAAGCTCACGCAGTTCAAAGCTAGGATTCAAAATTCTCCTACATCCTCACTTCACACTCACAGAGTGCGTCTTGAGCAGCTTCGATCCATATGGACTGCCGTAGAGCTCAAATATGAACTCTGTTTCAATGCATTGTCTCAAACGGAGACGAATGCTGCGGACAAGATCGCCATGCAAGCCCGGTATGACCACTGCTACTCCATATACGAGGAACTTGCCTCTCAGTTAAATGAGAGTATAGAGACCGCAACGGCTCCCGCGGTCTACATTTCCGATCCTGGCTTAAGTCAGATCGAAAAATTATTCCACCTAAATGCTAAGACCAGTGGAGAAGCGAAGGCAATCGTATCCAAGTCCCCTCTCACGAATGAGGGTTTCTCGTCTGCTTGGAAAAACTTGACGGACAGGTTCGAAAATAAAAGGCTGTTAGTCAACAGCAAACTGAAGATCCTTTTCAACCTTCCGTCAGTTTCTCACGAGTCTGGAGCCGCCATCCAAATCCTTCAAAGCTCTATTCAAAGTTGCTTAGCGGCTCTAGACCACTCCAAAATCAGCACAGAGAACTGGGATTGCCTTCTTATCTTCCTATGCTCGTCTAAACTCCCAAGGCTGACGTTGTCACTTTGGGAGCAGTCAGTACAAAACAAGGCTAAAATTCCGTCGTGGAAGGAATTGTCAGATTTCCTTTCAGAGCGATATCGCACATTAGAAGCGATAGAGGGCGTACAACCTAGTACAAGCGCACAGACTAGTCCCAAACCTGCTCGAAAAGAGCCTCCTACGAGGAAGGTCAACTCTTTTGAGACAGAGGTTGTAGGCAAACCACAAACCTGCAAACTTTGCTCAAAGGAGAACCATCCTATACGTCAGTGTCCGCGTTTTCTCCAAATGGCTGTTGATGAAAGGTTCAATTTCATCAAACAGCAAAAGTTGTGTCGGAACTGCTTCGCAAGAGGACATATCCTTAAAGATTGCACAAGTCAACATAATTGTTTTAAGTGCAAGGGTCGCCACAATACACACCTGCATCGTGGCACCCCTCCTACCGCGCCCTCTTCAGCAGATTCTGCACCAACTCCCAATTCTAATATACAGTCCACTTCTCCAACGACTAATATTCAGAATTACTTCACGGCAAACACACAAGGTGTTCTTCTCGGCACTGCTCTTATAAATATTTACCATTTGGGCTTAACTTATAAGGCACGTGCACTGATCGATCCTGGATCAGAAGCTACGTTCATTTCCGAACGGATGTTTAACATCATACAGCCCTCCTACCAAGCCGTGCAAGTTCAAGTAACTGGCTTAAATCAAGCCATCTCAGCCAATCCACAAAAGTTGTGCCACTTCCAGATTGCCTCGCCGCTCATGCCCAGGTTACAGCTAAAAACTACACAATTTCACAAGAACTTCTGAAGGACCTGCCAAACCTCCAACTCGCTGATCCGCACTTCCACCAGAGCTCTAAGATAGACGTGCTCCTAGGAGCCGATATTCTCCCATCTATCATGAAGAGTGGCTCTGTATCCAAAATTTGTGGAACCCTGCTCGGTCAAGAGACCATATTCGGCTGGGTCCTCAGTGGACCAGTAGCCAAGTCCAATCTTACGACTATTTCCTCCTTTTCAACGAGGATCAAGATCAGCACAGAACAAAGACATGATGATCTTCTCACCAAGTTTCCGGTTGTGGAAGATCTACCAGCCAAGCTGGTATAAGTTGCTGAATCAGAGTGTGAAAACAACTTTCTTTGCACCACTTCCAAAGAGGGTAGATATGTCGTTACTCTCCCATTAAAAAATCCTGAAACTTTCGAATTAGGACATTCAAGGTTTACTTTCGGAACTCTCTGGCGAACTCTCGATGCCATGTGCCAAGCAGAGTATCCATCGTTCTGGGGGCCGACGTCTATGGAGACGTACTCCTTCCAGGGCTGGTTCCATCCCACGGTGGTTTGCCATTCGCCCAAAACACTCTGTTTGGCTGGGTACTTTCCGGTGTCGTCAAGACATAGTCCGCCAGCGCCCCTCCAGCGGCCTCCAAAAAGATCCCGGCCCCATCTATTTGCAATAGTATTGCAAGGGGGCCGGGATGTTTACGCCGAAACTGGCCGCCGTAAAGTAGGCAGCATATCTGCGTAAACAGTGCGAGAGTCACCAAGGGCTCTCAATACACAGTGAAGTGAACTAAACGCGCCCCGCATTGTCTTTTTATATCGCATTGTTTTCGCGTCGGTTTTACTAAACCTACAGCAGCATTTTCACCTCTACTCTACGATCCCCCCAAGAAGGAAGATAATATCATCAGCCGCCACCACAAACACACATCAAATCGTACATTTTTGGGCACTTCTCAAAAGTATGGTGTATGAAAAGGGCTGCGAAGAAGAAACAATTTGATATAACCACCGCACTATGGGGAAAAAGCCCGAAATTTTTGCATAAGTCCAATTTTAAAGTTAGAGCATTCAAATTTGGCACACAAATGTGAAGAATTATTATATAATTTCTGAATTTTTTTTTTCCACATTACCGTAGCCGCGCGTGCGTCGTTCTGTGTGGGATAATCGCCAAAAGTATTTCTAGTTGATGTAGACTCTCGGAACTTGGCAAAAATATTGTTTTGGATTACGTCTTTAAGGCATGTTTTGTCAATTGACTAGTTCTCATGTGCTTCAGGATTTTGCATCACCATACCCGATCCGTGCACTCCCAAGAAAAAATAATTTTGTAATTTAAAATTTTATTTACAAATATGTTCATTCTTCTTCAACTTCTAGCTCTATTTCTGCACCTTTATAAAAATCCTCATCAGAATCTGAATCTTTTCTTTCTATATCTAATGGTTCAAAGTTTGTCGGCGATGGTAATTTACATTTTTTTTGCCTTTCATTTAAACTTAAGCTTGAAATGTATGGATCAGAGGAATCCATAGCTCTATAAAAAACATCAGCCATATTGTTTAATCGACTAATTTTTCGGGCATGTGATTTCCTATGGTTTTTATAGTGCTTGTTCCTTGCTTCTTAAGCATTTTTTCCTAAACATCCAACTGGGACCAAAGATGAGTTCATAATTTGCTAACAAATATTAGTACACAATATTTTATGAACCGTCGGCGACATATAGCAAAAATGTTTTTTTGAATTTCTCAACATCAACGCAATGTTCACATGAAATAGTGATTAGAACTATATAGAAATTATATAAAATGTTTTGATCAAAGCTTGTGATTGATGAAAATAATTGGTAATTCCGAAATGCTCTTCTAGCCGTGTTTCCATCATTACTATTCCCACTTCCATTTTACTTGGGAATGCTTACATTTAGGACCATTTTTGTCAACATCATTTTTTGAATTTCCTTTTTCTGAGACATCATTTCGATTTTGTATGCTTGTGCTATGTGCCACTTTTGAATTTGAAGCCTATAGGATACGTTCGTACGTACAAACTCAAAAAAGCGTATCCAGGCATGCAATGGGCTGACACCACATACATATAAGAGCTGCAGGTCTTGGGGTGAAGCATTTGGCATGGAAATCAGTGGTTTCGAGGAGTATTTCAGGTTTCACCCAACATATTGGGCAACACAGAGTTGATGCAGTGCCTGTTAAAGCGTTGAGAACTTTACCATCAATAAGTGTCATCTGTGGCTTATAGGTGACGACGATTTCTCTTCTTTCGCTAATATATGTAAAGTCTTTTAAGCCAGCAACTTGCACATCCAAACATTATTTTTCCAGCAAAATTTTGTCACGGGTTTCCTTTCAATACTCAATTTTAAGAGGCCTGCAGAACCTTACAGATTGTGAAGCTCTGTTATTCCAAATAATTTGATGATTTTCATCTATTAATTTTAAAGGTATTACAGTGCTGACAAAAATGGATAGATATAGGGAGGCTGGTTCTGTTCCAAATTTTTGTTTATATAAGATCTGGCCAGTAGATCCATCAAATCCGTAGCTTACTATTAAACTGCAACACGAAACATTTTTCATTTGAGATATAACCTCTTTTTGCAGGCCCAATATTCTTTCAACAGTATAGTCTAAAAGGTTTTGCATTGAAATTTTCACGAATTTCTATTGCAATTGGCCTGCAAGTCGTCTTAACTTTCTGAACCTCGGAATATGAAGGGAAAATATCGCAGCCACGAGCTTTATTTAAATGATGAATATTGATATACTGATGTTTGGTAAGTCCGTTTTCCAGCAAAAATTCCAATGCTTCTTCAGGGTTAAGAAGAATAATCACTTGGGACTTCCTGCCTACAGTCGAATTTTCTGTCTGTTCTTCCCTGATGATTTTTAATGCATTAACCAAATCACTCTCGGTAGACTTCGCAAAAACAGAAGCAGCATGTAATATGTGCTCAGTTGAAAAATTTGTATCCGTCCCTTTTTATGAGGAGATGGTTCACAAAGGTCTTCATGCAAGGCTGTAACAATTCCATTTGACAGCCAATTTGAGTATTTAATTTTAGACCTTGTTATCATTCGGTTACTTTTAGGCAAATTTTTCCTTATGTACTTTATAAAAATGTCAGCGTTTTTTTTCAATTTCATCAACGACTGATTTGCAGATGTTGCTCATATTAATTTTTTCAATCATCCATTTTGTTAATTTGGACTTATCGCGGCCATTGCTCTCCCAAACCTGCAGCAGCGTAAAATGTCGAAACTGATATTCGGCTGCAACATGCCAATTTTTTCAAAAAGGGGCAAAAACGGGCAAAAGATATTATTACCACCATAATCTATACACTTAAACGCTAAACAAACCAATTTTAGTAAAACGCTCCTACATATGTTAGATTTTAGCTGCAAAAATACATCAACAACATTGAACAAATCACGACGAAATATACAGACATAGAAAAACTAACATAAAACCTTGAAAATAAATACCTGTACGATTATTTTCCATATTAACAAATTATTTGCACTTTAACTAAACAGCCAGAATTTGCACACCAAATTAATCAATATTTACGGTTGCATTTCGATCATGCAGTTAATTAGAAGAATTTGTTAGCGCGGCAATTTTAAGTCGTGACCCTTAAAATTTTTTATTCATATTTAGAAAACACATTAAATTTTGTGATATGAAAAAAAAGACTGCAAAAATTTTAAAATTTTTTTTTATATGTTACCAATAGACTTAAGTATCAAATCGATTTTTTAATTCAACTGCTATTTATTACATACCGTAAGCCAGAAATTAGTCTCAATGTTTAGTGGACATATGTTATGTATATATAGTGAAAACCTATGACTGTAGCGTTCGACTGGTTCCCAATATAAAATCTAGATAAAAGTCTATGTAATTAGTATTAATTTTCTTCACTTTCTGACTTTTATTTAAGCGAAAAGCCGCAAAGAAATTGTGTGACAAGGCTCGTAAGCTGCTACGCCCCTTCATTCAAATAAGGCTGTTATCAATTGAGTAATTAAGTGCACAAACATGTGTGATGTATTTCCCCAATCCCATTCCCGACCAGTAATCACGAGAAACAGTTGGATTTAGTAATCAGTCCATTATAAAGGTTGCATAAGGCATTTGTGCCGCAGGCTCGATTGCCCTCATTATGTTGCCCAGGATTTGCTTTGCTCATTTGCGATTATCATCACGTAAAGCATTACTATGAATACACTCTACACATAACAAGGGATAGATCTAAATAGAGCTAAAAAAGCAGCAGTTCAGTGCGCTTGACGGTAAGATACTCTGTGCTCAATTTAGTAAATCCTATGCCAATTCTCTAATTCTCAGCAAAACGTCACAACGATGCGCACATTGTCCGAACAACAATTGCGACGGACACAAAAATGATACATTTTATGCCGTTACAACGGTTAAAATACCGGTCGCTTAACGCAAATGCAGAATTTTGGCGCGACCGCCAACAAAAACACGATAGAATGTCATTTGATGTGTAATTTCAATGCTGATATTCAACAACTTAAAACGATTGTTAAACATCACGTGTCCGCCCTCGAAAGTAATTATATCATGAAGACAAAGAGAGCGACGCAGGCAAAAATTTGTTGAAAAAATAAAATCGCGCGGGTGATTTTATTTTTTCAAATATTGACTGCCTGCAGCGCACTTTTTCACAACACTTGGGAGAATGCTTTACTTTAATTTCAAATAATTCAGTTTGTGGGACACTGTACCGTCACAAAATGTTGCAGGCAGACTGGCTCCATACACAAAAACGCAACAACAAAATACATGCAAATTTAATTATTTTCAAAATTCAAATAAAAAATAACTAGAAGAGTCCGAGACATAAGTCATTCACCTAAATTCATCATAAATATAGCCCTACCTGTAAAAAAACGGTGCACATATTTAACCTTTACCATAGATTGCATTGTAATTTGGAGGATAAATGGATATGGTATTATGGTAATCGGTATGTATGCTAAAGCAGCTGTAACTTAAGTTGTTTCTTTAATAACGGCAAAATTTACACAATTTTAAGTTACCGATTTACGTGGGTGGTGGGCGTGGTTATCCGAAGTTTTTAAAATAAATTGTACAGGAACCTGTAAGCAGATTTTAGTGTCTCTAGCGTTTATTGTAGCTGAGAACTCGACGGACATGGCTCATTCGATTATCAAGAATATATATATGTATATACTTTGCGGGGTCTGCCACGCCTCCTTCTGCCTGTTAGATACATTTGCACAAAGTTAATATACCATTTTTGACCATTTTCGATGGTCGAAGGGTATAAAAAACGAACAAAATCTCATACCGAATCAGTATACTCCTTTTGGGTACGCAAACGCGACCTCAGATTTCGCACGATTGCCGCCGGCATTATTTTTTGCTCTTTTATCTTTTATTATGTGGACAGAATCACCGCACGGATAAAATCGCATTTGTATTCTGATAGAGAAGTCTATTTAGTACGGGATGCAGGTAGAGAGAAAGTCGAGCAAACCGCAGGCTAAAACGCAGGAAAGCAGGTTGGGTAAATATAAGAGAGGCTTAAATTGGCATCACAGAAGTATTAATTACCTTCGCCAGAGGGCGTCCCGAAAAAATGTTCATAAATATATGCATGTATGTATTATATATGGGGTTAAACTTGAATGAATAAAACATAGAGGTTTTCATTTAAGATTGACATGACATCCCTTAAATCGCGCATGCGTTTGATTAAAGGTTATTTAAGCACTTAAGGTAGCCAATAAATTTTAATGCCACGTTTTTTTCATCCATGAATTTCCATTTAGATTCACAAAATATACGGCGTAGTAGCATAGAGATTATTAAAAATGTAAAATTTAATATCAGTACGTAAACAGACTCGTCATACAAATTGGAAGAAAGGCTCTTTATGCTTTGATATGATTGTTTATCTTTGACGTGATTTTTTTATGACTTTCAACATGTATTTTCGGCAATATTAGGTGGACCGAAAAGAAACCGATGATTTTGCATACAATTTTTTGACAATTTTTTTGAACGGCTTATGACTCTGTTATTGCATTCTATCTTTTGTCAGTTATCAGCTGGCACTTTTAGCTTGCTTTATTAAAAAAGCGCGAGTAATTTTATTATACCCTTCGACCATTGAAAACGGTAAAAAAAAGGGTATACTAACTTTGTGCAAATGTATGTAACAGGCAGAAGGAGGCGTGGGAGACCCCATAAAGTATATATATTCTTGCTCAGGATTACTAGCCGAGTCGATTGAGCCATGTCTGTCTGTCTGTCCGTCTGTCTGTGTGAACGCACAGATCTCAGCTATTATAAAAGTTTGAGTAACCAAATTTGGCAGGAAAACTACTGTGTACTATAAGCAGATCAAGTTTATTTCAAATGTTAGGTGCAACGCCCACCGCCCCCACAAATCAATAATTTAATTTTTGAACTTAATTTGTAAGCGTTGTATAAAAGATACAACTTTCTGACTTTAACATATACTAAGCTGAATGAAATATCTACGTAGTGTCCAAATCACAATCCAATCGAACAATAAACACAGAAGTTATTTAAGAAAGTATGAGCATAAAACCAAGTGCTTCTCTCAGCTAACACGGGAGGCGAGCGCGAAGCGCGAGCGCCATCTGTCGGGATTAATTTCAAAGCATGTGCATATGCATATGTGTATGAATTTAACAAATTAAACTACACGGGAACATAGGTCGAAGGGTATCCCACTGTCGCGTTTTGCGCGACTGTTGCTCTCATTTGTAATAGAATTGCGAACTGAAATTAATTCGGAGGGCTGCAGAAGGTTATCTTCTATCGAATCCCATTGCTAATCGTATGAATTTGAGACGCTATTAATCGTTAAAGCTACAAAACAATTCTGCCAATATATTCAAGGTAAATTAATCGTTCATTAATTGAAGGCTAATCGAACTAAATTAAAATAATTGAAATATATATATATGTATACATATTTAAATCTGCACCTAAGTTTTTTCTGTTTTATTTTTATGGAAATTAAACTTTATAATAAAACGAGAGCAACAGTCGAGCGGCACGCGACAGTGGGATACCCCCTGACCTATGTTCCGGTGTAGTTTAATTTGTTAAATTCATACACATACATACACATACCTACTATATACACATGCTTTCCAATTATGCCCGAAACAAGTTAGCTGACACAAGCACTTTGTTTTATGTTCATACTTTCTTAAATAACTTCTGTGTTTATTGTCCGATCGGATTGTAATTTCGAGAATACGTAGATAATTCATTCGGCTTAGTGTATGTTAAAGTCAGAAAGTTTTATCATTAATACACCGCTTACAAATTAAGTTCAAAACCAGTAGTCGACTATGGATTACACAGCCCCACAAAAAAAAAGTGCCATGATCTGGGTATGCGGCATATGCAGTTATATGTATTTTGGGTCGCTGAATCCGAATCGGGGGTCAGAAATTCTCCATCACGTCTGGATTTTGACCTAACTACTGGAAAACTTTCGAATGTCCCCCAAAAGATATAGAATCGTGATCTGGGCTTGCGATACATGTTTTAACATGTATTTTGTCCGTCCAAGTCCGAATCCGAAGTCAAAATTTACCTTGCACGTCTGAGTTTCGATTTAACCTAAAAAAACTCGATAAATTTTCGAAGCCCTAAAACATAACGGGGGGTCATGATCCGGACATGTGATATATGTTTCTATATGTTTTTAGACCCAATATACATATAACTGCATATCCCGCATACCCAGATCATAGTATACCGTAAAAATAGTTTATGAATAACAGAATAGAACCGCCGTTCGAATTTTCAACCGATTATCAAAAATAATAAGTACCCAGGGAACACCAAGGGGAGGCTACTGCAAATGTAATGGGGCTAGTTGTTCTTAAAAAGTTAAATTATGGATTTATATTTGGCGGAGATAATTTTATACGTGCTCGAACGACACGCGCAATTGGAATTAACAGAAATGCAGAAGAGAATAGACAAGTGTCGTAAACATTAGACTGAGCGAGAGGGTAATAGATATATGTATGCATTTCTAGCGCGTCCCAAACTTCAATATATGTGATTCTTTATTTTTGGCACGAACTAAAAATGCATATTGCGTCTTGTCGCTCTGTCTAATATCTTACCATTTCCGACGACCGTGAGAGTTGTTCAGTGGCTGAGTGGACTATGCCCCGCACTGAAGGACCAATGATGTTGCGAGCGTGTTCGAGGTTCGATTGCTGCCGCGATTTTGCTTTTAATTATTTTTTTCATTCAATAAATTAAAAGCTCAACAACATTAAAGAGGGGCGGCAGCGGTAGGCGAGTTTTAAGTTTTTGTTACGCAGTATACGTGTATGTAATTAGAACTTAGTTTTCTTTCGTTGGTACACAACAGCAACTGCAAATCTAATTGTACATATGAGAGTACATACATTTGTGCAACAATGTGTGTTTAAGTGGGACGCCAATACATATGTACATGTGGATATGCATAAATGTATGTACGGGCGTCCCACTCGCACATTCATAATTTTGCGCTGTTATGTTCTAGCATTTTAATTACAAAATATTGAGAGCAAAACAAAATAACATCCAATGATAATCATATTGAACTTGCAAAGTCATAACAGACAAAATACGGAAAGAGTGACGGCATTGAAGAAAGAATTGTTTACTTTTGGCTCACGTCTCTTTGATGCGTACTAAATAAAATAAAACGAGAGCAACAGTCGCGCAAAACGCGACAGTGGGATACCCTTCGACCTATGTTCCGTGTAGTTTAATTTGTTAAATTCATACACATATGCATATGCACATGCTTTGAAATTAATCCCGACAGATGGCGCTCGCGCTCACCCGCCTCCCTTGTTAGCTGACAGAATCACTTGGTTTTATGCTCATACTTTCTTAAATAACTTCTGTGTTTATTGTTCGATCGTATTGTGATTTGGACTCTACGTAGATATTTCATTCAGCTTAGTATATGTTAAAGTCAGAAGGTTGTATCTTTTATACAGCGCTTACAAATTGAGTTCAAAAATTAAATTATTGATTTGTGGGGGCGGTGGGCGTGGCACATAACATTTGAAATAAACTTGATCTGCTTATAGTACACAGGAGTCTTCATGCCAAATTTGGTAACTCTAGCTTTTATAATAGCTGAGATCTGTGCGTTCACACAGACAGACAGACAGACAGACAGACAGACAGACATGGCTCAATCGACTTGGCTTGTGAGCCTGAGCAAGAATATATATACTTTATGGGGTCTCCCACGCCTCCTTATGCCTGTTACATACATTTGCACAAAGTTAGTATACCCTTTTTGACCATTTTCAATGGTCGAAGGGTATAAATAGTAAACTTTATTTATAAATAATTAATATTCTTTATAACTATTATAATTTTATTGTCTTTCATATTGCATAATAAATATGACATCAATATAATGAAAAACTATTTTTTTATTGAAATTTAATTAAATAATTTAATTTGTATAGATCGGCTAGACTATATCACATCCCGCTTAACTGTAACTTTTCATTTAGTTTATTACAATAAAATAAATAATCTAAATGAAAACTTTTCACCCGTCTGAACTGAGAATCGAACACACGCACTCCTCTCAAATTCTTTTAGAATCACCGTCCGACACTCTAACACTCGGCCATTGCCTCACTGCTTGGCCCTTTTGGCAAAACTGCATTGTGAACTAATTCTGTTATCAAATAAAAAGTTTAATGAAATGCTGTGTGTGTGACGCTAGATTTGAACTTCGGAATGATTGCGTAAATTAGGTCTGCTTAGGTGTATATGTTTAAAGTGAGTTTAATTCTTATATTTCACTTATTTACAGTCCGATTTAAATGAAATTTTCACATAACACCCGTGGCAAGGTATTTGTCCGATAGGATTGAAATTTAAAAGACAGGTGACGCTGAAGCGGAACGTTAAGACTCTAGTATTTCGAGTGTAAATCGCAAATTGTCGGTTTGATTGAGCGGTGGGAGTGGCATCCCAAATTAAAAATAAACTTGATCTGAACTTGATCTTGATCATACCAAGGGCGCAATATTGGATCTATCTGCTCTTAACAACAGTGCTATAGAACTGCAGGAGGGTATCCTAATGAAGCCCCATTCCAGGAGTACTGCCACCCAGACGGAGGCACAAAAAGCAAAGCGGAGCCAGACGGAGCCAATCAAACAGGCAATACCAAAATGGCAGGTACCCAATAAGGGCAACCTCACACCTGTCGCCAAAATCACCAGAGGTGTCTCACACACAGGAGTCCAACCCGCTAGTAAGCTATACGCCCGTAGTCAACGACACTAGGAAGGACGGACAGTGGGTGAAGGTAAAGCCTGAGGTGTTAATTCCGAAGAAAATGGGCAAGGTTATGTATGCATATATGCTTCGGAAAATGAGGACAGATCTGAGCCTTTGCGAATTCGGCAAGCACGTTCGGAAAATAAGGAAGACACAAAAGGAAGAACTGCTCGTAACATTCCTAAGTTCAGGACAATGTAAGCATCAATGTGAGCAATGCAAACATTCCTAAGTTCAGGAGTGAGCTAGAAGTGATCTGACTTCGGTGCGCAAAGACGGCGATAACCTACAGCGGTTTGGACGAGGCTACAACAGCAAAGGATCTCCACAATTCCCTGGTGTGCCTATTCCACGGCATCCTCTAACCAGAGGATGTGAGAGATCTACAAAGGATGCGGGACGAAACCCCTCGGTGCTGATGGTCGCAAATGATGCCATTGCGGTCATCAAACGGTGCGTTGTAACCGTAGGATGCTCACATTGTCGAATCACTCATATTAGGTGACTGCAATGCCAGGGCATGCGAATGCGCTCCAGAGAGCATGCAGTAAGTAGCGCTATGATAATGCTCGATCTCGTCCTGCTAAATGATGGCCGAATGTCGACATTTAATAATGACAGGGCTACATCATATGTTTATGTCACCTTCGTCAGCAGAGGACTAGCTGCGAACTGATCACATTCAGCGTCCGACCAATGGACACGATATGCACCCAGCGGAAAAGCGCACCCGAACAAGAATCCGATACTAGGAAGCTCGATTATGACCCGCTGACATATAAAATCGACTCCTCACAAATCGCAAACAGTCATGCAGAGACAATGGCGGATGACCTCGCAAAGCTACTGGTAGCAACGTGTGATGGTAAGGACCTGCTGGAGTGCGTGGATGACGACCCCTGGGGTCTTGCTTACAAACTTGTAAGCAAAAAGCTGAGCAAGAGAGAGAGTACTCCAGATGAACCTCTAATATTGGGTCTGAGCTTTTCTCAAAACAGACCAGTTTATTGCAACCACGAGAAGAAACCCCTGCCTCTCTCCCTTAACGCATGCCACCGTAAGTGAAGTCGTCGAAGCAGCTAAACGAATCAAGCCTAACAAGGCTCCAGACAGTGGCGCTGGCCAGACCTGAAATTTTTAGAGACACATTCCAGCAGTGTCTTCTGGAATGGGTCTTTCCTAAGCGATAGAAAAGGCAGAAGCTGATGTTATTGCCTAAAGGGAAAGGGCCAGTACATGCTGCAGGCAAATACCGCCCTTTAAGTCTATTGGATATAGTAGGCAAACTGTTCGAGCGCATCGTGTATGCTCGCTAAGAGACGACAACCGAGAGCTCCAATGGCCTGGGAAGGGGAAAAGTGCCCTTGATGCACCCTCTGCGGTAGCAAGAAACGTCCTCAAAGGCGGCAGATGGTTAGGCGGCAATCGTCACGCTGGACGTGAAGAACGCTCTCAACACAGCAAGATGGCCTGTAATATTCGCTGCAATGTGAATACTTAAGGATCGCTCCCGGAATACTTAAGGATCGCTCTAGGCAGCTACTTTAGGGATCGTGTTGTCAGATATGATACGGTAGCTAGCCCAAGATATTTTCGAGTGTTGTCAGGTGTTCCACAAAGGTCGGTGCTTGGTTAGATCCTGTAGAACAATTTGGGTGTCAGCAAGCCTCTTGGAGCTGAACTGCATTGTTTTGCGGACGACGTAGCGATAACAGCAATCGCAATGCGACGAGCAGGTTGAACATTGACTAGCTCGAGGAAGTCGGCCTCAAAATAGCGACACACAAAGTCGAAGCTCTCCTCTTAAGCAGCAGAAAACCCGTAAAGAGGATGCAGGGGTCTAATAACGGGATACAAGTGGCTTTTTGCAGAATCACTGAAGTATCTGGGTGTTCTGATAGACCACAGGCTCTCGTTTTAAGACCATGCAAAGCAGAAAGGCAGCAATCACGTCTGCTGCTTTGGCAAGACTTATGGCCAACGTGGGAGGGCGAGGATGCCGGCTAGAAAGCTGCTGGTGGCGGGAGCGAAGGCAATGCAACTAATTAATGGTCGTACATGAAAGGTGCGCGATCAGTGGTACGGATTATGCCCCTCAGGCTCAACGGAGGATTTAGAACTATATCCGAAGACGCATGTCTACCGCTGGCAGTCATGCGGTCGATTGATCTGGAGATCAAGGCACTTGGCCTAATACGTCGAGGAGTTAATCGGCAAGATCCAAAGTGTGGCGGCAGAGAGAGTGCCAGGCCACATGGCAATCGTCGCAACGTTGGAGATGGACCTACCCACTTATCCCTGTTAGCGGTATGGGGAGAGTGCGAGCATGAAGTCCGAAACTACCACCTGACACAGTTTCTCACGGATCATGGCTGTTTTCGGGCCTATTTGTTTCAGTTCCGCCATCAGAATCAGTCCAGTGCCTCTTCTGCACAGACGCTTTGAAAACAGCAGAACATGTCCTTCTGCACTGTTCCAGGTTCTTGTCAGAAAGGGAACAGCTAATGGCGCTATTTTGTAGAGGTGGGAAAACATCGATGTCTGCGGACATCGAAGAATGGATGAGAAGGCGACTAAAGAACGAAACGTGGTGACAAGATGGCCAATTGTAAAGTAAGGAAGTGCGATATGGCATCACGTTCGCTATTCGAAGTCGTACCTTGAGTGGCTGTCCTAAAAACAGACGGATATGACTCGGCCTCGCTTCCTTCTGCCTGTTACATTCAATTGCACATTGTTAGTATATCCTTTTCTGACCGTTATGTATAATTATATAATAAAATATGTATAAATAGTAAAATAGTTAAGAGAGGCGTTCGTCTGGTTGTTCAAGATTTAATAAAATTGTTAAGAATTTTTTAGCGGTAGCGACGTACTCGGGGGCCCTTAGGAAAAATTGATCGAGGGCGTCTAGTGTAGTTACCTTTCTAAAATAAAAGTCCTACTTAAAATATATGATATTTTTCATATTACATTTATAATTTTTTCTAGCTAATTGGCAAAGAAATTCAAGGTTTCTGAATAATCTGTATTACGGATTTGTTTTATGTTAGTTATTATTTCCTTAATTCTTGCATTGAAATTAAATTTGAATGATACCAATTCCGCAGTAAAAGATGCTGACATGAAATCGGGTATTTCAAAACAAAATTTTCGCCTTCATAACCTTCTTTGTTTTCCCTTAAATTGGAAGTAAAATAAGTCCTAATCACTTTGTAAGTCATATTGTCTTGCTTACAAAACCCATTCTTCTTTTTCTTGCATATGATCAATCCACATTTGTAAAAAGGGCATTTATTTTTATTACCATATTTTTGACTCCTTGCCTTGCATGCCAAAAACAATGTGTACGCCACTTTCACCTACATATCTCTGGTCTTAAATTGATCCCTTTCTAGAGGTGCCGAAATATCGATGCTAACATCGATATATCGATCTTTTTAAATTTTCCGAAAAATCGATATTTTTTCGTCTATTGATGTTTTCAGGTCCGTCACTGCTCCAAAAACAAAAAGAAGAGCTACAACGCAAAAGGTATGTAATTTACTAGAATTTTTTCAACTATTTTAATTAATTCAATTTGAATTAATAGTTTGCAGTTTTCATATATATATATATATATAATATATATATATATATATATGATAACGAGTTCACTGGTTATGGTTTTTAAAAAAAACAAAGTTTATTTTATTTTATTTAATAACACTTATCCTATTAAGTGGAAGAACCAAAGCCGTTTGGTTGCTAATTAGACGAACGGAGCGGCTGAACAGGAATTATCGCGGAGATAACTGTATCTGAACTGAACTCTTGCCCGAAAGCAAGCCTGAGCTTAAATAGGCTGAAGGGGTATTAAGAGAACAAACTCTTTAAGAGAGTTTGGCTCATCTAACGATTGTGTTCTCTTGTTAAGAGAGACTCTCCGAAAAATAGGGGGAGCGATAATAAAGGGGGTAATAAGATCCTTCTGAGACAAGTGCGTGATGGATGGCGCGCACTGATGTGTTTGTTATTGCAGGTGGCGGTTGTCGCCAAATTAGGGGAGACAGTGAGCACGGATGTATTTGTTATTGCAAGTGGCGGCTATCGCCAATGGTGATCGAATTCAAATTGGGGGAGACTGTGGGATTCGGACTTTGATCGGACATTTGGATGTTTATGAGTTGAAAGCTCAACTTACGAGTGGGGTGACTTGCTACGCGTGGGAAGTTGACTTTTGAGAAGGGCAACCAAATGGCTTTTGTTCTTTTAAGTACAAATGTTTACAATTGTATGTGTGTGGGTGGTGTTGTGAATGTTTACAATTGTATGTGTGCGTGTGGTGTAGTGTAGGGACTTTTGTGTAAGTCCGATATACGTGGATATGTAACTTTCCCCTCCTAAGAAATAAGCCTGTCCTCAGGTGTTTACCCTGGGGTATAATACAGGTGTATCGTTTATCGGTACATTTTCTACTGTCGGTATTACAATATTTTCATTTTCCTCTATGGGGTTATTTGGTTGTTTCTTAAATTTAACAATTATTTTGTGTGGAATGGTTTTGTACTTATAGATAAAATATAGTATAAAAATTATAATAATGACAATAAGTGCAGTAAGTGTTATAGTTTGAAATATATTATTTGATTTGGCATGTTGTTGTATTATTTCTTTTGCTTGGATATAAGATAGTGTTTCTAGTTTTGTTACGTTATTGTTTACATAGATAGTTTGGGTATAGTCAAGCATAGTATTTGTAAATGCTTTTATTATGTTATTGCCTTCAATTTCTATTTTTCTGTTTATACAATTTTGGTTAAGTATTGTCTTGGGTAGGTTCCAAGTTGTGATTATATTAGGTTCAACATATTTTATTTCGAATTCTGAATGGGTTTTACTATACCTACATTGTGTTGTTACTTGATTTAGTATGCCTGTGATACATTTGTTTATGACCAAATCTTTCGAGTTTGCTGTGTATGCTTGATCGTTTTGTACAAAATATTTATCGTGAATAGCTTCAGTAAGTGTATTTTTATTTTCATCGGAGTATGGTATTATTTCGAAGATAGGTATTTTTATTATTTCTCTAGGAATATGGGATATTATCAAGATTTCGTTTGTGCTTGTTTTAAGCCAAGTAGAGGTTTTGATATTTAATAGTTTTTCGGAATTTACATGGGTTAACAAATCGTGTTTTAGAAGTTTTGGATTGAAAATACCTAATCGAGTTAATTGCATGCCAAGTTCTATGTCCTCAATGTATTCAGTAAATTGTTGTAGGTTGAAAATTAAAAGTGCTAGCATTTCACGGCCGTCATTAATTACACTTAAATGCTTAATGACTCTGATTCCTTCATTTATTGCGTATATTACATGGTTTAATTCACTTATTTGAATGCTATTTTCAGAAATGTTATTAATTTTTTGTTCTAATTCTTCTCTGTCTTCTTGATCCAATGTGCCAAATAAATATTTGTAAACTGTGCCCATAAAATTAACAAGACCGCGTTTGCTGCGTTTTGCTATTTTTATGCCGTTAATTTCTCTATCGAGTTTTTCTACTAAATATCGAATTTGTGGGAGTGTTTCAAATAATTTTGTTTGTTTTATTAATTCTGCATAAGTGTTTTCTGTTTTGGTTATGTTTATAGAAAGAAGGTGATATTCGTAGTTAACTGGTAAGTCAATTGATCCGATAATCCGATGATAATCCGATGATAAGATAGCCATTTTTAGCGTAAATTGGGTTTACTTCTAGACTTTGCGTGTGTGCTGATGGAATAAGGCAAATTATGACGAGAGCAACAGTCGCGCAAAACGCGACAGTGGGATACCCTTCGACCTATGTTCCCGTGTAGTATAATTTGTTAAATTCATACACATACTATATGCATATGCACATGCTTTGAAATTAATCCCGACAGATGGCGCTTGCGCTTCGCTCTCGCCTGTCTCCCTTGTTAGCTGACAGGCACTTGGTTTTATGCTCATACTTTCTTAAATAACTTCTGTGTTTATTATTCGATCGGATTGTGATTTGGACACTACGTAGATATTTCATTCAGCTTAGTATATGTTAAAATCAAAAAGTTGTATCTTATATACAGCACTTACAAATTAAGTTCAAAAATTAAATTATTGATTTGTGGGGGCGGTGGGCGTGGCACCTAACATTTGAAATAAACTTCATCTGCTTATAGTACACAGGAGTCTTCCTGCCAAGTTTGGTAACTCTAGCTTTTATAATAGCTGAGATCTGTGCGTTCACACAGACAGACGGACAGACGGACAGACGGACAGACAGACAGACATGGCTCAATCAACTCGGCTTGTGATCCTGAGCAAGAATATATATACTTTATGGGGTCTCCCACGCCTCCTTCTGCCTGTTACATACATTTGCACAAAGTTAGTATACCCTTTTTTGACCATTTTCAATGGTCGAAGGGTATAAAAATTGTGAATAGAACTGCTTTCTTAAGTGGGTCCTGGAGTTGATCTGGAATTGTCGTTATCATATTTGCTTATATTAGTTTTCTTCTTTTTCTTAAATTTGGATTTATAATGTGCTATTTTCCTACCTCTATTGGTTTCTTGGTAATGTTTATCGTCTATTTGTCTTAAGCTACCTGTTTTTATACCCTTTGACCATTGAAAATGGTCAAAAAAGGGTATACTAACTTTGTGCAAATGTTTGTAACAGGCATAAGGAGGCGTGGGAGACCCCATAAAGTATATATATTCTTGCTCAGGATCACAAGCCGAGTCGATTGAGCCATGTCTGTCTGTCTGTCCGTCTGTCCGTCTGTCTGTGTGAACGCACAGATCTCAGCTATTATAAAAGCTAGAGTTACCAAACTTGGCAGGAAGACGCCTGTGTACTATAAGCAGATGAAGTTTATTTCAAATGTTAGGTGTCACGCCCACCGCCCCCACAAATCAATAATTTAATTTTTGAACTTAATTTGTAAGCGCTGTATATAAGATACAACTTTCTGACTTTAACATATACTAAGCTAAATGAAATATCTACGTAGTCCCCAAATTACAATCCAATCGATCAATAAACACAGAAGTTATTTAAGAAAGTATGAGCATAAAACCAAGTGCTTCTGTCAGCTAACAAGGGAGACGGGCGAGCGCGAAGCGCAAGCGCCATCTGTCGGGATTAATTTCAAAGCATGTGCATATGCATATGTGTATGAATTTAACAAATTAAACTACACGGGAACATAGGTCGAAGGGTATCCCACTGTCGCGTTTTGCGCGACTGTTGCTCTCGTTTTAAATGGGGTGGTCGTTTTAGACCTTACTAAGGGGACTCTCTATAATTAGTGTCTATCTCAAATTCCTGTCTGGTTTCGTTGAGTTTGTCTATTTTATTTATTTTGTTGCGTATTATGGTTGGGTGTACCTGCGTAGATGAAAATATCGGCTGGTGTTCTGCCAGTCGTGTTGTGTTTTGTTTTATGATTGTAGATGTATACGATTTTTTCAAATTTTGTGAACTGATTTTCTGGCTCATTTTCGCTTGTTATTATTCTTAATTTTTCGTTAACTGTTTTATGAAATCTCTCAATATCAGAAATTCCATTTTTGCTTATTGTGATGTCAATGTTTACTCCTTCTGAGTTTAACCAGATTTGTAGTGCTGTGCACATGAAGGCGGAGTCTTTATCAGCTTTAATTTCGAGGGGTTTTCCCATATCATTAAAGATGCGTAAAATTGCTCTTTTGGCTTCAAGCCAATCGCTACTATTTATTTCTATCAGGGAGGCGTATTTAGAATAAATGTCAATACATGATAGAAATTGTTTATTGTTGATTAAATAGAAATCCATGACATATTTGTCTCTGGGATTGAATATTTCTGGGGTGGTTTCGAAGGCTAACTTTGTATTTCTATGTTCTGTTTTGGCTATATTACAGATTTCACAATTATTGATTATATTTTGAATTTGTTTCTGATAATCGGGGTAATAATATTTTTCTTTAAATGATAGAGTTTGTTTCTCTATACCTGGGTGTAATAACTCTGTGAGTTTTCAGAATGATTTCTTTGAATTGGGCATACGTTTGTATGTCTGTTAATTTGGAACTAATTTTCATTAATTTGGTAAAATTATCAGGATTTTTTATTTGAAGGTAAGCGTTCTGAAATGTTTGGAAGTCAATTATGTCGGGAAAATATATAACGCTTTTTTTGGTACATATGTATTCTTTTATTAATTCTTTTGCTGATGATTCTGTCATCTCTTTGTAAGTTATTTTGATTCTAGTTTTTTGAAAATATTTTATTATTTCTACTTCGTCTGAGTTTCCTTTTATAAATTCTAGTTGTCTATTATAATAATTGAGAGGTCTTTCTGTTACTCCAATGTGGTTTTGACTATCTTCTTGTGCGCTATGCACTGTTGCTGCTGTGGAGATGGATACTTGGCTATCTTCTCCCAAGAAATTTTCTTGTATTTGAATTCTGGAAAGAGCATCGGCTATGTGATTTTCTTTGCCAGGAAGATATTGAATATTATAGTCATATTCGTTTAATTTTATCTTCCATCTTTGGAGTTTCATGTTGGGGTCTTTTATGTTGCTAAGCCAATCTAAAAGTTTATGGTCGCTTAGTATATCGAATTTTCTTCCAAATAAGTAAGATCTAAAATATTTTGTGGCCCAGACTATGGCAATAGTTCTTTTTCTATTGCCGAATAGTTGAGTTCGTGTTCATCGAGGGTTCTACTTGCAAATTGGTTTGTGATCCTGGGATAATACAGCACCTATAGCTATATTACTTGCATCTGTGGTTAATGCAAATTTCTTTTCGAAATTGGGATAAATTAAAATTGGTTCGGATGTGATGAGTAACTTTAGTTTCTCAAAAGCGGACATATAATCGTTGTCTTTTATATTAATTGAAGCTCCTTTCTTTAATTTAACGGTCATTGGTTTTGCTATTTTAGTGAAGTTTGGAATGAACTTGCGATAAAAGCCGCATAGCCCAAGGAAAGATTTTATTTCTTTCGGAGTTTTCGGAATTGGGAATTTTATTATTGCGTTAATTTTATTTGGGTTAGGTTTAATACCTTCAGTTGTGATAATGTGACCGAGAAATTCAGTTTCTTTCTTCAGAAATTCACATTTATCTAACTGTAATTTTAAATTAGCTGTTCGTAACTTTTCGAATACTTTTCTGATTGACATTATATGTTCCTCTAATGAAGTGGAATAGACAATAATATCATCTAAGTAAACGAGACAATCCTTATAGATTAGTTCTTCATGCAACGCTGAAATGTTGCTGGTGACCAAAGGGCATTCGAGTGTATTCGTAATGTCCATATTTGGTTGAGAATGCAGTTTTGGCTATTGATCGCTGGTCCATTTGGATTTGATGGAAACCTTTTGCTAGATCAATAGTGGTGAAGTACTGACAACGTCCGAGTTTGTCTAGTATCTCATCCATTACAGGGATGGGGAACTTGTCATCAATGGTTATTTCATTGAGACTGCGGTAGTCAATGACTAAACGGTATTTCTGTTTGCCTGGGTCATCATGTTTTGTTTGAATAGTGTGTTTAATCGTACTAGTGAAGGTCAAATTTTCACCTTCCTTGTACTGAATATCACTGTATTCTAGCAAAACTTGTGTGAATTGTTCTTTTTCTTCTGAATTCAGGTTTTCTAGCCTGAATACATTTGATTCTGTTAACTCGTCTTCAATGGCGTAGTTATCAGGTATTGTTAGAAGGGTTTCTTCTATGTTTAGAGGTTCTTCCTGTATTTTAGATAGACTGGGGCACTCATTGGTAGCTTGGGACCTATCTTTTTTGAAAGAGGTTTTCTTTTTTTTGTGTGTTTTAAGAGGGGTTTCCTCTTGGTTAGATAGACTGGGGCACTCATTGATAGCTTGGGACTTATCTTGTTGTTCGTGGGAATTCCACATTTTAAATGGGTAGCCATTTATTATGACTGTTTGGTTTGCATAATTTATTTCTGCATTGGTTGCTTCTAGGTAATCTCTACCTAAGAGAAGATCATAACTTTTAGAAAAATTATGAACATAGAAGGTCTGTCTCGTTGTACATAGCTTGCTTGGATGCAAAGAAACTTTTTGATGAAGTATGATAGTACCATTGATAGTATGGACTTTTACGTTTGAAGGTTTAGTAGGACAATTAAAAAAGTTTTGTTTGATTATATTAATAGAAGACCCTGTATCTACAAGGCATTTAAGAATCTTATTGTTCATTTTTATTTTTAGGTATTGGTTTCCTCTTCGGAGTCGCTTTCCGATTCCGAGGCTGGTTGAAGAAAATTTTCTCCTGTGTCCATTTTATGTTGGGCACTGGAGCTCTCTCTTTGTCTTTTTACAGGTGGATTGGGTGCATTGGTATTATGCGATTGGCTATGATTCAAGGGATTCTGAGATCTACCTTGATGGAGTTTTTGACTAAATTCGTTCATTGCTTGCTGGTTTTTAGCAGGTTTTGAACTTGAAGTGGGGTTTGAATTATGTGTAGTTGTTGCCAATGCATTGTTGTGTTGACGTAATTTTGATAATCTCCCTTATTCTTTGAACTTTTGTTTTGAGAATTTTGATTTGAATTATTTTGTGATTTTGAACGATCACTGAAGGTTAGTTCATAGACTCCCTTCTTGTTGTGCTACTGATTTTAATTTTGAGACGCTAGTAATGTCGTGTCTGGCAAGGGTCATGAATAGTCTGTCTGGCAACTTTCTCATAATAACATCTTTTACTGTGTTATTGAGGGCATTTGTGTATAATACTGTATTACTATGATTATTTTCTAGCATTCATTTATTCGATATAACAAAGGATTTATTTTCTAATTCTTCAACGAACTTACGTATATTAGTGGAGAATGGTGTGTTGTATAGACGTCTTAGAAGTTCCTCGCAGGGGATGTGCGTCTTGTACTCACTGATGAGGGCTGTCATCAAATCGGTCCATGTGCTGGCTCCTGATAATTGGGACACTCGTTGGGAATATCCAGAGATTTGCATCTCGATTGCACTGAAGAAAACGTGTTTTTGACGTACATCCGGAGTAGGATATAGTCGAAGTATAAATTCAATTCTACTGATGAAGGCGCTTAGTTCCTGGGGGTTTCCACTGAACGAGGGCACTTGCCTTATTTGGCTCAAGGCTTGGTTGAGGTTTTGGCCGGACAATATTTCGTTGGCCATTATATTGCTTGTTTGGTGATGTTGTGTCTTTAGACGTTATTTTTGCACTTTTGTGGTTGTTCTTGGCAGTGAAAACTACTGCTTTTTGTTTTTACACTTTTTGTTTGTTGTTTTTACACTTTTGTGGTTTTCTTTTGCACTGAGGTTTTCTATGAAGTGAAAACTACTGCACTTACAATCACTTAAGGTTCTTTGGCGGATAACGAGTAACATGTGTAATACGATTCGAGTTTATATTGCTCCTATTCGCGATGGTCAATCCTAAGGGAGTACACTTGGTCTTGCAACTTTTACTTTTACTGATTATCCTACCGGCTGCGCCAATAACGAGTTCACTGGTTATGGTTTTTAAAAAAAAAAAAGTTTATTTTATTTTATTTAATAACACTTATCTTTCATTAAGTGGAAGAACCAAAGCCGTTTGGTTGCTAATTAGATGAACGGGGCGGCTGAACAGTTATCGCGGAGATAACTGTATCTGAACTGAACTCATGCCCCAAGGCAAGCCTGAGCTTAAATAGGCTGAAGGGGTATTAAGAGAACGAACTCTTTAAGAGAGTTTGTCTCATCTAACGCTTGTGTTCTCTTGTTAAGAGAGACTCTCCGAAAAATAGGGGGAGCGATAATAAAGGGGGTAATAAGATCCTTCTGAGACAAGTGCGTGATGGATGGCGCGCACTGATGTGTTTGTTATTGCAGGTGGCGGTTGTCGCTAATTCAAATTGGGGGAGACAGTGGGTGCCCACTGTCCGTGCGGATGTATTTGTTATTGCAAGTGGTGATCGAATTCAAATTGGGGGAGACTGTGGGGTTCGGACTTTGATCGGACATTTGGATGTTTATGACGCAATCCGATCGGGCAATAATCACAGAAGTTATTTAAGAAAGTATGAGCATAAAACCAAATACTTCTGTCAGCTAACAAGGCGGGCGAGCGCCGTCTGTTGGGAATAATTGTAAGGCATGTGCATACCATATACGTGTATAGGTATGTAACAAATTAAACTACACGGGAACATAGGTCGAAGGGTATCCCACTGTCGCGTGTCACGCGACTGTTGCTTTTCTTACTGCCTAAAAGTATGGTTGCAAATTACCCATGTCACATAAGATACTGAGGAAGCGAAAAAGTTAAAGAGCATGTGATTTATTAGTCTGAGAGAATAATTGGATTTAGATGAGAGGATCCAAAAATGGTGACTTTTCTGAAGAATGACTAGTAAAAAAATTCCTTCCTGCAACCATTTTTCTTGTCGACGAAGTCAATTAGCAATTAGCAGTCGATTAAGACAGTGCAGTGACGTGAAAGGCAGCGAAAAGTAAAATACTTTACCCACATCTATGTGCCACACTATATTATAGGTAAGCAGAAAATATAGTTATAGTAGTGGTAGAGAAAAATTAAGAATTTGTTCGGCAAGTCAAAGTCCAGTGGCTGATAGTTTTTTTTTATAAAAAAATTGCATGTGACACTTTGTACAGAATTAAAAATTATTTTTATATGTCTGGACCCTCAAATTGTTAGCAATTCAACTTACACTTATAAATCACTATCCAACAACAATTATTATGAGCAAACGCTAGTCTGTATACCCATATGTGCATCTCCACCGCCAACAGCTGGTCAGGCCATCGACCTTTTAGTTCGTGTCCCCGCCAAGAAGGGAAAAAGCACTCAAAAAAATTAAGAGGCTCTGAGAATGAGGGAATTGCTAGTCAAAATCTCGCGCTCAACTGCATCGGCTGTGCAGCTACGTATGACTGGGTTAATTAATGTTTAGTGAAATATAAATATGATATATGAATATGTGCTTGGCTAGTGAGAAAAAAAGTAATATCTAAAGTATAATACATTAAGTCCAAAAATAAAAAGCCGCCAATTTAACAAATTAAAATTAACGAGAAGGCAAAGAAAAATAGCCGTGTACCGTTTTTGAGTGAACCTTCCCCTCCTTTCCACTCAATTCTAAATTACAGCATTTGCAATAACATCGGCTGAGAGCGCTTTCAACGATGGACAACTGAGTAAGTGTGCAAATATTCTTATCTAATCATCTTTTCGGGAGTTTAACATTGAGTGAAGCACACAAGGGCAGAAAACACTCAATGACATACAGTTAATTTTGCTTTCCGTTTTGCTTCACCCAGTAAAAATTTTGAGTGTCCTTTTAAGATACATTGAATTTTGATCCGTTTTGCCAAGCAAATAAAAACCCAATAGAAAAAAAACCTATGTATAATTAATAACCTTATCTACCGTTCATAATATTTATTACTTTTAAAATATGGTCTTTTTATTTGGGCGTATGCGGCATAATGAACCTTTTTTTATATTAGAATAATTAAGAATAAATTAATAGGAAAATTGTCTTTTAAAATTAATGGCTAAATACTTTTAATTTTGTTGGAGACATGTGGGAGAGAAGGGAGATGATATAAAAGTCTTAGACTTTTTTAAGGGATCACCGACCGAGTGAGAGGTTATGCGGCCTAAGGTGATCTATGGTAGGGTGGGCATTCAGCAACATCAGCGCAGCAATTTAAGCACCAGCTGCAGCAGCAAGCTCCAAACGAGAAAAGCAAATAAACTCATAAATTGGCATTTTTAGTTTTTTATCCAGGTAAATCTTCGTCGTGTGTCTATTTTGTAACTACTTAAAATTAGGAATATTGCACGCGGAATTTACCTTGATGGAGTTTTTGACTAAATTCGTTCATTGCTTGCTGGTTTTCAGCAGTGAAGTGGGGTTTGAATTATGTGTAGTTGTTGCCAATGCATTGGTGTGTTGACGTAATTTTGATAATCTCCCTTATTCTTTGAACTTTTGTTTTGAGAATTTTGATTTGAATTATTTTGTGATTTTGAACGATCACTGAAGGTTAGTTCATAGACTCCTTCTTGTTGTGCTACTGATTTTAATTTTGAGACGCTAGTAATGTCGTGTCTGGCAAGGGTCATGAATAGTCTGTCTGGCAACTTTCTCATAATAACATCTTTTACTGTGTTATTGAGGGCATTTGTGTATAATACTGTATTACTATGATTATTTTCTAGCATTCATTTATTCGATATAACAAAGGATTTATTTTCTAATTCTTCAAGGAACTTACGTATATTAGTGGAGAATGGTGTGTTGTATAGACGTCTTAGAAGTTCCTCGCAGGGGATGTGCGTCTTGTACTCACTGATGAGGGCTGTCATCAAATCGGTCCATGTGCTGGCTCCTGATAATTCGGACACTCGTTGGGAATATCCAGAGATTTGCATCTCGATTGCACTGAAGAAAACGTGTTTTTGACATTTTTAGTTTTTTGTCCAGGTAAATCTTCGTCGTGTGTCTATTTTGTAACTACTTAAAATTAGGAATATTGCACGCGGAATTTAAATAAAATTAATAATGCAAAGAAGTAAATATAGTTGTGCCGAAAAACTCCCCCATACTACCGATTCATTTAGCCGGAACCAGCGCGTGCAAGCTACAACAATATTTTAATACCAACCGCTTCACAGCATACGTTGCATGCTACAGAATTTTATTATTATTAGTTTTATTATGGCGCCCAACTTAAGGGACCGAAAAAAAATTGCAGCTGTTAGCTTTAAATTTTTTTTTGGTGTCCTGACTTAGAGCTGTTAATTTTATTTTAAAAATTATTAAACTAACGGCAAAAATAGTATGATTTTTTTTATCACAAACATCTGATAAACTCAGTTAATTAGTTACAGAATCATTGTCCAATTGCTGCACAATTTGCTCTGTCGAAGTACTATATGATAAATATTATTTCCAGAGTATGTGTTCAGAAAATATGAGCTACGCAAGGGAAGTTTAATGCGTTGAGGTTTGGTTAAAAATTTAGAATTTGTTTCCATTTCCGCATATAAGGTTCTTGTCGATCTCATCTAAAACATTTTGCTGCTTCCAAGCATTGTCAAGTGCTAACAGTCCAGTTTATGTAGATTCACAATTAGTACATTACTTATGTGAGTGGAATTAAGCAGAATGTTGTTGTTGTTATTTCCTCGGATTTATTATATATTCTTAGATTTAACTGGCATAAATTAAATAGGTGTCTGCATTGTTGTCATTTGCCTTACAGTCACAGTTTAGTAGAATGCTTAATAGTTATTCAGAATATTATAATTAAAACGGCCTTGTCGAGGGTTTGACCATGCTAAGTTATTGTTGCAGGAAGAAGATCGCTACAAGTAAAATACAGATCTACCACTCAACAACGCCAACCTTTTTTTTCACCTGGAAAAAAAATTTGTAAATGTCATATAATTAAATTAAATTGGTGTAATAAGTTCATTTCCTTATCGATTACATGTTCTCCAACATAATTTTTCTATGAAATATTTTTTTATTTATCTAATTTTTACAATAATATTTATTATTAGGTTTTGGGTTTAAAGGTCTTTTTTTATAAATAAGAAATGCCGTTAACTCGCAGTACAGAAGATTTGAGTAAAGCAGAAGATATAGAAAGACATTGTTATATTTTCACTCAAGAAATATTTGAGCCCCAGCTTTTGATTGCTAGCTGTGGACACCAATTTCACAACGTCTGTTTTAGAACCAAAGTAGCAAACAAAAAAATTTGTCCTGTTTGCAAACAACAACTAATTTTGTCTGAAGCTAATTCAACCGAAGATTTTAATACGAATGTTCAGCAGCCATCGGGCTCTAAAACTAGCAAAAGAATATCGTCTACTCCGATTGCAATCCAAACGAGATCTAAGAGCAAACAAATAACAAAAGATCTGCCAGTATCATCTTCCAGAATGAGCAAATCAACTGAAAATAGTAATATAAATATAGATCAAGAAGATCAAGCGTTACCATCTCAAAATATAATGGATGGTTTCCAACGAGCAATTGCTGAGTCAATAGCAGCAGCGATGGCACAGCAAAACGCAAATTTGTTGGCTGCTATGAGGCAACAAACAGAAATTTTGAGTCAAGCAATTGCAAATAGTACTACGCAATTGCAATAGTACTACTGTAAGTTCTGAACCTAGATCTTCGAATGCTCACATGCAAACATTGCCAGCTGTGGAGCAGCAAAGATTTGAACACCTTTTGAGATCTGCTAATCCACAACAGCAGCCGCCAACCTCAGGCAGTGATACTCAAAATAGATATACTCCGTCAAATTCGGATATTCGCCCTGATCGAATCAGCCAAATAATGGCAAACTGGAAAATAAGATTTTCTGGAAAAGGGCCTTTATACGTGGATGACTTTATATATAGAGTAGAAGCTTTAACTGCTCAAACCTTGGATGCAGATTTTCAAATTACAGCTCGATATGCTAGCAATTTATTTGAAGGTGTCGCCAGTGATTGATATTGGCGATACCACAAAAGTGTCGTCCAATTGAATTGGGTATCTCTTTGTTCAGCATTAAGAGGACAATTCAAGGATGCAAGGACTGATAGGGATATCAGAACAGAAATAGAGCTTTGAAAGCAACGTCATAATGAGTCTTTTGACGATTTTTATGGAATCATTCCATCGTTAGCTGACAAATTGTCCATTTCTATGCACGAATCCGCATTAGTTGAAACATTCAGAACAAATCTGCTGCCTGAAATTCAATTAGAAATTTTATATGAATCAGCGAATTCAATTGCACAATTGCGACACTTAGTTCGGAAGCGGGAAATTTTTATGCAAATGGGGGCTAGCCACAGATAAATAAACCTCGTCCTATATTCCGACAAACAGTGCATGAAATCGATGCTTCGTCTGTGACAGAGTTGCAGCAGGAGTTATTGCAAGAAGATTTTGAAATAGATGCCATTAATCTTACCTGTTGGAATTGCAAGGCAAGTGGGTTTAGATATCAAGAGTGTACGGCTGAAAGAAGAGTACTTTGCTGCTGCGGATACTTATAAGCCGCGCGGATACTTATAAGCCTAATTGCACCTATTGCTCATCAAAAAACGCAGCTCCGCGTGCACCTTTAAGAAGTGCACACAAACAGATGACGTCGAAGAGCACCAATACGGAATAGGAAGCTCAAATTTAAATGTAAATACTTTTATTAAAAACAACCCAGATATATCCGCCAGTGTTAACACTGAATCCAACTCATCCTCTGCATCCGACGCAGTTTGCGTATATAGCCGGAAGATCGACTGAGGTCGCTCTCCACAAGCTAGTTGGTAAAATTGAGGGAGCCTTCATATCCAAGAATATTGCTCTGTGCTCTTTTCTTGATATAGAGGGTGCTTTCGACAATCCGGCTACGGATCTATTTCTGCTGCGCTGGAGCGCAGAAATATCGCCCGTCCCCTAATCCGATGGATTGATGCTATGCTCAAACATCGGACTATTTCCTCTACCTTGGACTCCACGACCGCTTTCATTAGTGCAGTTAAAGGATGTCCCCAGGGAGGGGTCCTATCCCCCTTACTTTGGTCTTTAGTAGTTGACGAACTACTGGGTATTCTCGCTGAACAGGGCGTGCAAGCAATCGGCTACGCTGACGACCTGGCTCTCGTAGTGAACGGGAACTTGGCCAACACCGTGACAGAGCTGATGCAATCTGCTCTGAACACGGTGAGCAGATGGTGCGAAGATGTAGGTCTGAGCATCAATCCACAAAAGGCGATTATCGTTCCCTTCACTAAGCGCTATTCCGTTGACATAGGTCAATTGCATATTGGCGGCTCTCCCGTGGGACTTTCCAACGAGGTTAAATATCTAGGGGTAACTCTTGATTAAAGAATGAATTGGAATTCCCATCTAAACAACACCCTATCAAAGACAAGTCATGCCATGTGGGCATGCAGAAGATTCTTTGGTAGAACCTGGGGTCACAAATCATGCACCATTCGGTGGTTATTTGAGATGATGGTAAGACCCATCGTCACCTACGCCGCTATTGTGTGGTGGCCCAAGGTTACGCAGGTCACCGCCATCAACAAATGCACTAAACTGCATAGGCTGCTTTGCCTCTCTCTAACGGGTGCACTTCGCACCTGTCCCACAGCAGCAATGGAATCAATTTTGAATTTGACTCCGCTGCATGTTCAAATACAAGAAGTCGCCGCTATGAGCGTTCTTAGAATCAAGCTCCAATCCGGGCTTCTAGCTACTGAATCGGGGTATGCTAGACTTATCAAAGACATTCCTGGCTTAGAGATCTGCTCTACATCCGATTCTATGACCAAGGAACTCTTCTTTGGTGCAAAGTTCAAAACTCTCATCCCGGACCGGAGGGACTGGGATGCTGGCAACCCCATCAGTGACCCTTATGGTATTCACAGGTATACCAACGGGTCAAGGACTGATCAAGGGGTTGGAGCTGGGATAACTCCAAAACCTCGATTGCTATGGGCAAATTGCCCACAGTCTTTCAATCCGAGGTTCATGCCATAGAGTTCTGCTGTCGTCTTATCCTTGAGAAGGGGATCAGAGGAGCAAATATTTACATCTTCTCAGACAGCCAAGCTGCCATACTAGCCCTCTCCTCAAAAAGAGTAGGTTCGCGTATGGTGGCTGACTGTTGGAACTGCCTCCAGAGGCTTTCCAACAGGAACAAAGTTACCCTCCTATGGGTACCTGGACACTCTGGTTTCCAGGGCAACGAGCTAGCGGATGAACTAGCGAGAGCGGGGTCATCAGCCCCTCTGCATGGCCCCGAACCCTTCTGCGGCGTGGGATGGTCAACCATCTCATCCCTTGTGAAAGCTTGGGCGTTTAGGTTGACCGAACGCTATTGGTTCTTCCAACCAGGGATGAGGCAGGCTAAAGAGCTTACGAATCCCTCGGTTAAAAGTAGAACAAACTTACTCAGAGAGGACGACGAAACCACCAAACACATCCTTTGTCCAGCCTTGGTATGGATTAGGAGGAAGTATCTGCACGTGGAAATCGCAGTTCCCGAGCACTTTGTCCATTCCTCGACGAAAGACCTGTTATGCTTCATCAGGGAAGCGGAACAGCTTTTGTCAAGATAGGGAGAGCATTATAGGTACAAAAGATCTTTCTGGTCGCAGTGCCTCGCCCCTTCTCTGCTGGGAGACTCCCTCTTTCAAAATAATAATAATAATAAAATCCTTTGCAATCACAGTTCGAACAGATGATGGTCAATAGGAAAATGTTTTTTCACAGCCGAGTCGATTGAGCCATGTCTGTCTGTCTGTCCGTCTGTCCGTCTGTCTGTGTGAACGCACAGATCTCAGCTATTATAAAAGCTAGAGTTACCAAACTTGGCAGGAAGACTCCTGTGTACTATAAGCAGATGAAGTTTATTTCAAATGTTAGGTGCCACGCCCACCGCCCCCACAAATCAATAATTTAATTTTTGAACTTAATTTGTAAGCGCTGTATATAAGATACAACTTTCTGACTTTAACATATACTAAGCTAAATGAAATATCTACGTAGTCCCCAAATTACAATCCAATCGAACAATAAACACAGAAGTTATTTAAGAAAGTATGAGCATAAAACCAAGTGCTTCTGTCAGCTAACAAGGGAGACGGACGAGCGCGAAGCGCGAGCGCCATCTGTCGGGATTCATTTCAAAGTATGTGCATATGCATATGTCTATGAATTTAACAAATTAAACTACACGGGAACATAGGTCGAAGGGTATCCCACTGTCGCGTTTTGCTCGACTGTTGCTCTCGTTATAACTGATCATGCATCGTTAAAGTGGTTAATGAATCAGGCAGATTTGAGTTCTCGATGGTCACTTAAATTACAAGGTTTTGTTTTTAAAATTATTCATAGAAAAGGAATTGAAAATCTTGTACCAGATGGTCTATCACGTATTCATACGAAGGAAAAATCGGGGTTATGTGTAGACAGCATAGTAGATTTAGAGTCAGCTGAATTCGATTCAGAGGATTATAAGTCCTTAAGAGAAAAATTAGCAGCTAATTCCAATGGTCTTCTCGATATAAAAATAATTAATGAACATATTTATCGGCGAGCTGAACATGCGACCTCAGATCAAATAGCAGATGACAGCTGTTGGAAAATTTGGTTGCCTGCAAAATTAATAAATAAGCTCCTTAAAGCAGCTCATGAGGATCCAATGTCTTCACATTGTGGTATAAATAAAACGATTGAGAAACTTCGAAGATTCTACTTCTGGCCAAATTTAGTATCAGATGTTAGGAATTATATAAAAGGCTGTAGCATTATGAGACCACCATATGTGGACTTTCTAGGTCCATGTCAACGGAGTAGATCTGGAAATATAGGTATTTTTGTGGCCTTAAACCACCTTTCAAAATTTCCATTCCTTAAGACAGTTAAAAAGTTTACGGTAGAAAGTTATATTCATGGAGGAGGAGTTGTTTCATTGCTTTAGAGTGCCAGAAACAGTTGTATCCGATAATTGTGTTCCATTTAAATCAAATATGTTTAACGACTTGTTAAAAAAATATAATGTTAAACATGTTTATACAGCTTTTTATTCTCCTCAAGCCAACGCCTCGGAGCGAGTGAATAGATCAGTTTTAGCCACTATAAAAGCTTACATTCAGCCCCATCAAAAAACTGGGATGAGCATCTTAGTAGTATTCGTTGTGCTCTTCGTTCCAGCTTACACTCAGCGATAGGTACTAGTCCATATCGTGTTGCATTTGGTCAGCACATGGTAACAGATGGTGGCAACTATGTAAATTACAAAATTGGTCAAGAGGTATATCGGCGAAATTTTACTCAAAGCAATTTTACTACCGGATATAGTGCCAAATTAGCCCCTTCATTCTTAAAGGCAAGAGTAAAAAGGAAACTGGGAAATTATTATTATGAGCTCGAAGATCTGCAAGGCCGTGTTATTGGGAAATTCCATGCGAAAGACATACGGCAATAAAAACCACCAAAGGAATTTAGCTAATGCCAACACAAGCGCGTATCACACGTTGTTGCTTTTACCACCAAGTGTGATTTAAGTGGGGGGAATTTATAGGGCGCTTGAACAATCGTAGTTAAGTTGAAACTTTTTTCTGCCTAAAAGTATGGTTGCAAATTACCCATGTCACATAAGATACTGAGGAAGCAGTCAGCGAAAAAGTTAAAGAGCATGTGAGAGACTTTTCCGAAAAATGACTAGTAAAAAAATTCCTTCCTGCAACCATTTTTCTTGTCGACGAAGTCAACTAGCAATTAGCAGTCGATTAAGAAAGTGCAGTGACGTAAAAGTGAAACGTTGAAGTCCATTCTAAGCGGACAGCGAAAAGTAAAATACTTTACCCACATCTATGTGCCACACTATATTATAGGTAAGCAGAAAATATAGTTATAGTAGTGGTAGAGAAAAATTAAGAATTGGTTCGGCAAGTCAAAGTCCAGTGGCTGATAGTTTTTTTTTATAAGAAAATTGCAGGTGACACTTTGTACAGAATTAAAAATTATTTTTATATGTCTGGACCGTCAAATTGTTAGCAATTCAACTTACACTTATAAATCACTATCCAACAACAATTATTATGAAACGCTAGTCTGTATACCCATATGTGCATACATCTCCACCGCCAACAGATGCTCAGGCCATCGACCTTTTAGTTCGTGTCCCCGCCAAGAAGGGAAAAAGCACTCATAAAAATTGAGAGGCTTACAAGGGCTTATAATCGCTGCTATACTCTAGCATTCTAATTGCAAAATATTGAGAGCAAAATAAAATAACATCATCCAATAAGAATCACATTGAACTTGCAAAGTCATAACCAGTGTTGCAAATTAGCCTTTTTATACCCTTCGACCATTGAAAATGGTAAAAAAAGAGTATACTAACTTTGTGCATATGTATATAACAGGCAAAAGGAGGCGTGGGAGACCCCATAGAGTATATATATTCTTAACATATACTAAGCTGAATGAAATATCTACGTAGTCTCCAAATTACAATCCGATCGGACAATAATCACAGAAGTTATTTAAGAAAGTATGAGCATAAAACCAAGTGCTTCTGCCAGCTAACAAGGGTGGCAGGCGAGCGCGAAGCGCGAGCGCCATCTGTCAGGATTAATATGCATATGTGTATGAATTTAACAAATTAAGCTACACGGGAACATAGGTCGAAGGGTATCCCACTGTCGCGATTTGCGCGACTGTTGCTCTCGTTCCGGATAGATCTGTCCGGATTTCAACAGCGTCATCCGGAAAAAATTGAAAACAGCCCCTATACGGCAAACTGTCATTTTTTTTTTGTTTGTCCTTTTTCTATCCTTTATTGATTCTGATTAAATTGTTACAAAATCATCCAAATTGGTATAAATTTATAATCGATATGAGCATTTATTAAAAATGCAACCCTGTTGAAATGGCGTATTATCGATATATCGCGTTACTTTTCGTGAACATTTTGTGATGTAAAAATGCCAAAAGAAGTTTATAAACAAAAGTTTCGAGACGCATGGCTAAAACAGCCGGATCTGCAACAGTAGATTTGTCGCGATGGGAAAGATCTCGATAAGGCATATTGAAAATACTGCAAATGCAGTATAAATCCCAAAATCCCAAAAAACATGTGGTGCCTTTTGAGCAAACAAACAAAATTAATTTCAAGCCTACAGTAGCCAATGAATTATGTTGTCGGGAAGCTGCACTGGCAATGTTTGTTGCTCAGCACGCTGCCACAAATTCTGTTGGCCACCTAAATGAATTATGCGTCAACCACTTAGGCGCCACTGGTTTAAAGCTGTACAGTTTCTATTGTTTTATTTTTTCCCGTTTTCATGTTTGAGCTATTTCTATAATTTGTTGACAATTATAAAAAATTAAATTAACGTATAAATGGTTGCAAAATAATCCTTCCTTTTTTTGTACTTTTTTTTATTTTTGTCCTTTTTCTGTCCTTTTTTTGGCTCATCTGGCCTTTTTGAGAGCCAGGCTGTTGGCAACACTGGTCATAACAGACATAATACCGAAAGAGTGACGGCAATGAAGAACGCATTTTTTATGCGTGCTAAATAAAAATAATAAACTTTATTTGTAAATAATTAATGTTATTTATAACTATTATAATTTTATTGTCCTTCATATTGCATAATAAATATGAAAACAAAATAATGAAATTTACTGTGATTTAATTAAATATATTAATTTGTATGTAGCGTATATATCACGGCCCGTTTGACTGTAAGTTTTCTTTTAGTTTATTAGAATAAAAGAAATAAACTAAGATAAATAAATAAATGAAATGAAAATTTTTTTGTTTTCTTTTAGTTTATTAGAATAAAAGAAATAAACTAACATAAATAAATAAATGAAATGAAAATTTGCACCCGTCTCAACTGAGAAAATCGAACACATGCCACACTCTCTCACAGTCTTTTAGAATTTCTGTACGCCAATCTAAGCACTCGGTCATTGCCTAACTTCTTGGCTGTTCGGCAAAGTTGCATTGTGAACCAATTCTGTTACCATACAAACAAATAAAAAGTTTAATAAAAACTTGAAGTCTAGTGTAAATTAGTTTAGGGCGGAGCGGGAGCGCAATAATGTGCTCTCTTCGTTGTTTGAATTCGCCCCGTTTCGCCGCCGTAGTTAAGCTAGGCTAAGCAATGAAGCAGTTGAAATTATACTTTGAATCGAACGCACTGGTTTTTTTTCGTTATCGTCAAAATTACAGCCACCGCAGTTTTCGGTTAATAATAAATATATTTAGATAAACTAATCTACATTTTCATGGCGACCCCGGGTGGCCATTCCAATTAATAGTGTGGAGACGAGATCTATCTGAATCCTTGAGATTATATAAGCTCAACACCGTGACTTATGGAACTGGTCCAGCCCCTTTTCTGGCCATCAGGTGTTTAAAGAGGTTGAGTGAAGCCGTAAGAGGATCTCTCCCTAGAGCTTCTGAAGTTATTCGGTCTGACTTTTATGTCGATGATATGTTAACTGGTGCTGCATGCATAGATGAACTTAAGACAATTAAGTCTGAAGTGACTCAGGTTCTTCAAACAGCAGGTTTTTAATTGAGCAAGTGGTTTTCAAACTCACCTGAGGTCACTGCATCTGAGAGCACAGTTAAACCGATAACTATCTCGGATTCAGATTTTACTAAGGCTCTAGGTATATCATGGACTCCTAGCGAAGATGCCTTAAAGTTCAGAATTGACACCTCAGTCATGGTTCTCCGAGCGACAAAAAGGAACATATTATCGGTGACATCGAAGCTGTTTGACCCCCTCGGCTTATTAAGTCCAATTGTCATTCGAGGCAAGATCCTATTGCAGGAGTTATGGCTTAATAAGTTGGACTGGGATGAGGATGAGCATGGAATAAATTGAAGGAAACAATGTGGAGTGGAAGAAATCTCCATACCTCGATATGTATTCACTAATCCAATGTCACCAATACAAGTACATGGTTTCGCCGACACATCTATGAGAGCCTACGGTGCTTGCGTGTATATTCGTAGCAAAACTGTTGAAGGTTACAAAGTTTCGTTGTTGACTTCAAAGTCAAAAGTAGCGCCGCTCAAGACGAAAACACTTCCTAGACTTGAGTTATGTGCCGCTCACCTTCTAGCAGATCTTTGCCACAGAATCAAGCCATTATTGAAAATAAGTATCGAACGAATCGTCTACTGGTCGGATTCAGAAGTTACTCTTCACTGGATCCGATCTCATCCTTCGTCGTTGGCGACGTTCGTTTCGAACAGAGTGGCTGAGATTCAGGAGTGGTCCAAAGAAGCTACATGGCGACATGTACCGACAAAACAAAACCCAGCAGATGTAGTTTCAAGAGGTTGTGACATTGATGACTTGAAGGAGTCAATCTGGTTTGATGGACCTTCGTTTTTAAAGAACGAAGATGAAGATTGGCCCGTTAATCCGCACCTAGAGCTGTCAAGAGAGATGATGGAGCTGGAAAAGAGAAAAACAGCGGTTGGACTGGCCGCTGCCGTAGTTAAATCGGATCTAGTGGACGTCATCGAGGGATTCTCGTCTCACCTCAAACTGCTAAGGGTATTTGTTTATACTTGTATGTTCCGCTTCATAGCTAGATGTAAAAATAGGAATGCTCAATTTGAAAAGATTCTGTCACCAACGGAATATAAAGAAGCCTTTTTGAAAATTATCGAAGTTGTTCAATGTCACGAATTTTCTGATGACATTAAAAGAATTCGCAAAGGATCCAAGCTTATTCACGAAGACAAAGGAACTTGGTGTATGTTTTCGTTGTTGAGAGTTGGGGGGCGACTAGCAAATGCTCCTATATCGTATGATGCCACGTTTTCATTGTTGTTGACTAAACGTTCTAAATTCGTACAGGGCTATGTCCGACATTTGCATCAAACCAATTTTCATGTTGGCCCACGAGCACTTGTGAGTATCCTTCGGGAGCGCATTTGGATTGTTAACGCTCAGGAGGTCTGCAGTCAGACAGTTCGTTCATGCATTAGATGTTTCAAATGCAAAACGCGACTTCTGACTCAAATAATGGGGAATTTACCCGCAGACTGACTCCGTGCTCTCCGCCCTTTTGACATTTGTGGCGTTGACTTTTGTGGTCCAGTGTACACGACACTTAAAATCCGTGGTAGGCCCCCTTATAAGTCCTACATAGCGCTGTTTGTGTGTTTTGCGTCCAAGGCAGTTCATTTAGAAGTTGTTTCCGATCTTTCCACTGACTCCTTTTTGTTATGTTTTCAAAGGTTTGTTGGTCGCCGAGGATGTCCGCAGATCGTGCACTGCGACAACGCGACGAACTTCGTCGGAGCGAGTCGCCACTTCGACGATCTGCGACGGAAGATCGAAGAGCAAGCGGACGCAATTCGCGAATTCGCATCAAAAAGCGGATGCGACTTTGTGTTCACACCGCCTCGAGCACCACACATAGGAGGACTATGGGAGGCAGGTGTCAAAACTGCAAAGCACCTACTCCTACGAGCGGTGGGCAGCGCGCAGTTGACAGCGGAGGACCTGCAAACAGTTCTCGTCGGCGTCGAGGCAGTGCTGAACTCGCGGCCACTAGGACCAATCAGCCAGGACCCCAGCGACGGAGGGGCCCTAACACCTGCTGCTGCTGGAACACTCGTCGTCGTCGCAGAGGACAATCTTCCTCCGCAACAGTGGCTCCTCGGAAGGATCGTGGCAACACACGCAGGGCAGGACGGCATGGTCAGGGTCGTAGACCTTAGGACCAGCGAAGGGCGGCTATTCAGACGGGCCATTCACAAACTGGCTCCGTTACCGATTGCTTGAAGCCTTGCAGGCGTTCAACGGGACCGGTGTTACATTAAGTTAGTTGATATAATAGAAAAACTTGAAGTCTACTGTAAATTAGTTTAGGGCGGAGCGGGAGCGCAATAAAGTGCTCCATTCGTTGTTTGAATTCGCCCCGTTTCGCCGCCGTAGTTAAGCTAGGCTAAGCAATGAAGCAGTTGAAATTATACTTTGAATCGAACGCACTGGTTTTTTTCGTTATCGCCAAAATTACAGCCACCGCAGTTTTCGGTTAATAATAAATATATTTAGATAAACTAATCTACATTTTCATGCTGGGTGTGTGACGTTAGATTTAAATTTCAGTATGCTTGCGTAAATTATGTCTGCTTAAGTATAAACTTCAAAAGTGAGTTTAATTCGTATCATATCTCACTTATTTATAGTCCGATTTAAATTAAATTTTCACAAAACGCCCGTGGCAAGGTATTTGTCATGTAACGTTGTTGAGTTAATACTGTAGTTTTTAAAAAGTTATAACTAATTTACAGAGGCGGGAAGGGACGTCCAAATTTTAAAAATACTTTGAGACACCTGAATATACACGTACATATGTTGTCACAAAATTTGAAGACTCTAGCTTTTATAGTTTCTGAGATCTATGTGTTCATACAGACGGACAGACAGACATGGCTCAATCGACTCGGCTGTTGATACTGATTCAGAATATATTTAGTTTACGGGGTCGGAGATGCCTGTTCTGCCTGTTACGCACAAACACAATAGACCATTAATTTTTTAAAAGCCATGGCCTAATTAATGATAGCTCTGGCTTGGAAGTTTTCTATAAATCGATGTTTGCAAAAAAAATGAAAATCAAAACCACTTTATTCTTTTTTTATAGGACTGCTCATTTTTAACCAAACAATATTTATTTAAGCACTATATAACAGCGCCATTTTTTTTTATTAAAATACTATATAAAAGTGCCATTTTTTTGCTCGTTCATTCTTCAAATGGTCAATCTAACGTTGCAAGTCGCCGAGGTTTCAGTTTAGCGAAAAGATCCACAACTTCATCACTCGAGATTTTCACATCTTTATGTGTGTATCCCAAAGACAAACCGTTGAGTCGATTTTCAGACATGTTGACTCTTAGGAATGTTTTGAACGCTGAAAAAGAACGCTCTGCAAATAATTGGAGTAGTGTCGTAACATTCGGGAAAAAACATCCGTAATTATTTGCCTCTATGCTTTTCAAAGCATCAATCGCTGTTTGTGCTTGTAGAAATGAAGATCTCTTGCAATGCTGGTCTCAAAGGGTTATTTCCGATTTCAGCTCGGTATCATTGCAGATTATTAAATCTGCTTTGTATTCTCTTGCAGCATTCACTATTTCGTCAACGGTAACTTTTGTGTGTAGCTTTGGAATCAGTCCCTCTAGAGGCAAAATTTTCAAAACTTCCCCCTTAAATCTTGCACTCATTGAACATATCATATGGTCTAAATAGGGGTAGAGCTACCCTAAAATAAATAATTATTCATATAATCAAGTAATCAAATCAAACATACATTTTTTATATAAATACAAACCGATAGTATTCAACAGGTGATTGGTGTGTTGCAGGGATGTTAGATCGATTTTTCTGCCGGCCACACAATCGAGGAACCTTCAATTCGATGTCCATCAAACTGGCGTTTTTTTCAGCACGTTGAAAGATTTCATAAAATATTCCTCTTTGTTTCGTTTCTCATTAAATAAAGTGATGATTTCTCAAATGTGACTGCAAGTCGCCGAAATTTGCAACTGAGAATTCTGAAGAGTTTTACTCACGGTCACAATAGGAATATTACAATCATTTACAACTTGTAATGCAATTAAGAAATCCGATTTTACAATTGCACAGAGAAGTTGTGTTGCTTTGGAAGAAGTTTCTATATTTTTATCGGTCTTTAATTTATCTAAAACTGGCACGATATATGGCAGGAACTCACAAACTGTGCTTCCACTTTCATGTTTTTCAACCCAACGAGTGAAGCAAAGAGTTTTTAAATGAGTTTTTTCGATTGTGGTAAGTTTGCTTTTATTTCATCTTCAAGAAGCTGTGTTCTTGTCGGTGAAAACGTAAAAAAGTTTATCAATGATGAAACTTTTTTCCAACAGTGAATCTTATGTGATCCACTACATCAACATAGCGCAGACATATCGTCATTTGAATTATGTGACTTGCGTCCGTTGTTTCATCATAAATGATGGAAAAATATTTTTCCGTCTCTTAACTTTTTCGATAATCTTTGTTGTGTCGTTCCATTTCTTCAATTGCCTTTTCATATTTGTCAAAAGCATTATGACTAAAGTTTTCAGATCCTGCAAGAAATTATATATATTTTAATGGTTTTTTTTTTACAACTGTAATATATTTTTGTAATCAAGTCTCACACTGCATATAGCTTTTATACCTGAACTTCATGGAAACCTCCAGACCGTGGTGCAAATAATACGCAATATTTGCAAAAAGCTCCATTTTTTCCTCACTTGAAAACTTTGCAGCCAATGGTACTGAAATTTTCGGCTTTGCTACCCTTCCATATTTTATGGAAATTTAAATGATGTATCTAGAGTTTTTGTGCGCACGAGATAATTGTAAATTTCTTCCTTATCTACGGCTAACCCAATATCATACTAAAATATTGAAATGCAGTATTTAGTTGAAAATTCATTTCATGATTAGTTTGAGAACAATTAAAGAAATTCGTTTTCTTTTTCCCCGAGTTTTCAGGTAAAGAAGAGTTAGTTAGTTAGTTCATTTTGAAAATTAACTGCCATAACATCGCATTATTTTCAAACTTGGTTAGTTTATAGATTGATGGTTATATATAGATATTAAAAGAATTATTAATACGTTAGCAGCACAATCATTCGTATTATTGGATTATTTAATTAGACAACGATAAAAAAGACAAATACAGAATCCATTGCAACATTTAAATCGCACCTTGACCATTAATCCTGTACACGAATCTGAGTTTTGCAAGTCTGTTCGTTTTTCGCAATTCTTGGAATCATTTGATGTTGAGGCCGCAGACTCGTCTGAACTTTTGCTTTCAAAAACACTATTACAATTATTTTCCTGAATAGAAAGAACTTGTTGTACTATATACATGATACTTTTACTATTCATAAATACTTTTACTATTCATAAACACACACACATATATACATATATATGCTAATTAGAATTACCTCAGGTTCCACGCTCTCCATTTTTTGCAGTTTTTTCTTGCGTGGTAGCAAAGTCAGATGGTTCTGATAAGCGTGGCCATTTCGCAAAAAATGTTCTTATGTCCATGTGTATGATGAAACTTCGCCTTTTGTTACCACTTTTACAACACGTTGTGTTCACTAACTTTCGATATTATATGAGTACTAGCGATGAGCTATCGGAAATATGCACAAATTGTACAGCATTTTTGCTCATCAACAAACAAGCGGCCACCGACAATCGATATATTGATTGTGCCATCGATTTCTGCTCCAGATCTACTCATTTGTGTTGGTAAACAACCGCTCGTGCTGCCGGTTTTACCACTTTATCCAATTTCAATAATATAAAATTTTTTGGTACTTACGATACATCGCGATTTTTTATACCCTTCGACCATTGAAAATGGTCAATAAAGGGTATACTAACTTTGTGCAAATGTATGTAACAGGCATAAGGAGGCATGGGAGACCCCATAAAGTATATATATTCTTGCTCAGGATCACAAGCCGAATCGCTTGAGCCATGTCTGTCTGTCTGTCCGTCTGTCTGTGTGAACGCACAGATCTCAGCTATTATAAAAGCTAGAGTTACCAAATTTGGCAGGAAGAGTCCTGTGTACTATAAGCAGATCAAGTTTATTTCAAATGTTAGGTGCCACGCCCACCGCCCCCACAAATCAATAATTTAATTTTTGAACTTAATTTGTAAGCGTTGTATAAAAGATACAACTTTCTGACTTTAACATATACTAAGCTGAATGAAATATCTACGTAGTGTCCAAATCACAATCCAATCGAACAATAAACACAGAAGTTATTTAAGAAAGTATGAGCATAAAACCAAGTGCTTCTGTCAGCTAACAAGGGCGGCGGCCGAGCGCGAAGCGCGAGCACCATCTATCGGGATTAATTTCAAAGCATGTGCATATGCATATGTGTATGAATTTAAGAAATTAAACTACACGGGAACATAGGTCGAAGGGTATCGCACTGTCGCGTTTTGCGCGACTGTTGCTCTCGTTTTCCTTGGCTTATGGGGGGAGGCTACAGCCCCTATAGCCCCCCTCCCCCTAGATCCACAGCTGTGACTTATTATGGTTCGTTCCGACTTATTTACAAAGGGCAATAAAATGTATGTGTGGAAAGTTTCAACAAGATTGCTGCAAATTTGTTTGTGTTAAAACATTTAATGTGTAAAGTAGCTTAATATCCTTGTGATTAAATACAGTTCTTTGTTGTCCACTTTCTCAGACGCTTAAGCTGCTTGTACAATGTACAACCCATTTCGCGTAATTATCGCTAGCGTTCGGCAAACCGATGGAATTTATTTTGTTTCGTACTCGTACATTTTAGCAGCAGAATCTCAAAATATTCGGAATCTTTCAGCATGTCGTTTTGAGCACTTGACAGCAAACCCCATAAATTGCTATACACGTATTGCAATTTGCATTTATCTTTTCACGCCCGCCGTGCTTTTTCCAAATTTCTCAGTCCTGACCAAAACTGACAGAATTTTTCAACGAGTATATACATATGTATATATGTATGAATGCATGGAAGGAAAATAGAAGTAGTTTTTGCCAGTGCATTACAGCAAAATACCACGAAAAAGCCAAAGCCAATGTTGCACTTGTCGCGATGGCAACCGCGTAGTGAACTACTAATTACAAAAATGTCAGTGGCTAGTGACTCGTGGACATTGGAGTCATCTGCCGGTTTGGAGAGTGGATGGAGTCATGCGCAATTATAAGCTAGGTGGGTGTTAACTTGCCATCATCTGGTTACGCTACTCATTTGGAGTTTGGCCACACGAAATTTGATTTTGACATTGAAAAACGAGAGCAACAGTCGCGCAAAACGCGACAGTGGGATACCCTTCGACCTATGTTCCCGTGTAGTTTAATTTGTTAAATTCATACACAAATCCATATGCACATGCTTTGAAATTAATCCCGACAGATGGCGCACGCGCTTCGCGCTCGTCCCCCTCCCTTGTTAGCTGACAGAAGCACTTGGTTTTGTGCTCATACTTTCTTAAATAACTTCTGTGTTTATTGTTCGATCGGATTGTGATTTGGACACTACGTAGATATTTTGTTCAGCTTAGTATACGTTTGATAAGTCCGTGACTTTTTGTATTTGCCGCGCACCTGCTCTAAATACAACACTGCTCCTGTCAGCAGTTATCGATTAACAGCTGACTGTAAAATTTTGAGAAAGCTGCGTTTTTTGGTTTGCGTTTTATAGGCATTGAAAGCAGACGATCTCGTGAATTTTAACGAAAATGGAAAAAAGTGAATTTCGTGTGCTAATTAAGCATTATTTTTTGCGTAAAAAATCCATCACCGAAACCAAGGAAAGACTTGATAAATACGAGGGTCGTTTGATAAGTCCGTGACTTTTTGAATAAAATATATTTTTTTCGTCAAAGAAGCGTTTTATTTCTCAACATAATCTCCTTTTAGCTCTATACATTTAGTCCAGCGTTTTTCCAATTTTTTTATTCCTTCCAAATAATAGGTTTTCTCAAGGCCCTCAAAATAGTCGTTTGTTTCTGTGATGACCTCTTCATTTGACCCGAATCTCTTACCGCCGAGCCATTTCTTCATGTTTGGAAACAAAAAATAGTCACAGGGGGCTAAATCTGGAGAATATGCTGGATGGGGTAGCAGTTCGTAGCCCAATTTATGAAATTTTGCCATGCTGACTACACACGTGTGCACCCGTGCATTGTCCTGATGGAACAGCACTTTTTTTTTCGCCAAATGCGGTCGTTTCTGCTTCAAATCAATATCGAATCTGTCCAAAAGCTCTGAATAATATTCGCCGGTGATCGTTTTACCCTTTTCAAGGTAATCGATGTGAATGATACCTTGTGCATCCCAAAAACTGTGGCCATGACCTTGTTGGCCGACAGACCCACCTTGGCCTTCTTTGGTGCACGTTCACCCGGAGAAACCCACTGTCTTGATTGTTCTTTGGTCTCTGGTGTGGTGTGGTGGATCCATGTTTCGTCTACGGTAACGAAACGGCGCAAAAATTCGTTTGGATTGCGGTTGAACATCGCCAAACACTCCTTTGAAATGGTCACACGGTTGCGCTTATGGTCGTGTGTGAGCAATCGCGGCACCCATCGCGCGGAAAGCTTTTTCATGTCCAAATATTCATGTAAAAAAGGAATCCCCCCTTCAGTTGAGATGCCTACAGCCTCAGCTACCTCACGCACTTTCATTCTCCGATCATCCAATATCATTCCATGTTTGTTTGTCGACGATTTCTGGCATGACGACCTCTTTTGGGGGGCGTCGACGTTCGGCATCATTGTACTGGTACGACCACAACGGAACTCAGTAAACCATTTCTTAACCATTGAAATTGATGGTGCAGAGTCCCCATAATATTTATCAAGTCTTTCCTTGGTTTCGGTGATGGATTTTTTACGCAAAAAATAATGCTTAATTAGCACACGAAATTCACTTTTTTCCATTTTCGTTAAAATTCACGAGATCGTCTGCTTTCAATGCCTATAAAACGCAAACCAAAAAACGCAGCTTTCTCAAAATTTTACAGTCAGCTGTTAATCGATAACTGCTGACAGGAGCAGTGTTGTATTTAGAGCAGGTGCGCGGCAAATACAAAAAGTCACGGACTTATCAAACGACCCTCGTATTATGGGGACTCTGCACCATCAATTTCAATGGTTAAGAAATGGTTTACTGAGTTCCGTTGTGGTCGTACCAGTACAAGTGATGCCGAACGTTCAGGTCGCCCAAAAGAGGTCGTCATGCCAGAAATCGTCGACAAAATCCATGGAATGATATTGGATGATCGGAGAATGAAAGTGCGTGAGGTAGCTGAGGCTGTAGGCATCTCAACTGAACGGGTACATCACATTTTACATGAATATTTGGACATGAAAAAGCTTTCCGCGCGATGGGTGCCGCGATTGCTCACACACGACCATAAGCGCAACCGTGTGACCATTTCAAAGGAGTGTTTGGCGATGTTCAACCGCAATCCAAACGAATTTTTGCGCCGTTTCGTTACCGTAGACGAAACATGGATCCACCACACCACACCAGAGACCAAAGAACAATCAAGACAGTGGGTTTCTCCGGGTGAACGTGCACCAAAGAAGGCCAAGGTGGGTCTGTCGGCCAATAAGGTCATGGCCACAGTTTTTTGGGATGCACAAGGTATCATTCACATCGATTACCTTGAAAAGGGTAAAACGATCACCGGCGAATATTATTCAGAGCTTTTGGACAGATTCGATATTGATTTGAAGCAGAAACGACCGCATTTGGCGAAAAAAAGTGCTGTTCCATCAGGACAATGCACGGGTGCACACGTGTGTAGTCAGCATGGCAAAATTTCATAAATTGGGCTACGAACTGCTACCCCATCCAGCATATTCTCCAGATTTAGCCCCCTGTGACTATTTTTGTTTCCAAACATGAAGAAATGGCTCGGCGGTAAGAGATTCGGGTCAAATGAAGAGGTCATCACAGAAACAAACGACTATTTTGAGGGCCTTGAGAAAACCTATTATTTGGAAGGAATAAAAAAATTGGAAAAACGCTGGACTAAATGTATAGAGCTAAAAGGAGATTATGTTGAGAAATAAAACGCTTCTTTGACGAAAAAAATATATTTTATTCAAAAAGTCACGGACTTATCAAACGACCCTCGTATGTTAAAGTCAGAAAGTTGTATCTATATACAGCGCTTACAAATTAAGTTCAAAAATTAAATTATTGATTTGTGGGGGCGGTGGGCGTGGCACCTAACATTTGAAATAAACTTGATCTGCTTATAGTACAGAGGAGTCTTCCTGCCAAATTTGGTAAATCTAGCTTTTATAATAGATGAGATCTGTGCGTTCACACAGACAGACAGACAAACAGACAGACAGACATGGCTCAATCGACTCGGCTTGTGATCCTGAGCAAGAATATATATACTTTATGGCGTCTGCCACGCCTCCTTCTGCCTGTTACATACATTTGCACAAAGTTAGTATACCATTTTTTGACCATTTTCAATGGTCGAAGGGTATAACTAGCGTACATACAGTCACTCACTTACACCCTTATACGGTTGGTAATTATGACGGATACTCAGTTGTGAAAAGTTCATTGACCCTACAGCAGCTGACATGTGGCAAGTGACTGCTGCCCTTTTCCCTGACTCTGCTTCTTACGGGCCACACAATGGGCTTTTGACCTGGTCTTTGTTCGACATTCCCGCAAAAAAAACCACAGAGAATTGTAGTTTAGGATTAATTAAGTGTTGCCTGGTGCCGAGATAGCTAAGACGGACTGCAAGGATGTACTTCCATTCAACTCCTGCTCATGCTTTTATCACAAAGTACAACTGGGTTAAAACGTTAGCCATAGAGTACAACAATATGAAAAGGAGCTATCTCCTATCCCGGAAAGTATATATGTATGTGTTCATATATATGTAAATATCTTGATCCGAAAAAAACATAATTTTGAACCATATGAGATGAGATAATAATTTAATAATTTTAATTGGAAATGAAAGATAATTATCAAATAAGTGAAAGTTCAAAGTAATAAAATTAATATTCAATGAATAATTAATTGTGAAAGTCAATATTTCTTAACTGCCTTATAAAATCATGTTTATTGAACCAAAAAACATTTTTTTTTTTGAGCAATCTTAAATTCATTTTGATTTTTTTAGTATTTCTCGGTTTACTATTTACTTCTAAATAGTTTTTCAAACTTATTGCGTTATTTTTTGGATCTTGTCTTATTGTCAGATTAACAATAATTATTCCAATCTTATTATATAAATTAGATTAATTACAATTTGAAATAATTGTATTAGTTAGAGACGGCCCTAGGATTTCCTTGCTGGGCTAGAGAATCTTTGCGCTTCAGTCGACTCTGACTGCATACCCGCGTAAGCGACTTCGCGAGAGGATTTTCATGTGCGACAAGCTTTGCTTAATGTTTACTCTTTCTCATCTGGATTTACTCGTTGACGAGATGTATGTGGAGGTCTCTATGGATGCTTTCGCTGCGTAGGTTCCATGGTGCCCCTGTAATAGTTCGCAGAATCCCTGACTAAGCTCGATGTATAATTTCAATGTTGGTTTTTGACGCGTTTCCCCATAGTTCACAGCCGTATGTCCAGATGGGTTTCAGCACGGTATTTTAGAGGAGTACTTTGTATTCCAGACTAAGGGGAGAGTTGAAATTAATAAGCCAGTGAAGATTGGCTGCTTTAGGCTTCATATGAGTCCTTTTAAATTCTATATGTTGCGGCCAGGTGAGGCGTTGAACGCCGATTTATGTTACTACGCCTGATTGTCGGATGAATGTATTGTTTAGGGTACAGGTTTGTCTATTCATTATGAATAATGCGCCAGTCCGCAAGCCATCTTTCCACTGTTTTAAGATGGCAAACAAGATTTCTGTTGTCTTTGCTGGGCATCTGGATCGGCTGAGTATTGCGGTATCGACAGGAAACGTGGAGGTTGTAAGCTGATAGTTTGTAGGCATGTCTGCTGTGTATAGGGTGTACAGAACGAGGCCCAGCACACTACCTTGGGGGACTCCAGCATTGACAACGTGATCGTGTGAAGTCAAACTATTACACCTGATTGAGAACACTCTTTTGAAGAGATAAGATTCGAACACTTTGTGTGTATTCTGTGGAAGCAGTTTTGTTATCTTGTACATTAGTCCTTCCAGCCAGACTCTGTCAAATGCTTATGCGACATCTAAGAATATAACTGAGCAATATTCCCGGTGCTCAAAGCAGTACGAATTTCGTTTGTCATGCGATTGACCTGTTCGATCGTTCCATGACTTTTGCGAAAGCCAAATTGATGCGATGGTATTGTATTCACCTTCTTAGGTAGGGAGCTAGGTATTTTAAAAATGACTTTTCAAACAGTTTCGAGAGACACGATTGGAGACTGATTGGTCTGTAGGATAAGGTTGCGTTTTGCCTTTGCTTGGCTTGGGAATTATCACTCTGACCGCCTTTTTCCACCTTTGGGGGATAGTATCCAAGTTTCGTAATAGCGTTGAAGAGATTGCATAAGGTCAGAACCGCACACGGTGGGAGTTCTATGATCATTTTGGTGTCACCAAGTCGTGTCCAGGTGATTTTTGGGCTTAAGATCTTTTATGATAGAGGCTATCTCACTTAAGCTAAATGTTATTAGATTTATTGGTGGCAAGTTCTTAGTTACTGCAGGTAGGACAAATGAGTTGCTAGCAGAATTTGGTTGAAATACTTTCTGAAAGTGATCAGCGAACGCATTTGCTCTATCTTCTTCGCTACGTATCCAGCTTCCAGAGGGGCCTCGCAGTGGAAATTAAATAGTTATCAACTAAAAAAATAACAAACATTTTTTAACATTTTGAATTAAAATTAACTTTCCCGGAACGAGCCAGATCGGACCGATATATCGATACACATCGGCCTTTTTCTAAATAAATAACATGTTTACAAAATTTCATGACAATAAAAAAACACTAGAACATATTGCTATCATAGAAGCAATACCCCAAAATGAGGGTTATACATTAAGTCATTATATGAACATTTTGTTATAGAATAAACTTTTTTAAACTATTGATACGATATGAAAAAGAGGAACATATTTGAGATTCATGGACATTTATCCATGAGATGCATATTCGTACTTTGCCCAATTCAATCATGAAACCAGAGCAACAGTGGAGCGGTTAGCGCCAGTGGGTATAACCTTAATTTGTTAAGTTCATACACAGATGGCGCTCCCATCATCACGATACGGATGATTTCTGAAAATTTACTATCGCATGAAAAACATTGAAATTTGTATGTCCTAACAGAGTGTTATTAATTTTACCGAAAAGTTTACAACGCAACTTAGATGATTTATTCGATCCTATAAAATGTATGTATAAATTTTGAATTAGCATCAATAGAGGAGTCATGGTTATCGTTAACTTAATAAATTTACGATAGACTTAATAACATAAGACCACTAAGCGTCGAAAATATAGAGTACTCAAACAGCAGATTTTACTCATTTGATGCTATGGCGAGATAGGAACCCGAAGTGTTTCATCACTAAGCATCGAACATATAGGGTACTCAAACAGCAGAAAGTACTCGCCAGATGCTTTCGGTTTATTATGACCCAAGGGCCCGAAGGGTTTCACGTGTGAGAAGGGTTTGTGGCCGGTCTTTTTCTGTGTAGCAAAAAAAATATTTTTGAAAAATTTAGTTTTATCAAGTATGGTTTTAAGCCACCTGAAGCAACGAATTTTTGCAGGCCACTTGCTTAAACACATGTTCACTTTGAAAGATTAGCTGATCAAGAAAGAATTTTAAAGCTCATATACGATATTTTATAAGCTCAGCCAAGTATTATCGGTTATAAACAAGCAACAACATTTTGAATTTTACTACAATATATTACAAATCGACTTTGTCTCTCTAGACAAATCAACTGGCCTGGGCATTTACCTGTTGTCAAACTTCACAAACAACGTATACATTCATATGCGAGCTTGTGTATAGAAATACGCACACTTTAAAACGATCACACAGCGAAAAGAAGTACACCAGTGCTCATCGTTTCAATGTTGTTGTGCGACTGAGTAGATGCCACTGTTCGATGCTTCGTGGTTGCTAACAGAGAGAGCCGATCGCTCACACGTAAAACCCTTCGGGCCCTTGGGTCATAATAAACCGAAAGCATTTGGCGAGTACCCTCTGCTGTTTGAGTACCCTATATGTTCGATGCTTAGTGATGAAACACTTCGGGTTCCTATCTCGCCATAGCATCAAATGAGTAAAATCTGCTGTTTGAGTACTCTATATTTTCGACGCTTAGTGGTCTTATGTTATTAAGTCTATCGTAAGTTTATTAAGTTAACGATAACCATGACTCCTCTATTGATGCTAATTCAAGATTTATACATACATTTTATAGGATCGAATAAATCATCTAAGTTGCGTTGTAAACTTTTCGGTAAAATTAATAACACTCTGTTAGGACATACAAATTTCAATGTTTTTCATGCGATAGTAAATTTTCAGAAATCATCCGTATCGTGATGATGGGAGCGCCATCTGTGTATGAACTTAACAAATTAAGGTTATACCCACTGGCGCTAACCGCTCCACTGTTGCTCTGGTTTCATGATTGAATTGGGCAAAGTACGAATATGCATCTCATGGATAAATGTCCATGAATCTCAAATATGTTCCTCTTTTTCATATCGTATCAATAGTTTAAAAAGTTTATTCTATAACAAAATGTTCATATAATGACTTAATGTATAACCCTCATTTTGGGGTATTGCTTCTATGATAGCAATATGTTCTAGTGTTTTTTTTATTGTCATGAAATTTTGTAAACATGTTATTTATTTAGAAAAAGGCCGATGTGTATCGATATATCGGTCCGATCTGGCTCGTTCCGGGAAAGTTAATTTTAATTCAAAATGTTAAAAAAATGTTTGTTATTTTTTAGTTGATAACTATTTAATTTCCACTGCGAGGCCCCTCTGGAAGCTGGATACGTAGCGAAGAAGATAGAGCAAATGCGTTCGCTGATCACTTTCAGAAAGTATTTCAACCAAATTCTGCTAGCAACTCATTTGTCCTACCTGCAGTAACTAAGAACTTGCCACCAATAAATCTAATAACATTTAGCTTAAGTGAGATAGCCTCTATCATAAAAGATCTTAAGCCCAAAAAATCACCTGGACACGACTTGGTGACACCAAAAATGATCATAGAACTCCCACCGTGTGCGGTTCTGACCTTATGCAATCTCTTCAACGCTATTACGAAACTTGGATACTATCCCCAAAGGTGGAAAAAGGCGGTCAGAGTGATAATTCCCAAGCCAAGCAAAGGCAAAACGCAACCTTATCCTACAGACCAATCAGTCTCCAATCGTGTCTCTCGAAACTGTTTGAAAAGTCATTTTTAAAATACCTAGCTCCCTACCTAAGAAGGTGAATACAATACCATCGCATCAATTTGGCTTTCGCAAAAGTCATGGAACGATCGAACAGGTCAATCGCATGACAAACGAAATTCGTACTGCTTTTGAGCACCGGGAATATTGCTCAGTTATATTCTTAGATGTCGCATAAGCATTTGACAGAGTCTGGCTGGAAGGACTAATGTACAAGATAACAAAACTGCTTCCACAGAATACACACAAAGTGTTCGAATCTTATCTCTTCAAAAGAGTGTTCTCAATCAGGTGTAATAGTTTGACTTCACACGATCACGTTGTCAATGCTGGAGTCCCCCAAGGTAGTGTGCTGGGCCTCGTTCTGTACACCCTATACACAGCAGACATGCCTACAAACTATCAGCTTACAACCTCCACGTTTCCTGTCGATACCGCAATACTCAGCCGATCCAGATGCCCAGCAAAGACAACAGAAATCTTGTCTGCCATCTTAAAACAGTGGAAAGATGGCTTGCGGACTGGCGCATTATTCATAATGAATAGACAAACCTGTACCCTAAACAATACATTCATCCGACAATCAGGCGTAGTAACATAAATCGGCGTTCAACGCCTCACCTGGCCGCAACATATAGAATTTAAAAGGACTCATATGAAGCCTAAAGCAGCCAATCTTCACTGGCTTATTAATTTCAACTCTCCCCTTAGTCTGGAATACAAAGTACTTCTCTAAAATACCGTGCTGAAACCCATCTGGACATACGGCTGTGAACTATGGGGAAACGCGTCAAAAACCAACATTGAAATTATACATCGAGCTTAGTCAGGGATTCTGCGAACTATTACTGGGGCACCATGGTACCTACGCAGCGAAAGCATCCATAGAGACCTCCACATACATCTCGTCAACGAGTAAATCCAGATGAGAAAGAGTAAACATTAAGCAAAGCTTGTCGCACATGAAAATCCTCTCGCGAAGTCGCTTACGCGGGTATGCAGTCAGAGTCGACTGAAGCGCAAAGATTTTCTAGCCCAGCAAGGAAATCCTAGGGCCGTCTCTAACTAATACAATTATTTCAAATTGTAATTATTCTAAGTTAGATAATAAGATTGGAATAATTATTGTTAATCTGACAATAAGACAAGATCCAATAAATAACGCAATAAGTTTGAAAAAAACTATTTAGAAGTAAATAGTAAACCTAGAAATACTAAAAAAATCAAAATGAATTTAAGATTGCTCAAAAATGTCGCACAAAACGCGACAGTCGCGCAAAACGCGACAGTGGGATACCCTTCGACCTATGTTCCCGTGTAGTTTAATTTGTTGAATTCATACACATATGCATATGCACACGCATTAAAATTAATCCCGACAAATGGCGCTCGCGCTTCGCGCTCGCCCGCCTCTCTTGTTAGCTGACAGAAGAACTTGGTTTTATGCTCATACTTTCTTAAATAACTTCTGTGTTTATTGTTCGATCGGATTGTGATTTGGACACTACGTAGATATTTCATTCAGCTTAGTATATGTTAAAGTCAGAAAGTTGTTTCTTTTATACAGCGCTTACAAATTGAGTTCAAAAATTAAATTATTGATTTGTGGGGGCAGTGGGCGTGGCACCTAACATTTGAAATAAACTTGATCTGCGCCTAGTATATAGGAACCTTCATCCCAAATTTGGTGTCTCTAGCTCAAATTCATTAAAGATGTGCTCTGGGAAAGAATAGTTTGAGGAAGACGACACACCTGAGCTGAAGTTGACAACAGTGGACATTTTTCGGTACTCGCCAAAGCGAATAGATATAAGCGTAAATATATTAAAGTATTGGGAAGATACAAAATTTACGTATCCTCGACTCTATCATTTATCAGAGATTTTACATTCTGTGCCTGCTACACAAATTTCTGTAATTAGAGCATTTTCTGCTCTCAAATGAGTAACAACAGATTTAAGATGCAATATTTTTGCAGATTCAATTAGGAAGATTATAATTATTAGATTAAAGATTATTAAATAAACAAAAATAAAAATATAAACTACTGTGAATAAAAAGTAAGTTTAATTTTCATTTTACACTTTCCGCGTTAACCGATTCAGGCAAACTTTTTTCTTAAGTTGGTAGGACTGCTAGTGCCATCTGTGCCAAATCACATGTCAAAGTCATCAATATTTTTTGGTTAACGCTTGTCTTGCTCAAGTACAAAAAGTGCATTAGGCGATTTGTGCGGTTTGGACTCACCTTTTGAACCAATCACTTCATTGGTCAGTTGTTTGTGGATCGTAAGCATAAATCCAAGATTCATCGCCAGTAATAATTTGTTTGTAGACCCCTTGATAGTCAGAAAGCATTACTTCACATGCTTAATAGCACTTCTTTGCTCAACAAAATTGGACATCGCCATAAAAAATGAAATATAAACGAAATTAGACAGTCTTAACTAGAGCTGCTAGCTAACCCTTACAAAAAGGATAATTAAGATAAAAAAAATGGAAAAGAAGGATAGAATAGAGGAAAAAGCTAAAAAACAGAACATGTAAAAAATTGTTCATGTATCCATAAATTTCTTTATATTGCAATATAAACCAATATTTTTGAAATATTTGTTTCTTGGACATGTTCATTTTTAGGCCATGGATTTTAAAAAAATTCATATTGTGTTTGTCGGAACGGAAATGTGCATAACAGGCAGAAGGAGGCATCTCCGACCCCATAAACTATATATATTATGAATCAGTATACGTAGCCGAGTCGACTGAGCCATGTCTGTCTGTCCGTCTTACCATCTGTCCGTCTGTCCATCTGTCTGTCTGTATGAACACCTGGATTTCAGAAACTGTAAGAGCTAGAGTCATCAAATTTTGTGACAACATACGTATATATTGCAGTGTCTCAAAGTTTTTTTAAAATTTGGACACGCCCCTTCCCGCCTCTAAAAATCAGTAATAACTATTTAAAAACTACAATATTAGCTCAACAACCAAAGTTGTATATCTTACTATACATGACAAATACCTTGCCACGGGCGTTATGTGAAAATTTCATTTAAATCGGACTATAAATAAGTGAGATATGATACGAATTAAACTCACTTTGAACATACGAGGGTCGTTTGATAAGTCCGTGACTTTTTGAATAAAATATATTTTTTTCGTCAAAGAAGCGTTTTATTTCTCAACATAATCTCCTTTTAGCTCTATACATTTAGTCCAGCGTTTTTCCAATTTTTTTATTCCTTCCAAATAATAGGTTTTCTCAAGGCCCTCAAAATAGTCGTTTGTTTCTGTGATGACCTCTTCATTTGACCCGAATCTCTTACCGCCGAGCCATTTCTTCATGTTTGGAAACAAAAAATAGTCACAGGGGCTAAATCTGGAGAATATGCTGGATGGGGTAGCAGTTCGTAGCCCAATTTATGAAATTTTGCCATGCTGACTACACACGTGTGCACCCGTGCATTGTCCTGATGGAACAGCACTTTTTTTTCGCCAACTGCGGTCGTTTCTGCTTCAACTCAATATCGAATCTGTCCAAAAGCTCTGAATAATATTCGCCGGTGATCGTTTTACCCCTTTTCAAGGTAATCGATGTGAATGATACCTTGTGCATCCCAAAAAACTGTGGCCATGACCTTGTTGGCCGACAGACCCACCTTGGCCTTCTTTGGTGCACGTTCACCCGGAGAAACCCACTGTCTTGATTGTTCTTTGGTCTCTGGTGTGGTGTGGTGGATCCATGTTTCGTCTACGGTAACGAAACGGCGCAAAAATTCGTTTGGATTGCGGTTGAACATCGCCAAACACTCCTTTGAAATGGTCACACGGTTGCGCTTATGGTCGTGTGTGAGCAATCGCGGCACCCATCGCGCGGAAAGCTTTTTCATGTCCAAATATTCATGTAAAATGTGATGTACCCGTTCAGTTGAGATGCCTACAGCCTCAGCTACCTCACGCACTTTCATTCTCCGATCATCCAATATCATTCCATGGATTTTGTCGACGATTTCTGGCATGACGACCTCTTTTGGGCGACCTGAACGTTCGGCATCACTTGTACTGGTACGACCACAACGGAACTCAGTAAACCATTTCTTAACCATTGAAATTGATGGTGCAGAGTCCCCATAATATTTATCAAGTCTTTCCTTGGTTTCGGTGATGGATTTTTTACGCAAAAAAATAATGCTTAATTAGCACACGAAATTCACTTTTTTCCATTTTCGTTAAAATTCACGAGATCGTCTGCTTTCAATGCCTATAAAACGCAAACCAAAAAACGCAGCTTTCTCAAAATTTTACAGTCAGCTGTTAATCGATAACTGCTGACAGGAGCAGTGTTGTATTTAGAGCAGGTGCGCGGCAAATACAAAAAGTCACGGACTTATCATACCTAATTTACGCAAGCATACCGAAGTTCAAATCTAGCGTCAGACACACAGCATTTTATTAAACTTTTTATTTGCATTGTATGGTAACAGAATTGGCTCACAATGCAGCTTTGCCGATGGGCCAGCGTGCGAGGCAATGGCTTAGTGGTTAGAGTGGCGGACGGCTGCGAGAGAGTGCGTGTGTTTAACTCACGGTTGAGGCGGGTGCGAATTTTCATTCATTAATTTTATTTCTTATTTTATTTTATTTTGTTTATTTATTTTATTCTAATAAACTAAAAGAAAAGTTACAGTCAAATAAATTAAATTATTTAATTAAATTTCAATAAAAAAAAAAAAAAAAAGTTTTCATTACTTTGTTTTCATATGAAAGACAATCAAATTATAGTAGCTATAAATAATATTAATTATTTATAAATAAAGTTAAGTATTTTTAAATTATTTAGCATGGATAATATGATAATCCATGGCCTTGTACAGTCAGCAGCTGACTGTAGCGTTAGTATTTTTTAAATCAGTTTGTGGGACACTGTACAGTCACAAAATGTTCCAGGCAGGCTGGCGCTTTACACAAAAACGCAACAACAAAATACATGTAAATTTTATTATTTTTAAAATTCAATTAAAAATAAACTAGAAGTTTCCGAGACACAATTCTTTCACGTAAAAAAATTAAAAAAAATCGGTGATGTGTGTGGGTGTATACAGGACCTACCTTCAAGCTAAATTTTGAGTCACTAATATTAGATCAAACAATTTAACAAATAGTGGCTGTTGATGCTGATTCAGAATATATATACTGTTTTATTGTATTGTATTTGTCGGAACAAACAGGCAAAACGTAACTCCGACCCTATAGGAGTTACGTTTTGCCTGTTACAATAGACTTTCCATTTTTCACCGCACCAAAAAGCCGTTATAAAATATTTCAACATGGTATCGATTGTGTGGTAAAAACCTTGGATGGCAATGCAGTGCACTTAAAGATTCCCTCTCTGTGACAACATTCTTTTCTAAATATTAGCACGGTTGTTCCCCTCAAACCCTGCCACACTTGTTGCTTCCTTTTGATAAAAGTTCACCTTAACGTTTTCTGTTCTCACCCGTTTTCCCCTCTTTAAAATATATTATGAAAACACATGCGCAAAACGGTGCAAATTTATTTCCTCAAAATGTATTCGATACTTCGGCTTTTCAAACAAATTTCATGGATTTTAGCCGACTCATTAATAACACTGGCCCACAAAATAAAAAAAGTTTCATGATCTGGGTAAGCGGCATATTTAGTTATATGTATTTTGGGTCGCTGAATCCGAATCCGAGGTCGGAATTTCGCCATCACGTCTGGACTTCGACATAACCTCACAAAACTGAAAAACATTAAAATATCCCCCCAAAAGATATAGAATCCTGATCAGGGCATGCGTTATATGTTGTAACATTTATTTTGTCCTTCCAAGTCCGAATCCGAAGTCAAAATTTACGTAGCACATCTGAGTTGGCAATGCAGTGCACTTAAATATTCCACTCCTCTTTTCCAAATATTACCTCGGTTGTTCCCCTCAAAACCTACCACACTTTTGCCAACACTTGTTGCTTCCTTTTGATAAAAGTTCACCTTAACGTTTTCTGTTTTCACCCGTTTTCCCCTTTTCACACCATACTATGAAAACACATGCGCAAAACGACACAAATATATTTTCTCTAATTGTTCGATACTTCGGCTTTTCAAGCAATTTCGTGGATTTTAGCCGACTCATTGATGTGCCTTTAAGTATACCCAGGCCGGATCAATGCAACAATTACAGTCAAATAAACTTTGAAGTAACCAATGATTATATGCTTAATTTCATTTATAATAAATAAATAAATGCCAGGTTTAATACCCATGCAGGTTTTGGCTTTTATCTGACTTCGGAATCGAAGAGTTTTCGTAGACGGTTTATGTAATGATACACAATGGATGGTGTTTGATGCAAAAGATTTAGTGTGATTGAATTTATTAAATTTTAAAAATTACGGAGCGGCACGAGTTGTGTGCTTGACGGTTAACGATCAAAAGAATTGACTTAACGATGATTAAAAGGATATCGATAAATTAAACCGATTAATATCTATTGAAAGTGAATTTTTAAATAAGTGTGATTGGCAAGCTATGAGGGTTGCCAGATCTTCATAACATTATTGATAATAAAAAACGTCAAATTATATTTATAATAACATAAGTTATAATGATAAAACATTTTTTCGTTTATTGTTTAAAACAAAACTCACAAACAAAATAAGCTTGTCAATAATTAAATAATGAAATTGTTTGTATTTGAAATGACCTGAACAGAAAACCAGTCGAATGCTAGTCAGGTTTTGACTGTAAAGGGCCATGTATTTTCAATTTTTATTAATTTTTAGGCCATGGATTTTAAAAAAATTCATGGTCTATTGTGTTTGTCGGAACGGAAATGTGCGTAACAGGCAGAAGGAGGCATCTCCAACCCCATATAAACTATATATTTTCAGTATCAGTAGCCGAGTCGATTGAGCCATGTCTGTCTGTCCGTCTGTCTGTCTGTATTAACACCTGGATCTCAGAAACTGTAAGAGCTAGAGTCATCAAATTTTGTGACAACATACGTATATATTGCAGTGTCTCAAAGTTTTTTTTAAATTTTGACACGCCCCTTCCTGCTTCTGAAAATCAGTAATAACTATTTAAAAACTACAATATTAGCTCAACAACCAAAGTTGTATATCTTACATGACAAATACCTTACCACGGGCGTTATGTGAAAATTTCATTTAAATCGGACTATAAATAAGTGAGATATGATACGAATTAAACTCACTTTGAACATATATACTTAAGCATACCTAATTCACGCAAGCATACCGAAGTTCAAATCCTAGCGTCAGACACACAGCATTTTATTAAACTTTTTATTTGCATTGTATGGTAACAGAATTGGTTCACAATGCAGCTTTGCCGATGGGCCAACGTGCGAGGCAATGGCTGAGTGGTTAGAGTGGCGGACGGCTGCGAGAGAGTGCGTGTGTTCAACTCACGGTTGAGGCGGGTGCGAATTTTCATTTATTAATTATTTCTTATTTTATTTTGTTTATTTATTTTATTCTAATAAACTAAAAGAAAAGTTACAGTCAGACAAATTAAATTATTTTATTTTGTCTGTTATGACTTTGCATGTTCAGTAAGATTCCAATTGGATAATTTCTATTTTGTTTTGCTCTCAATCTTTTGCAATTAGAATGCTAGAAAATAACAGAGATCATAAGCCCTTCAAAAGTAATGAATGTGCGAGTGGGACGCCCATACATACATGTCTGCATATCCACATGTATGTATTGGCGTCCCACTTCAACATACATTATTGCACGATTGTTATATACATACATATTTACAATTAAATTTGCAGTTGCTGTTGTGTACCGACGATGAAAACTAAGTTCTAATTACATATATCGCGTAACTAAAACTTAAAAATCGCCTACCGCCGCCGCCACCCTCTTTAATGTTTTTGAGCTTTTAATTTAAATAAACAAAATTATTTATGAAATACAAAAGAATTTCCCCACATTTTGATCGCGGCAGAAATCGAACCTCGAACACACACGCTCAATATTATTGGCCCGGCCTTAGAGTCCGGGACATAGTCCACTCAGCCACTGAACATCTCTCGCAGTCGTCGAAAATGGTGAGACATTAGACAAAACGACAAGACGCAATATGCATTCTTATTTCGTGCCAAAAAATCAAAAAGAAGCACTTGTAATGAAATTTGGTACACGCTAGAAATGCATACCTATACCTATTGTCTACGGTATACTTTGATAATCCATGGCCTTATACAGTCAGCTCCTGACTGTAGCGTTTGTATTATTTTTTATTAAATTTATTAAAATAATTTTTGAAAATTGTTCTTATTTTGTATACAACTTCTTTTTTTTTGCTAACGTGCCGCCGATGAAGATATGGAATTTGATTCAATTTTGGTCAGAACTATTCTGGATAGCGTGGATATCATTTCATTTTATGACATGTTACTAGTATAAGTCAGGTCCCAAATTTGTGAGCAAGAAAACAGATAAAAGGCAATATACATGAGTATGAAAGCTTGTGTATGAATGTTCAAGAAAATATGGCTGATGGGGAGCAAGCTAGTTAAGTCAATACTTTGGTTAACGTATACGCAGAAAGCACTGATGGAATGAAACCTATGTTAGGGAATGAATTACCGGTTTATCAATATCGAAGGCGTTTAGCATATAATTAGCAGAATGTGATAGATAAAGCATCATAAAAAACGAGAGCAGCTACTATGTTCCGGTATTGTTTAATTTGATAAATTTTTACCTATGTTACATGTGCATTCTTCCAAATTATTCTCGACATACAGGTATGACGCTCTCGCTGGCTTGCCACCCTTGATAGCTTATACAAGCACTTGGTGTTATGTTCATACTTTTTTGAATAATTTCTGTGTTTATTGTACGATCGATCTGAAATCTGGAGGATACTAAGATATTTTAATCAGCTTGTCATATGTTATAAAATCTGTCATGAAAGTTATAAAAGCTGTTATAAAAGTTGCATGAAAAAATAGTGAGGGACAATTTCTCTAAAATGGATAGTATGATTGCAAAGCTGCAAAGATTTAAGATTTTTATACCCTTCGACCATTGAAAATGGTCAAAAAAGGGGATATTAACTTTGTGCAAATGTATGTAACAGGCAGAAGGAGGCGTTATTTCCAATGTTAGGTGGCACGCCCTCCGCCCCCGTAAATCAAAAATTAAATTTTTTAACTCAATTTGTAAGCGCTGTATAAAAGCTACAACTTTCTGACTTTAACATATACTAAGCTGAATGAATTATCCAAATTGTAATCCCATCGGACAATAATCACAGAAGTTATTAAAGAAAGAATAAGCATAAAACCAAATGCTTCTGTCAGCTAACAAGAGAGGCGGGTGAGCGCGAAGCGCGAGCGCCATCTGTTGCGACACGGGCGAAGGGTATTCCACTGTCGCGTGCTGCCCCGCTGTTGCTTTTCTTACTGGTTATACTCTGTAACCATTGAAAATGGTCAAAAAAGGTCGAGTTGATTGAGCCATGTAATTCAGCCATGTAATTCAGGTTATGTCGAAGTCCAGACGTGAGATCGAAATTCCGACCTCGGATTCGGATTCAGCGAGCCAAAATATGGTAATTATTAAATATGTACCCTCAGCTCCGATTTTTAAAAATTTTTTTACAGGTATTTATGATGAATTTAGGTGAATGATAGAAGTCTCGGTAGTTTTTTTTTTTTTAATCGTATCGTCAATTCAAAATATTATCAGATAAGTCAATTGTGATGCAACACTGCAATCGCATTATTTTTTGTTTTAATTTTAAGTTTAAATTTCCTTACAAATTTTGGTCTAATTTTTAGCGTTTTATTAGTATATTTGACAATCATTACCAATTTTGTTTGTTTGTCCGGTTGTTTATGGAGGTAATCGTGTAGTTTGGTTTGCTTCCCCTATATTAACGTTAGGTTTTTCAAATGCCTTTTGTTGTTTTTTTCTTATAAAACAAGTTTTAAATACTTTATAAAATTTGTGTTTATAAAATAATTTTTGGGGGGTGGCGGTTTATGTTGGGGGGGGGGCGGGTATGTTTTGGGCCTTATATTAAAAAAAAAGTTAATAAAAATGTGTTGGTGTTTGGAGGAAGGCCCGTTGAGGTACGGTATTGGGGCTGTTAATTTTAAAAATTATAAATAAATGTTGAAAAGAAATCTTTTCCTTCCCTTTCCCTTTTCTTTTTTTTTAGAAAATTGGGGGTTTCCTTTTTATAAAATGATAATTTATAATTATGATACTTTTTCATGCGTATGATATGTTGGGGTAGTTCAAATAGAAAGCAACAGTTTTAATTAAAGACTAGGTTGGCTATTATCGTTCTATTAAAATATTATCAGGTAATTTGTGGCAATCGCATTTTAAATTTCCTAATTTAAATTTCCATCCTACAAATTTGGGGTCAGAAGTTAGATAGCGTCTTATGCGACGTAAATAAGATCATTGTGAAATACTTTTAATGCGTAGTAGATTTGTGAAAGCAAAAAAAAAAAAGGTGACACAGAAAAGACTAGGTTGCATTATAGTTCTTTAAAATTATAAGGTAAAGTGGCGAATATTCTGAATATCCAATCCCAGAAAAGCGGAGTGACATTGTGAAATTTAATTCATTTGAAGTGGCGAGCCGTTAAAAATTTTTGTACGGACTGGCGCCAGTTGCTAGATGTCTGCAGTGAGCTAGAGCGAGACGACTAGTGTGTATTCTGCGGTAACACATAGCCAAGGACGTAGTGCTTTAAATTAGGTAGTGGCATTGTGAAATTTAATTCATTTGAAGTGGCGAGCCGTTAAAAATTTTTGTGGGGGGTTCGCCGGTTTTGCTAGATGTCTGGCAGAGAGACTAGTGTGTATTCTGCGGTAACACATAGCCAACGACGAGTGCAAATTGGCTTGTGCGTCAGAGATGCAGAGGCTTTAATATTTAATTTTAATATTATGTAAATTTATAAACAAAGAGTTTAAAGTTGCAAAATATTTAAAACAATTTAATTGTATTTACCACCAAGAAAAGAATATTGTGTTTTTCAAAAATATTTTAAATATTTAGTAAGGCACGAGCAACAACAGTAGCAACATGAACAGGAGATGAAATCTTAGTATTACGGGTTAGAGAATTGCGAAAAAGTTGGTAAAACGTAACTTCCCTACCACAGCACAGTGGTCGGGCTTGTATGAGCGGCGGCCATAAATACTTCTTGTGGAGATATCACTATGAAATTTTTACAGTAAATCTAGAATAATATATTAAAAATATTGTGTAAAAATTATCAAGTTAGAAGTAAAATTATTCAATGTTTCATCAAGTAACTCAATTACTGATTTAAGGAGTTTAGACTTTTGTTTACAAGGGAGTTTCCTTTGACCCGAAATAAAAGGATCGGAACTTAAAAGTAACCTATTAAATAAATCGGTGTTCGTTAAAACGCGGGATATTTTTCTTGTATGCTTACGTCTAAACGATTTAATATCTTTATTTCTAGCTTCTGCAGCTTCTTCGGAAAGCTCTCCAATGGGTACTAAACAAGTTCTTATTATAGCAGGTCCATGAATTAATATTTTATGTACTGATGTAGAGAGGTAGTACCATGGATATTTATTAATTAAAAGTTTCGCGGTTTCTATGGCATAAACTCCAAATTTCTCTGAATTTATATTGTACCCCGATGAAATTGCTTGCAATATAGTTGAGCATCTAATTAGTAAATTCTTGTCAAGGCCTGTTATATCCGCAGACATATCCGGATTTTCAAAGAATTTTCTGGCGGTATTCCCATCGTTGGATGTTCCGCTTCCTCCAGCTTTCGGTTTGTCTACAATTAAGTCTTGCCCAAAATTCAGATTGAATAAAAGTTTTACGTTTTAAAAATATGGTTTTTGGTTCGGTGGAACGTATTTGCCAAACTTTTAGATCTAATCTATATGATATGTGGATGAAATATTCAAAAAATCTTATGTAAGCTTTTGGGAATTCATCTGGCAACCCTATTTGTCAATGCCCTTTGATCACACTGATCCGAGCGTTAGTGTGGTAAGCAAGCTTCTGCCGGTCTGTGTACAACGGCAGTGCGCGCGTCGTCAATTAAATGTAAAACAGACAATCACAAATAAACTTTGTACATCCACTTTAAATAAAACCTAAATAACCAACAGGTTATGGGCCCAGCACGCTTCCACTGCGCGGGTGTACAAAAGTGTCTTATTTAATTGCAAAAGATTGCAATTGTGCCTGTGTAGCTCAATTGCACAAAGTCGTGTGCAAGAATTGCGATCAGTGATGTGTGATGTTAAGTGGCGCCAGAGTGATCGCATACGCGTCGAGCTCCAAAGTAAGAACATTATGAAAAAATGAGTGTTAACAATGTGCGACTCGAGCCTTTGGGCAAAGACAATTTTTATACTTGGAAAATACAAATCCAAGCGCGGCTAATTAAAAATGACAATTGAAAATATGTTAACGGAACATGTGTTAAAACCGAAGAAAACAATGCACAGTGGGACAATCAAGATGCAAAGGCAAAATCAGACTTGATTCTATCCATGTCAACTACGGAGTTGAAACAAATAAAGAACTGTGTCACGTCAAACGAGAAAGATACACGATATTTACCAATCAAAAGGACCAGATCGCAAAGCATCCCTATTGAAGTCGTTAATTTTGTTAAAATTAGGCAATGGCGGTGATATGAGAAATCACATAGATAAGTTTTTCGATATCGTCGATAAACTAAATGAAGTAGAGTTGGTAAATATAAATGATTTGTTATCCATACTGTTGTTGTATAGCATTCCTGAAGAATACGAACCGTTTCGTGTAGCGATCGAAACTCAAAACACCTTATTGACGCCAGAAGCACTTAAGATCAAGTGGTTTGACGAATATGAAGCCCGAAAAGGAATAGTGGTGAGGCTACTCCTGAAGCGCTTTGTAACAAGAAGTACAAAAGCAATGAGGAAAAGGAAAGGAAAACTGAACAAAATTCAAGTACAGGTGCTATGAGTGCGGAAAAGTTGGACATAAAGCGGAGTGTAAATCAAAGATCAAGACAGTAACAATAAATCAAGCATGAAGGCAGAAATAGCAAACTCTGTAGTAGTGAGCAGATAGGCTGGTGTTTGATTCTGGAGCGACATCACACATGTGTTCGCAGGAAAGTAGATTTGAAAAGATCAGTAAAGCAGAGTGTTCAAATCTAAACTTCGCAAATAATGACTCGACAGAGATAGAAGGTTGTGGATTAGTTCCGTTTAATCCAACCAAGAGTTTCTCAGTAAACCTTTTAAACACGCTGTATGTCCCAGATTTAAGGGAAAATCTGTTGTCCGTCTCAAAGATTTGTGATCATGGATATAACGTCTTATTCAAGAAAGACGGAGCAGAAATAGTAAAAGTATCTAATGGCCAGATAGTGTTTAGAGCCAAACGTAAGTTAGATCTATACTATACGGAAGAAATAAGAGAGAGCTGCCAGGTATCAAGTCATAATCAAAACGATATCAAAGAATGGCACGAACGTTTTGATCATCTCAACGAAAAGGATCTCAAAGCTGCCATACAACTACGTATGGTCCAGGGAGTAAGAGTAAACTTAAGCAGAAGTTTACCACAATGTGAAGTATGCATTAAGGGGAAGCAATCTCAGAAGCCGTTCCCATCGTCGAGCTCCAGATCCCGAGAAGTCCTAGAATTGGTCCACAGCGACGTATGTGGTCCTATGCGTGTGCATAGTCATGAAGGCAACCGTTATTTCGTGCCTTTTATAGACGACCATTTAAAGTGGTGCGAGCTATATACAATCAAGGCAAAATCGGAAGTTTTAGAAAAATTCAAGGAGTTTCAAAACTTTGCTGAACGTAAGACTGGAAGGAAGCTGAAGACATTGAGATCAGACAATGGAACAGAAAATACGAACAACGAGTTCCAGAAGTACCTGGCGGGTGCAGGTATTTAACACGAATTCACAGTCGAGTATACCCCACAGCAAAATGAAGTAGCTGAGCGTAAGAATAGAACGCTTGTAGAAATGGCGCGCTGTATGATGATACAGGCAGCACTACCTCCAAACTATTGGGTCGAAGCAGTCAACACTGCAAGCTATATAAGGAACAGATGTCCGTCGAGTAGCCTGTGTGGCGAAACACCTGCAACAATGCAAAGGCATACAGGCTGTATGACCCGGAAGCAAGAACTGTGCTGAAGAGTCGTGACGTGGTCTTTACAAACCAATTTGGTAAAGATAACAACTTCGAGGAATTTACCGAAACGGATGGACAAGATGTAGAAAGCGTACCTACAAATCAAGAAGAAACTGATTACGGCAGTGAAAGTTCATCAGACGAAGCCCATCCGGAGGTGCAAATGAAGCGTGGCCCTGGCAGGCCAAGGAAACAACGTACAGGTAAACCTGATAGACCGAAATTAATCCACAATCAGATCGTTGCAGCTCCAAACGAATCTGAGTCGGAAGATGCGTTCTTCGAATCAACGTGTTTCATAAGAAAAAGCGACGAGATGACTGCGAGCGACGCTCTCAAAGGTGCACAAGGTCCTAAGTGGAAGGACGCCATGTTGAGAGAGTACAGGGCTCTCCAAAAGAATGGTACCTGGCAAGTTGTAAAACGACAGCCCAAAATGAAAGTCATCGACAAGAAGTGGGTGCTACGCACCAAGTATAAGCCGACTGGTGAGGTGGATTGCCACAAAGCACGGCTGGTAGCCAAGGGCTTCACTCAGAGAGAGGGCATAGATTACAACGAAACGTTCTCCCCTGTAGCCCGAATCGGTTCAATACGAACAGTAATAGCTCTTTCCGTAGAGCTAGGGCTAGATGTATACCAATTGGACTTTAACAGCGCATACTTGAACGGAGACATTGAGGAGGAACTCTACATCAGCGTTCCAACAGAGTTTCGCGAAATATTGCCATCCAAAGAGAAGCAAAAGTATGGTTAAGGAAATGTATGCAGGCTGAACAAGGCTTTATATGGGTTAAAGCAGAGTGGACGGCAATGGTATAGAAAGTTGGACAGCAAATTGAAGAACATGGGTCTACGAACACTTTCGGCGGATAAATGTATTTATCTAAAGAAAGAGGGAGACAGGATCATCATCGTGGCATTGTATGTGGATGACCTGATCGTTGCTGCAAATGACGAGAATATGGTAGTTCTTCTGAAGTCCGAGTTGTCAAGAAGTTTTGACATGAAAGACCTAGGGAAGCTATCTTATTGTTTGGGAATCGAGTTCTCCCAAAACAAAGAAGATAAGAGTTTTTCGATGTGTCAGTCGAAATACGTCAAGGATGTTTTGAAGCAATTCAACATGGAGGATTGCAAGCCAGCAAACACACCAATGAACGTGAATGGAAAGCTATCAGTCGAGATGTGCCCGCAAAGTTATCGAAAATTTTTGAGTTATAAAAAATCCCATATCAAAGTTTGGTTGGAGCCTTAATGTGGCTGGCAGTGTCTACACGTCCGGATATTGCACACGTCGTTCGTGTCCTGAGCCAATACAACACGTCCTACGGCAAGCAACACTGGGTTGCAGCTAAGAGGGTATTGCGTTACTTGAAGGGTACTCCAAACCATGGATTATTC
>JAEIGL010000308.1:0-12417 GCA_018903715.1 Zaprionus davidi
TAGTTCAGTACTGAGTACGCTATCAACCGCGATAGCGCTGCCTAACTTCGATATTAGAAGTATATTATCCTAACCCCCGAGATAATCCAAAGGCTTCGGTTCTTTTTTTAAGAATTGAATAAAAAGTGTTAATTAATATTACAAAAACCAACTTTGTGTTTTTTTTTTTTTAACCCTCGGTCTGAATACGTAATTATATATATATATATTTTTGTATAATTTGTCATGTTAGATTAGAGTTTTAAAGTTTTCTTCTATATATAATAATCTTTGATTCATTTACAAATTAACAAATGATAAAAGACAAAATAAAACTATAAATATAACAAAACAAAATTGTGTAAGAAAACGTAAAACTTACAGTTGAGTTCTTTGAATTTCACCTTTCCAATATTCGAACTACCTATACTGCGAAAATTTTTTTATAATAATTATATCTTAAGTGTAAATGTAAATGTCTATGTTTCATTTAAATTTCAAATGCATACGAAACATACATTCATGTTCAATGGGTTCTATATATATAAATTTGAAAATAAGGGATTTTTTAAAACGTTAATCAACGTTAGTAACATTCGAATTATAATTTAATTTAGTCAATAAATAACTAAAGGGGGAAAGAGCAAAAAATCAATAAATGAATATGAATTATCTTTGGTTTACCTGAACTACCTTTTTTGCATTGTTGTCTGTTGTATAAATTATAATTCAAAATGTTGATTATTCACTTTATGAAACTGTTTGCTGTTGCTGTCTCCTTGTCAGGCGTGTTTTCTTTGTTGTTCTTAAGAAGTTAAGTCATGTTAAATCTATATAACTATAAACTAGGCTTCTAATTTGTTTTGAATTCATATTTGTTTACTTATTTATTCTATTTCACCTTTCTCCTTTCTTTACCATCAATTACTTCTCGTTACTTCTCTCAATCGATCAATCGATTGATTCACTAAACAATGCATATATAATCATCATCGTCGTCACATGTTTAAAATTATTATCTAGACGTAGTTTACCACTGATGCGAATTAATGGCCCTCAAAATTCATCTGCAGCTACTAAGGCAGTTGTGAGTATTAATATATATCATTAAGCAGCGTGTCTGCAGTCTTCAGACTCCTCTTTTCTGTATATGCGCTACCAAGTGCATTGTGAATGCTGTACACAACTCCTAAAGCAATCCAGACTGTCGTTTCAATGCCATACACAGTTCCCAACCAGATCAATATCCATGCGTAGGCAATTAAGTGGCAAATTGGTGCTTAGCCTGTTGATGATCCGGTGTTGTAGGTGAGCTCTTCGATTTTAACCACCTCATTTGGATGTTTGTCATAATTGTGATGTTCATCTGTAAATAAAATGATGGGATTAGCTATTCAAATATATATCTCAGCATTCAGCCTTTTGGACTTGATTGTTTAGAAAGAAATCTTACATACATAGGAAGTGATTTGACATTTGACGATCTTGATCAATGAGTACCAACAACTATTCTTAGCTGCTTCACTATTTGCTTATGTTGTGAATTAAAACAATAACAAACACACAAAGAGACGAGCTTGGTTATTGGCTAGGTTTCATCTTGACTCCGTCTCGAAAGCGTCTTCACAAAGTAAGTTAGCAATGAAAGCTCATCGGGACGAGTTCTAGCTGCGATCACAAAGTAAGTTAGCAATGAATTCTGATAATCCAAGTTAGCTTCAAAGTGAAACAATTGTATATCCAAGCCCGCTCCTTGTTGTTTGATAAGAGTTTTTATTGTGTTTTGGAATTGATGCAAAACTCGAATCAAATTGACCTTAATAACAATGAAATAATATCAGGACGATAGCCACTTGCCTCTGATAACAAAATCTATATTCATATACATCTGGCCATAAAAGTGCAATTGAAACGGATATTGGTGACTGTTGACAGTTGGTTGGTTAATGGAAATCGAGCGAGAGATCAGGTCTTGGTTCTGGGAATGCTACATACTTTGTTTTATGTCATTACTATGATTTGGCGGACTGTGGCACGTTGTTGGTGTGTAATTATTGTTAATACGTGTTATGTTAGTTTTGCTAATTGAAGTGTTTATATCCGCGCCTGATTCTGTGCCACTACCCCACGCTGGTATTACCCAATGATCTGTACAATATTGCTGTGGTTCGTATCAACCACTGACGTCAGGTACCGACCAATATTGGTTAGTATAGCCGTATTGCCGTTATCATTTCCAACTTCGTGTAAGTAGTACTGACTATCTTCTTAATGATTCTGATTTTTTAATATATTCTTACCGTTGTTGTTGTTATTGTTGCTGTTGGCATTACCATTGCCTTTATAGTTCGGATGCTGATTATTATTCTGTTGTCTTGGCACATTGTTAGTACGAATTCCGGTTTTAATGTGATGATGTCCAGGATAAGGCATATGTATGCCGACACTTCCACGACCAGGAGGCAGCATGTTTATACTGCCATAACCAGGCCACATAATAATACCTCCACTACTACTGTTTACTCCGAAACTCGCCGCCGAAAAGTAGGCAGCATATCGGCGTAAACAGTGCGAGAGTCACCAAGGGCTCTCGCGCTCTTTTATCCTACATAAATATGTTAAGTTAGGCTTAAGAAAAACTACATATATTATGTACGGACAGTTGAAAAATAAAAAGTGAAGTGAACGCCACGCGCCCCGCTTTGTCTTTATTTCCGAATTGTTTCTCGCGTCGGTTTTCGTTTTTCACAGCAGTTTCGCCTCCACCTACGATCCCAGAAAGAAGGAAGATCCTACCAGCCGCCACCACAAACATTGGTCCTTCGAGCCGGAGTATCTATAATTGGACTTACGTCGCTGGATGTTTTCATCCCCTCGCTCCACTCGAACCACAAGGCACCGGCATCTCGTCAGGATCCCCCACAGATAAGTACTAAATTTTTACTCTTCTTATGCGGCAGAGGACTGTGTGTAATTGTTCCATTGTGAAAGTAGCTATACCAGTAGCAAACAAGAGCGCAAATACTGTCGCGAAAGCTATATTCGAAAATTTTATACTAAAGTACGGTGCAATGAAGACGTTCATTTCGGACATGGGTACCGAGTATAAAAACAAGGTAATTTTAGATATGTGTAAATATATGAAGATTGAAAATCTTACATCCACCGCATATCATCACCAGACTTTAGGGACAATAGAACGAAGTCATAGAACATTCAATGAATACATTCGTTCATACATTTCTGCAGACAAAACTGAATGGGACGTTTGGATACAATATTTTACCTATTGTTTCAACACAACACCATCAGTCATGCACGAATACTGTCCATATAAACTAGTCTTTGGAAGATTACCAAGACAGTTCGTAGATTTTAATAAAACAGATAGAATAGAACCACTATATAATGTAGAAGATTACTCTAAGGAAATAAAATTTAGATTAGAAATAGCATATAACAGAGCTAGACTTATGTTAGAAAAAGCTAAGTCTTATAGGAAACAAAATTACGATAAGAAAACTTCAGATTTTGAATTAAAAATAGGAGATAGAGTTATACTAAGAAATGAAGCGGGTCATAAGTTAGATCCAGTAAATTTAGGTCCTTATACCGTAGAAACCATAGAAGACAGAGATAACATTATAATTAGAGATAAAAAGAAGAAGAAACAAAAAGTACATAAGGATAGGTTAAAAATATATAATCAATGAAACGTTTCATTAAAGAAAAGGTCTGATCAACCCAAAAAAAAACCGAAAACCAAGAAAAAAAATATTCTTCTAAGAAAGTTAAACATAATACAAAACATAACGTAATTCAATATACAAAAAAAAAAAAAAAAAAAATTTTTTTTTTGGCATTACACACGAATGCTTTGAGACAAAACCATTGCTACTAATTAAGCACACACAAAAAAAAAAAACAAATCGATATAATTTTAAAAAAAAAAATATTTATTTTGTAACACAATAGTTTATCACTTAAACTAAATGACTACTTGTATTACGTCATTTCTTTAAAAAGGGAGGTGTAGCATATCTACCCTACCAATATATTGAATTGTACTAATATATTGTACATAAGCATTCTAGTGCCCAAGTAATACGATCTAACGCTTATACATAAGCTGATCGCGGAGCGCGAGAATGCTTTGCATGCTCTTTGCAGCTCAAGTAGGTCGCGGAGCGCGAGAATGCCGAGCATGCACTTTGTAGCTCAATTAGGTCAAGCTATATGGTAGGTCAAGCTATACATAACATATGCATGCCTTCTGCATACATATGTATATGTATGTATACATGTAATTAAGAATAGATAGATATATAAGCATTGTATCAGAACCCAACATTTATTCTAATAAAGAACCTATAACAGAGCAGAAGCTTTGCTCAACAACTATAAACAATTCTATCAACCGTTAACTTTACACTACTGCTTGCGCGTTCGTGTGTGGGTTAAAATTAAATTAAAGACATTAATAACAAAGTGTGCCACCTGCCAAGCCGTATTTGTTGTCGCCGCTGGACCTAATGGAAAATAGTCGTCGTTCCATGTCTATTGATTCCCTAGACAGTCTCCAGGTATTAGTGTCAAAAATTGAGCTTGCAGTTTACTGTATTGGCGCTTGTTCAACATAAAATTATAAAAATTAGTGAACAGCTCAATTCCTGGCACTTACTGTAATAACCTTTGCATGCAAAATATATAAGCTAGTATGTATGTATGTATGTTAATACTTTAATGCCATATGTAGTATTATTTCTCACAAACCTCACAAAATAACCGCCAAATATTATATAGAACAAAACAGTTCTGAGTTATACACATATGAACATACACACATATATTGGTTCTTATATATACTAGCAAGTAATAGCCGATTGCAAGATCTTGATATAAACATAAATAAACAAACAAAACGGCAATATTTATTTACATTTTCTATTTAAATATAAAACTTCTGGTCGTCAAATTGTCATTAATTGTGTGTGTCATTGTGCCAACGAAAAATTATCGCGGTCTTTTTGCAATTTCGCTTTTGCTACATATGCACATACATATCTACATATAACCGCGAATTTTATAATATCCGTTAATACATAAAGTTATAAGCATATACATATTTGCGTTTGCACATACACACCTACATACATATTTCCTTTCGTCGTTGCGTCCGTTGAACTCAGACCATTTCTTTGCGTGCGCTTTCAATCTTTCGTCTTCTCTTTCGCTTGCATTCGGCGCCGCTAGCATTTGGCGACGCATTTTGTCACCCCGCATATTCTATTGCTGTCCACAAACGTAGCGCAGAAAATGTTTGATTTGATCACTAAGCATCGAACATATAGAGTACTCAAACAGCGGAAAATACTCATCTGATGCAATGCAGAGACTGGGATCCCTAAACACGAAGTGTTTCAAGAGTGAGCGGACGGCTTTGTTCGGTAGAAACCGCGAGAAGCGCACATCGGCATCAAGTCAGTCGCACAACGACAGCGGAAAGGTGATCACGGGTGCATTTCTTTGCGCTCTGCGATCGTTTCAATGTGTCCGTATATGTATGCACGGCCTGCGTATGAATGTATGCGTTGCTAGTGAAGTTTGGCAATAGGCAAATACTTCGGCCAGCGCGCTGGCAGCCTGAAGTCAATTTTGTGATTTGGCGTCGAGAGCCTAGAGACAGGCACAGTGGCCAAAAACGGTTATCTTGCGCGAAAATTTTAAAACTTTTGAAAACATGTGTCTTGTTCTATGAGGATAATTTTATTTAGTAATTACATATTTATGTATTCCAAATTTTTCATTTTAATTCATATATTTTGTCAATATTGGTAAAGTTATGTACAAAAAAAAATATAATTATCACAACTTTTTTTTGATATTATAACTTTGCTCTACAAAATATAATATAATTATCAATTTTCAATCTCTCTTCTCAAAAATTAAACATAAATACACATGTTTTCTGCTAAAATTATTGCCGCCAAATAACCATTGTGGCTCACTGTAATTCGTAGCTCTCGATGACAAAAACAAAAACAAACACACAGTTGATTTCACGCTGGCCAGGCCCGTAGCTAAAAGTGTGCAGGGTGTGCGGTACAGAAGGGCTCTCAACAGTCAGGGGATCACTGTTACCAAACATAAAAATGTTATTAATGCGGATATATTTGAAAAATTTAATTCCTTTAGTAAACACAAATATATTTATTAATTAAGGTAATTTAAGTAGGAGTCCCTGATAAGTATTGCACAGGGGCCCGTAAAACCCTCACTACGGCCATGTATCTCAGTCTTTTGGCTCTCGACGCCGAAACAGAAAATTGACTTCAGGTTGCAGCGCGCTGGCCGAAGCATTTGGCTATTGCCAAACTTCACTAGCAACGCATACATTCATACACAGGCCGTGCATACATACACGCACACATTGAAACGATCGCAGAGCGCAAAGAAATGCACCCGTGATCACCTTTCCGCTGTCGTTGTGCGACTGACTTGATGCCGATGTGCGCTTCTCGCGGTTTCTACCGAACAAAGCCGATCGCTCACTCTTGAAACACTTCGTGTTCAGGGGTCCCAATCTCTGCATTGCATCAGATGAGTATTTTCCGCTGTTTGAGTACTCTATATGTTCGATGCTTAGTGATTTGATCTTCGTTTTCTCTTGTTTCTCTTTTCGTTACTACAATACATACCACTTAGATATTCTCTTGTTACATTGCATACCCCGCGCCCCGCATTTTACATCGCTGCCTACAAACGTAGTTACAGCAAAAGTTTAGCCTGCTTTATTTCGGATCGCTTGGATCACTTTCGTTTGTTTGCTCACACAACGCATAGTTTGCGCGTGTGTGTGTATAAGCAAATTAGATTTACATAGTCAGCTGTTGCGAGGGTAGCTCACAAAATTTTTGACACTTATTCCTTTTGAATTTCATAAGTGTTTTCTTTATTCAACATGTCTGAGACCGAAAAGACAAGTGAAAAGCCACAAATCAGCAAGACAAGTGCAAAATTACAAATGTGCTTGCAAAGATTTGACAAGGTTAGTGCTGATATTGCTCGTATGCAAACAGCAATTAAAGCAAAGACCATTTCGTCTGATAAAACAGAGTTAGCGTGCCGATTAGAGCTTTTAGAAGGTTATATACAAAAGACAATGGATCTACAGACTGATCTGGATAATTTTAGCCCTCTTAATGATTCTAGAGGGCCATTAGAGGACTTGTGTGTCGTCACAAGAGCCTTGTATATTAACGCATCCAAGTCGACTTCAGGGCCAAGACCTGAGCATGATTGCTCCATAGCAGTGATGGGCCACGACGCGTCATCTTTGATTGTCGACAATGTCAAGAATGCGTCGACAATGTCAAGAATGCGTCGACAATGTCATTAATGCGTCGACAATGTCGACTATGTAGACAATATGAAGGGTTGGTCTCCGGCGGAGATATTTTAAAGTACTTTATGATAAGGAAATTAAGCGTCCACTAGTTTTTTGGAACTTGGGGAAGAAAAAATATCCAAATTTAGCAAGATTAGCTACAAGACTTTTTGAAAATACCGGCTTCCTCCTCTCAAATTGAACGCATTTTTTCGAGCTGGGCTCATGTTCATTCATATGCAAGAAATAAGCTTTTATTTGAAATATCAAAAAAACTTGTACATATATATTATTCATTAAGAGTTAAAGATGTTTCAGAAGATGACGATAACGAATAAAATAAAAATGAATAAATTGTTCTTTATTTAATAAAATGTATTATATTTTCTTTACTAAGACATTGTCGACATTGTCGACGTGTCGTCTCCAAACATTGTCGACATTCAATTGTCGACACGTAGACAATCGTGTAGTCTACACCGTGTAGTCTACGCGGCACATCACTGGACACTAGCAGTTGCATATCAGATGTCTGTATGAGGATTGTGTATACGTATATTACATACGTATGTATAGCCCTCATGTGCACATATCGGTTTATTTGTATTTAAACATCAAACATCCCACGTATTAACATCTGCAATTCTAAACAACTTGCTAACTTATTTAAAAAGCTCCTAGTATATATATCTATAAATATACAAACATTACAAAAATGGCGCGCAACGTGGGGCCGCTATGCGTATAAAAACATAACATCTTTAGTTGCGCACGCAATTACATTTTTACAAATTAGCGCCTCAACAGAAAGTTTAGAGATGTCGATCTTCGCAATAATTCCATCAGTAGCGAAACGGCTTTATCTAAGCTTCAAATACTCTCACTGAAGATTGTCTTAGCGGAGATTTTCCGATGCTGTGCAAAGATTTGCACGTCCTTCTCACTGGAAAGGCCAGAGAATGGTATTGGCGCTTTCGTAAAGAAAATAGGGTGATCACTTGGGAAGAGTTTTGCTTGTCTTTGAAAAGCCATTATCCCGATTTCAATCCTCATGGAAGAAATCCGGGCGCGTAAACAGCGAGAAGGCGAATCCTTTGAATTATATTACGAATCAATTATGAAAATTGCTTCTCGTCTCGTAGAACCGTTTGATGAATATCGATTAACACAGCAATTGCTGCGTAACTTATTGCCAGATATTCGGCAAGCTTTACTTTTTGTGCCAGTATCTTCAGTCGATCATCTCAGACAGTTAATTTATAAACGAGAAAACCTTTTAGGAGACGTGGAATTTCGTCGATCTGCTAAAAACACAGTTGGTCCTAAAGCTTTCAAAAGAGCTGTAGCGGCCTTAGAAACCGAAGAAGACTTGTCTCCAACAGATTCAGAAGATAATGCATCTGTAGAAGCAGTACAGTTGGCAAGAAAACCTGTGACTTGTTGGAATTGCAACAAACCCGGTCACACATGGGATATGTGTTTAGCAGAGCGCTGCATATTTTGTTATGGGTGCGGAGCCAAGGACATTTATAAGCCCCAGTGCCCGACCTGCATCAAAAGGGCGGAAAACCCGAAAGTGGGTCCCGTTGTCGACAGCCGACGAAGGGCCCGTTAATAAAGCCCGCTGTCACAGGGAAATCTGCCGAAGCAGATTGTCCCCAGCGGTTGTCTGTTCCTTCAGAAAAGACACTCGCGCAAAACTCACCAGACTTACAACCATTGAGCCCGTTTCGTCCTTATCAAGAGCGGCTCGCCCCTTATGAGCGGGTTCGTTCCCGGAGATATATCCTCTATTTGTCGCAAAGTCAAACGCAGCACGTTGCGTATGCGTAATTTCTGGTCAATAGTCAAAAGCTCACGACGACAGCTGATTGCAGCCATCGTCAACGACCAGACTGATGGTCGCCTGTATGCTGCTGTTTCATTCTTAGACCTGACGGAAATAGGACTTCTTGACACTGGTGCTAACATCAGCTGTATCGGAGCTGATTTGGCTGGGAAGAGTTGGACAGACTGTCCACACTTCAAACCGATTGTTTCGCATGTTAAAACCGCAGACGGGAAAAGCCATTCAGTGACCGGCATTCTCTGCGTTGACGTGAACTACAACGGCATTTGTAAAAAGAGAGATTTTTACGTCATTCCATCCATTAGTAAACGTGTAATTTTAGGTATAAACTTCTGGAGAATTTTCGACCTTGCTCCCGGAGTTATTTCTGCCATTGGTCCTCCGAGCTTATTAAGCGAGGTTAATAAGGAAGAGGAGAAGCAATGCCCTTTGACGGAATCTCAAATCCCTTTGACGGAATCCAAATTATGCTGAGCAAGGGCTGGGAAAAACGTCACTTTTGAGTCATGACATAGAGGTTGGAACTTCAAAGCCCATCAAACAGCGCTTTTATCCAGTTTCACCTGGAGTAGAGAAGCTTATGTATCAGGAGATCGATAGAATGCAAGCAGATGGTGTCATTGAACCGTCACAGAGCCCATGGAGTTCACCTATGCGATTAGTCATAAAACCTGGGAAGGTGCGACTTTGTCTGGATGCACGTCGTATAAATGACTGCACCCGGAAAGACGCATATCCTTTGCCAAACATAGACGGCATATTTTCGAGGTTACCTAAGGCTAACATTATCACCAAGTTAGACCTTAAGGATGCCTTTTGGCAGATACCTCTCACTGAGGAAGCCAAAGCTATCACCGCATTTACCGTTCCTGGCAGGCCGTTGTACCAATTTACCGTTATGCGTTTCGGTTTGTGCAACGGGCCTCAAACGATGTGTCGATTAGTGGATCAATTGATTCCACCGGATCTCAAGACGTGCGTATTCGGATATTTAGACGATATTTGCATAGTTCTGAAGACTTCAACCCATTTAGCAGTTTTTTAGCTGGTTTATATTTTCCGTTAACAGGGGCTTCTTATCTTCAAAGGGAAGGAAGTTTGTGGAGACGTGATGCAGCTCGAAGTTGCGCGATTTATCAAACTTACTTGAGGAAAGTTATTACGTCAGCACCCGTCCTACAAAAACCTGACTTCGAAAAGAAATTTTTTGTTCATTGCGACGCTAGAGATTGTGGCGTGGGAGCCGTATTGGTTCAGTTGTCAGATGACAATGAAGAGCGCCCTGTTGCCTTCATGTCGAAGAAGCTCAACTCGGCGCAACGCAACTACAGTGTCACAGAACGTGAATGTTTGGCTGCGGTGCTGGCCATTGAAAAATTCCGTTGTTATCTCGAGCTGCAGGAGTTTGAGATAATTACAGACCATGCGAGTCTCCTCTGCCTGATGCGTCAGCCAAACCTCAAGGGTAGATTGGCCAGGTGGGCCATGCGCATGCAAGGTTACAAGTTCAGTCTCAGTCATCGTAGAGGGAAGGATAATGTAGTACCTGATGCACTATCCCGAATTTATCAAAATGAGGTAGAAGCACTAGAAGTGCTCAAGCCAGTCATCGACTTAGATTCTCCCCATTTTGAGGATTCGGAGTATCGTCAATTACGCGAAGAGGCTTTAAGCCCTGATGGCAATTATCCTGACCTGAAAGTCAAGGATCAATATCTACGTACATACGCACACAACACACCGACGGCACAGCAGCTGGTGAGCAGCTGGCATGGAAACTTTGGGTTCTACAAGCTTTAACCGAGTCTGTGATCCATAGTTTGCATAACACGGTGACCAGTGCTCATGGCGGCATGGCCAAAACTCTGGAGCTCATTAGGCGTAATTTCTTTGGCCCGGAATGGTCACTCAGGTGAGGGATTACTTACGCAATTGCGACGTGTGCTACGAAAGCTCCAAACGTCACTTTGAGACCCCCGATGGGTAAAGCTGCCACGACGGATAGACCTTTCGAGCGTCTATACATCGACATCCTCGGCCCGTATCCGCGCAGTAAAAATGGAAACATAGGGCTTCTTATAGTCTTGGACCATTTTTCGAAGTTCCATTGGCTGTGTCCTCTGAAAAAGTTTACTACTGCACCGATACAGGAATTTCTCCAGAATCAAATCTTTTTGACTTATGGCATTCCTTCATGCGTTGTTAGTGATAATGGCGTTCAGTTCAAAAGCAAAGACTTTAATGCTTGGCTAACGTCATTGGGGGTTCGTCACATGTACACGGCTGCATATTCACCACAATCGAATGCGTCTGAGCGCGTCAATCGCTCTTTGATTGCTGGTATTCGTGCGTTCCTATCGGATAGTCATAATGAGTGGGATAGACATATTCACGCGATTAGTTGCGCGCTGAGAAATGCTCACCACAAAAGGATAGGTTGCTCTCCTTATTTCGCGCTTTATGGCTTTAACATGGCAACACATGGCAGCTCTTATAAACTCCTCAACAAGTTTCATCTTTTGGGAGAGGCTGAAGACATATTGTCGCGAGAAGATCAGCTTGTAGCATTAAGGAAGCAACTCAAAGCAAATGTATCTAAAGCGTTTGAAATTAATGAGAGGCAGTATAACTTGCGCACACGCGAGGTGTCTTACTGTGTGGGGCAGGAAATATTTCGAAGAAATTTCACGCAAAGCAATTTCGCTAAGCAAGTTAATGCTAAGTTGAATCTTCAGTGGATCAAATCCAGGATAAAAGCGAAATTGGGATCAGCGTATTATGTATTGGAGGATCTGCAGGGAAGAGAGCTAGGTACTTATCACGCGAAGGATCTAAAGCAGTAAAAACATCGGGATGTCCTCTTTGAATCTTTTTCAAGTCATTTCCCTGGCTTCAAGGAAGCTTTGAAATGACTTGTGGCTTTAGTGTACATCCCTGATCTTTCGTTAAGATATCGATATTAGTGTTGATGAAGTTTCTAGGGACTAGCTTAGCCCTTTCTCAACAAACTATCGCATCATTAATATCGATCATAGAAAAAGTTGAGCTTTGCCATATCTAAGCCCTTGGTCCATCTCTTTTCTCATCTGACGCCAAGCCAACGTGACCTGCCTCTATCTAATTCAAAGTGAGAAAAATGTATATTCTCGACTTTTGAAAGGCATCATCCACGGAAATTTAGTGAGTTTTGCTGGTTTTATTG
>JAEIGL010000198.1:0-27819 GCA_018903715.1 Zaprionus davidi
AGTCCCTCGGTCCGGGATGAGTAGTTTTAATTTTGCACCAAAGAAGAGTTCCTTGGTCATAGATCTGATCTGGAGCAGATCTCTAAGCCAGGAATGTCTTTGATAAGTCTAGCATGCCCTGATTCGGTAGCTAGAAGCCCAGATTGGAGCTTGATTCGAAGAAGGCTCATACCGGCGACTTCTTGGATTTGAATATGCAGCGGTGTCAAGTTTAAAATTGATTCCATAGCTGCTGTGGGACAGGTACGAAGTGCACCCGTTAGAGAAAGGAAAAGCAGCCTATGCAGTTAAGTGCATTTGTTGATGGCAGTGACCTGCGTAACCTTTGGCCACCACACAATAGCGGCGTAGGTGACGATGGGTCTTACCATCATCTCAAATAGCCACCGAATGGTGCATGATTTGAGACCCCAGGTCCTACCAAAGAATCTTCTACAAGCCCACATAGCGTGAGTAGCCTTTGATAGGGTATTATTTAGATGGGAATTCCAATTCAGTCTTTTATCAAGAGTTACCCCTAGATATTTGACCTCGTTGGAAAGTCCCACAGGAGAGCCGCCAATGTGCAATTGACCTATGTCAACGGAATGGCGCTTAGTAAAGGGAACGATAATTGCCTTTTGTGGATTGATGCTAAGACCTACATCTTCGCACCATCTACTAACCGTGTTCAGAGCAGATTGTATCAGCTCTGTCACGGTGTTGGCAAAGTTCCCATTCACTATGAGAGGCAGGTCGTCAGCATAGCCTATTGCTTGCACGCCCTGTTCAGCGAGAATGCTCAGTAGTTAATCAACTACTAAAGACCAGAGTAAGGGGGATAGGACCCCTCCCTTAACCGCACTAATAAAAGCAGTCGTGGAGTCCTGACGACCCTGACGGGGAATTCTTAAGGATAACTTTTATCCTGCTAAAGCGGAATTTGACGTTACCCTTAAGATCCGTCAGAGTCTTGAACGACTTCTCGTCGACCAACATCGCGAGGTGCGTCGGTTTGCCATTAAGGCTGTGTTGAACCACCCGCCACAGCTCCGTTGAGAACCACTCAAAATTCTGGAGACCCAAGTACTCCAGAATGGCAGCGGGTGGGAAGTCAGCACTATTGGGGAACTCAGCTTCCTCCAATAGCTTAATATCAAGGCCGCTGATGGACTTGATATGTCCAACAGCTCCCCTGACCCATTCGGCAGTGCTGCTGTCCTCGCACACCAGGAGCAGCCATTCATTTCGGGGTATGCACCCATCGAAACCTGGACCGATTCTTGATGTGGAGGGCAGCCGCATCGCCTTTAGGATGCTGTCTTGCACCGTGGCCAATTGCTCCGGTGTAAGAGGTTTGCTAGAATCAGCCGAAGTGAAGCCCAGTTTCACTCTGCTTGCCACTTGGCTGAAGAGTGGCTTTGTGGACTCCACATGAGTCTTTTTGGGCTTCTTTGAAGACCCTTGGGGTTCGAGGGTATCGTCAGTGCGCGTCCGCTTGGCCTTGGTTTCCACGAGGGGCGCATTGGCGATAGCCAGAGCCTCTGCTCTGCTCGAACCCTTAGCGAGTGCAGCTTTGAAGAGCTTCTTCTCGCGGGTCTTCAATTTGACGAAGGCGTCCCCCGAGTCCAGTCGCAGAGTCTGGATTTGGGAGCCTGCTTCTGTGAGGCCTGACCTCTGTGAGGCCACGAAGCGTCGTTAGCAAAGCTGATCAGGTCACCTTCAGCTTCCGCGTCGGAGGACATCACCTCGGTCTGTTGCGTGCCTGAGCAGTTGTTGGACGAGAAGGCAGCACTAGCGAACTCAGTGTCCAAGGGAGTTCGTGGCCTGACCGAGTCCCCAGGAGTACTAGGGTCGAGACCCGTAGTATTGGGGGTGGAAGCCAGCAGCCCAATGGCTGCAGTGCTGGTGTTGGGGTCGACCGTGAAGGCTTCACCCTGGATTGATGCAATTAAAGCTGCATCAGGGTTGTTTGTTTTTATATATAGATCCATAAATTGGTCCCACGAATAGGCGGGAAGGGGAGGTCACCCACGACATAGCCCGCGTGCCGTGGGAAATCTAAATGAAACTGGAGGGCGACAGGTATCCAGAGTCCGCATACTAGAGACCGGGCTACCCCCCGGCCTTGCATCCATTAGCGTATGCTGTTCCGCCTTGGATTGGTGTGATTTATAGATTCACGATCTTCGCCCGACTACAATTAGTCAGCACCCCTACCAGAGACATGACCGTGCTAGGGGCCTGCTTCCAGCCGACCTCACGTGGAGAGTATAGCCGCACTTCCGTCAGTAGGAGCAAGGACGGCACGTACCCCAGCCAGAACTGTGGTTACAATTACTTCCCCTTGCTGTCTCTGACGGCTGACGGCCTAAGTGGTGTTAACACTGGCTTCATACCAGCTGGATTTGGTGGAGCATCCTCGGGCAATAAAGATGGACAGATAATGCCGGTCAATGCAATGGGTAGATCGACCAATATTGATCAATTTAGTCGCATTCCCCTACGGCCGAACATTATTATTATTATTATTATCAGAAAGGGAGTCTCCCAGCAGAGAAGGTGCGAGGCACTGCGACCAGAAAGATCTTTAGTACCTGTGATGCTCTCCCTATCTTGACAAAAGCTGTTCTGCTTCTCTAATCAAGCATAACAGGTCTTTCGTCGAGGAACGGACAATGTGTTCGGGAACTGCGATTTCCACGTGCAAATGCTTCCTCCTAATCCATTCCAAGGCTGGACAATCACACAGGATGTGTTTGGTGGTTTCGTCGTCGTCTCTACAGAGCCTGCACTCTGCATCTGAGGACAGACGCATTTTTGGGAGGTGATAGTTCACCACGTGGTGGCCACTAAGGTAACCAATAAGGAGATAGAGATCTCTTCTAGAGAGTAAGTTTGTTCTTCGTTTAACCGAGGAATTCGTGGTCTCTTTAGCCTGCCTCATCCCTGGTTGGAAGAACTAATAGCGTTCGGTCAACCTATCTGTCCAGGTTTTCACAAGGGATGAGATGGTTGACCACCCCACGCCGCAGATGGGTTCGGGGCCATGCAGGGGGCTGATGACCCCGCCCTCGCTAGTTCTTCCGCTAGCTCGTTGCCCTCGAAACCAGAGTGTCCAGGTACCCAAAGAAGGGTAACTTTGTTTCTATTGGACAGCCTCTGGAGGCAGTTCCAGCATTCAGCCACCATACGTGAACCTACTCTTTTTGAGGAGAGGGCTAGTATGGCAGCTTGGCTGTCCGAGAAGATATAAATATTCGCTCCTCTGATCCCCTTCTCGAGGATAAGACGGCAGCAGAACTCAATGGCATGAACCTCGGATTGAAAAACTGTGGGCCACTTACCCATGGCAATCGAGGTTTTGGAGTTGGGACCATATATCCCAGCTCCAACCCCCTGATCAGTCTTTGACCCATCGGTATACCAGTGTATGCTGTGAGGGTCACTGATGGGGTTGCTAGCATCCCAGTCCTTCCGGTCTGGGATGAGGGTTTTGAATTTTTTACCAAAGAGGAGTTCCTTGGTCATAGAATCTGATCTAGTGCAGATCTCTAAGCCAGGAATATCTTTGATTAGTCTAGCATGCCCTGATTCGGTAGCTAGAAGCCCAGATTGGAGCTTGATTTTAAGAAGGCTCATAGCAGCGACTTCTTTTATTCGGATATGCAGCGGAGTCAGGTTCAAGATTGATTCCATTGCTGCTGTGGGACAGGTGCGAAGTGCACCCGTCAAAGACAGGCAAAGCAGCCAATGCAGTTTAGTGCATTTGTTTAGGTATCCAGAGTCCGCATACTAGAGACCGGGCTACCCCTCGGCCGTGCATCCATTAGCGTATGCTGTTCCGCCTTGGATTGGGGTGATTTACATATTTACGATCTTCGCCCGACTACAATTAGTCAGCACCCCTAGCAGAGACATGACCGTACTAGGGGCCTGCTTACAGCCGCCCTCACGTGGAGAGTATAGCCGCACTTCCGTCAGTAGGAGTAAGGACGGCACGTACCACAGCCAAAACTGTGGTTACAGTTAGTTCCCCTTACTGTCTCTGACGGCCTACGGCCGAACATAGTTGGCAGTAATATTGGCGCACCTGGTAGTGGTATTGATATCGGAAATAGCCCAGGTAGTAGTAGTAGTGAAGGTATTATTTTGTCGCCTGGTCATGGCAGTATAAACATGCTGCCTTCTGGTTGTGGAAGTGTGTGCATACATATGCCTTATCCCGGACATCATCACATTCATACCGGAATTCGTATTAACAATGTGCCAACACAACAAAATAATAATCAGCATCCGCATTATAAAGGCAATGGTAATGCCAACAGCAACAATAACAACTACAACGGTAAGGATATATTAAAAAAAAGCAGAATCATTAAGAAGATAGTCAGTACTACTTACACGAAGTTGGAAATGATAACGGCAATACGGCTATACTAACCAATATTGGTCGGTACCTGACGCCAGTGGTTGATACGAACCACAGCAATATTGCACAGAGCACAATTAACTGACTAACCCCGGCGTGGTGTAGTGGCACAGACTCAGGCGCGGATATAAACACTTCAATTAGCAAGACTAACATAACACGTATTAACAATAATTACACACCAACAATGTCAATCATGGTAATGACATAAAACAAAGTAAGTAGCATTCCCAGAACCTAGACCTGTTATCTCGCTCGATTTCCATTAACCAACCAATATTAACAACTGTCAACAGTCACCAATATCCGTTTCAATTGCAGTTTTATGGCCAGATATATATGAATATAGATTTTGTTATCATAGGCAAGTGGCTGTCGTCCTGATATTATTTCATTGTTATTAAGGTCAATTTGATTCGAGTTTTGCATCAATTCCAAAACACAATAAATAAAAAACGACAAGGAGCTCGCTTGGATATACAATTGTTTCATTATGAAGCTAACTTGGATTAACAGAATTCATTGCTAACTTACTTTGTGATCGCAGCTAGAACTTGTCACGATGAGCTTTATTTGCTAACTTACTTTGTGAAGACGGTTTCGAGACGGAGTCAAGATGAAACCTAGCCAATAACCAAGCTTGTCTCTTTGTGTGTTTGTTATTGTTTTAATTCACAACATAAGCAAATAGTGAAGCAGCTAAGAATAGTTGTTGGTACTAATTGATCAAGATCGTTAGAAAGTCAAAGCTGTGCGTAACCCGACCAATGTCAAATCACTTCCTATGTATGTAAGATTTCTTTCTAAACAATCAAGTCCAAAAGGCTGAATGCAGAGATATATAATTGAATAGTTAATCCCATCCTTTTCTTTACAGTTGAACATCAGAATTATGACAAAAATCTTAATGAGGTGGTTAAAAACGAAGAGTTCACCTACAACAGCGGATCTTCAACAGGCCAAGCACTAAGAAGCCACTTAATTGCCTACGCATGGATATTGATCTCGTTGGAACTGTGTATGGCATTGAAACGACAGTCTGGATTGCTTTAGGAGTTGTGTACAGCATTCACAATGCACTTGGTAGCGCATATACAGGAAAGAGGAGTCTGAAGACTGCAGCCACGATGCTTAATGACTTATATTAATACTGACAACTGCCTTAGTAGCTGCAGATGAATTTTGAGGGCCAATAATTCGCATCACTGAGCCAGATTCCCTATTTTTTGGCATAAAGTCAAAAAATTTTGTAAATTTTATTTTGAATTTAACTATATATTATGAAAGAGCATACATTAGGGACACCAAAACGATATTTAAAAACATTTAAGTTGCAACACTCCATTTTTTATGCGATATCAAATTCATATGTTTGATCAGCTGTTTGTTCAAGCAAAATTGGCGGGAAGCTTTTCCTCAACTTTGTGATTCTGTTAAAAATACACCACGTGTCCAAATATTTGCAAATAAAATGGAACATAAAGGTCAAGGTATTGATTAATATAGATATAACTTACTGATTTAGAATTATGTGTTCCATGTTGTAATTGTTGTTGTCTTTGTTTACGTCTTAGTTTAGGCAAAATCTAACCAAAGTGTTCGTCTATTGTGGTGTGAGAAATGATTTGTGCCAACTTGTGCCAAAAACTAATAACTGATGTGTTTACTCAAAACTGTAATTAAATTGATGTTAGTAACGCCTTTTGCCTAAATTTGTCTATGCTCTTTATATTTTGCCGTTTAAGACAAGTTTCAGATAGCCGATCGGTTCTGCTGGATGAATGGATCAAAGGAGATCGAAATGACAAAGCCTTAGTTGACTGGGTTGTTGGCGAATTTAAATTAAATGATATTACTATTGACGAGAAAGCTAAAATCGCTAAGCAAATCAGAAGCTTTCGCCTATATATAATGAAAGGTGTCAATAAGCCAAAACAAAACGGAAGTGGAAATACGAATGACGGAAACACCGCAAGAAGAGCATTTAAAAGCACAAGGCAACTTTCGTCAATATTAGGTTTAAATTATGATATTTTGCACAGGTTTTATATTATTTTGGTTGCTATATCTTGTGAATTTCGTATAAATATTTCAAACAATTCAACGAACTGTATCAATGTATATGGATCACTATAAATGGTATCCGATGTCAGCAACTGTCCACAAAGTTTTGACTCACGGTCCGCAGTTAATAGCATCCTCGGTTTTATCTATCGGCTGCTTTGGAGAGAACGCATCTGAAGCAGGTAATAAATTCTACAAGCGTGATAGACGGTCATATTCGAGACAAAGTTCTTGTGTTAACAAATTAACGGACGTATTTCACCGATCCATGGATTCATCGGATCCTTTACTTTCAAGCCTAAATATAAAAAAAGATCGTCGCAAAATAAAAAAATCGCTTTACCGAAAGAAGTCATCAATCTTTTAGATGCACCAAATGCAGAACATATTAATAATGAACATTTTTTGGGAAGCGATGATAGCGACTCGGATTCGGATCACGATGATCCATTTACTATGCATTTGGACATAGAAAATTTTGATTAATATAATAGTATAATTATATGTATGTTAAATAGATACTTAAGAAAAATTCAGCTTAAATTTATTATATTAATTAATAAAAAGAAATAATCATGCCAAATCTACTCCTTAACTTTATATCCTAATATGGGCGGTATGGGTGGGCGTGGTCCGATTGACTTGAAATTTCACGTACGTATTTTAAATGTCAAATGCACCAATTCTACAAAAATTCAGCTCTCCAGCTTTATTATTTGACTTCATGCCAAAAAAAGGGAATCTGGCCCAGTGTGCAGTGGTAGATAATAATATTAAACATGTGACGACGATGATGATTATATATGCATTGTTTAGTGAATCAATCGATTGAGAAAAGTAACGAGAAGTAATTGATGGTATAGAAAGGAGAAAGGTGAAATATAATAAATAAGTAAAGAAATATGAATTCAAAACAAATTAGAAGCCTAGTTTATAGTTATATAGATTTAACATGACTTAACTTCTTAAGAACAACAAAGAAAACACGCCTGATAAGGAGACAGCAACAGCAAACAATTTCATAAAGTGAATAATCATCATTTTGAATTATAATTTATACAACAGACAACAATGCAAAAAAGTAGTTCAGGTAAACCAAAGATAATTCAAATTCATTTATTGATTTTATAATATTTTTTAGGCCATGGATTTTAAAAAAATGCATGGTCTATTGTGTTTGTCGGAAGGGAAATATGCGTAACAGGCAGAAGGAGGCATCTCCGACCTCATAGACTATATATATTCTGAATCAGTATCAGTATCCGAGTCGATTGAGCCATGTCTGTCTGTCCGTCTGTCTGTCTGTATGAACACCTGGATCACAACATACGTATATATTGCAGTGTCTCAAATTTGTTTTCAAATTTTGACAAGCCTTTTCCCGCCACTGAAAATCAGTAATAACTATTTAAAAACTACAATATTAGCTCAAAAACCAAAGTTGTATATCTTAAATGACAAATATCTTGCCGCGGGCGTTATGTTTCATTTAAATCGGATTATAAATAAGTGAGATATGATACGAATTAAACTCACTTTGAACATATATACTTAAGCATACCTTATTTACGCAAGCATACCGAAGTTCAAATCTAGCGTCAGACACACAGCATTTTATTAATCTTTTTATTTGCATTGCATGGTAACAGAATTGGTTCACAATGCAGCTTTGCCGATAGATCGAGCAGTGAGGCAATGGCCAAGTGGTAAGAGTGGCGGACGCCTGCGGGAGAGTGCGTGTGTTCAACTCCTGGTTGAGGCGGGTGCGAATTTTCATTAATTAAATAATTCTTATTTTATTTTGTTTATTTATTTTACTCTAATAAACTAAAAGAAAAGTTACAGTCAAATAAATTAAATTATTTAATTAAATTTCAATAATAATATGATATTCCATGCCTTGTACAGTCAGCACCTGACTGTAGCGTTAGTATTTTTTTTAAATCATTCGACTGCTCTTTCCCCTTTTAGTTATTTATTGACTAATTCGAACGTTATTAACGTTGATTAACGTTTTAAAAAATTCCTTATTTTCAAATTTATTTATATTGAACATGAATGCACTAAATGTTTCGTATGCATTTGAAATTTAAATGAAACATAGACATTTACATTTATACTTACGATAATTATATAAAAAATATTCGCAGTATAAGTATTTCGAATATAGGAAAGGTAGAATTCAAAGAACTCAACTGTAAGTTTTACGTTTTCTTAAATGATTTTGTTTTGTTATATTTATACCCTTCGACCATTAAAAATGGTCAAAAAAGGGTATACTAACTTTGTGCAAATGTATGTAACAGGCAGAAGGAGGCGTGGCAGACCCCACAAAGTATATATATTCTTGCTCAGGATCACAAGCCGAGTCGATTGAGCCATGTCGGTCTGTCTGTCCGTCTGTGTGAACGCACAGATCTCAGCTATTATAAAAGCTAGAGTTATCAAATTTGGCAGGAAGACTCCTGTGTACTATAAGCAGATCAAGTTTATTTCAAATGTTAGGTGCCACGCCCACCGCCCCCACAAATCAATAATTTAATATTTAAACTTAATTTGTAAGCGCTGTATAAAAGATACAACTTTCTGACTTTAACATATACTAAGCTGACTGAAATATCGACATAGTGTCCAAATCACAATCCAATCGAACAATAAACACAGAAGTTATTTAAGAAAGTATGAGCATAAAACCAAGTGCTTCTCTCAGCTAACAAGGGAGGCGGGCGAGCGCGAAGCGCCAGCGCCATCTGTCGGGATTAATTTCAAAGCATGTGCATATGCATATGTGTATGAATTTAACAAATTAAACTACACGGGAACATAGGTCGAAGGGTATCCCACTGTCGCGTTTTGTGCGACTGTTGCTCTCGTTTTAGTTTTATTTTGTCTTTTATCATTTGTTAATTTGTAAATGAATCAAAAGTTATTATATATTGAAGAAAACTTTCTCTAATCTAACATGACAAATTAAAATAATATATATATATATATATATATATATATATATATATATATATATATATATATATATATATTTACGTAAGGAATAACAAACAATTTAGGTGAAACGTGTTACTTTGATTGTATATTTCGAACAAAAGGAAAAGGAGTTAAATATTTATTGCTGCATTTAGTAAATTTATTCAACCCGAACAAATTTGTATTTACATAACTTATATAAGTGACAACGCATATAAATGTATATTCATCAATATGTATATATAAATTTCGCATTTCATCGATCATCGATGATCAAAGCAAGAACAAGAACAGTAAATATTGTTTGAGCACAACAGCATAACTATATAAATATAAATGCTAGTAGTTAAGAGAACACAAGAAGTGTCATTAAATGTAAATCTCTCTCTTGTTTTGAGTCGATCGGCAATTGCCGACGGCAAAGTTTGAGAGTGCGTGGCCAAGTTCTGGTCACCGCTCTAATAGTTAAAAGTTCGCCCTCGTGAAGGAAGCAGCAATAAGTGTGCCATCAGCAACAATAAATTTTATTAAATATCGTAACCACCGCGTCTCAATTTATTTAATTAATTTCGACTCTCTAAAAACGATTAGAGAATTTTCATTGGCGCCCGAGCAGGAACTTCGGTGTGTTTGTATAAACAATTTAAATTTATTGATAATTATTGTGTGCTGGTTGGCTACTGTAGCATATCTACCCTACCAATATATTGTATTGTACTAATATATTGTACATAAGCATTCTAGCGCCCAAGTAATACGATCTAACGCTTATACATAAGCCGATCGCGGAGTGCGAGAATGCTGAGCATGCACTTTGCAGCTCAAGTAGGTCGCGGAGTGCGAGAATGTCGAGCATGCACTTTGCAGCTCAAGTAGGTCAAGCTATATGGTAGGTCAAGCTATACATAACATATGCATGCCTTCTGCATACATATGTATATGTATGTATACATGTAATTAAGAATAGATAGATATATAAGCATTGTATCAGAACCCAACATTTATTCTAATAAAGAACCTATAACAGAGCAGAAGTTCTGCTCATTAGAAAAACAACTATAAACAATTTTTTCAACCGTTAACTTTACATGGCGACCGTGACAGTGTTCACTAGTTCACAGTGATTGTGTTGTGCTAATAATTACAGTCGACTGACCTTAGTTCGACTATAAACTAATTAAATAACTAAATAAATAACTTAACGGCTATGAAAACGGCTATGACAATATAAAAAAAAAAAACAATAATTGATGGCAGAGGAGCCACAATTCTTGACGGCTGTGGCCAGCAAACAGAGGGATTTGCCGACGCTGCAAGAGGCCTTGCAGGAAAATCCAGCCGATGGACCCCGCCTACTCACAATAACTGAGTACCGGGCCAGACAGGAAAAGAAGACACCCAAAAAACACAAGAGAAGTGGACAACGGGTAAAGCTACTACAGCAACGGCGACTGGTCAAGGATATGACCCAGTTGGCAAAGGACGAGGCATCTCGACAACGCTACAAAGAGCGTCTTGAAGAAATCGAGAAAAAGCTTCGCAAAGGTGCGAAACAACGCAAACGGGCTGCATAAATGCCAATGCCCCAATTTGCCTTAATTTTAATTTCTAGACTCCAAGCCGAGGCGGGAAACCGCTGCTTGGAAAACACTAATATCTGTTAGGCTTTTTACTAACAATGCGGTTGGACAATTTTTTTTTAATTGTTAACAAATATGTGAGCCAACCACATTTATTAACAACTAATATTTCCACGTCTCTGGTACTGAGTATATGTATATATATACTCAGCTGCAAAAATTTTTTGTGAAATGCCAATGAAAATATAGCAATTTTTATCAAATAGAACATCTCATTTTTTCTTTTAACGATCCGTTTCATTGAATATATATAGAACCACATAATGGGATGGTTGAGCGATTCTAGCGAGGGAAAAGATAATACTGCCAACGTAGTGAATAATCTCAAAATAATAGATCACAGGGACGACGTAAATTCGTTGTGGATCTTATTATTGATTATAACAATAGTGTTAGTTTTACAATTTTTGCTTACAATTTCTGTTAAGCACAATAAAATTATTAAGAGGCGTTATATACAAGCAGGTAGAGCAAACCATTTAGATAATATTTAAAAAAAAAAACGAGAGCAACAGTCGCGTAAAACGCGACAGTGGTATAACCTTCGACCTATGTTCCCGTGTAGTTTAATTTGTTAAATTCATACACATATGCATATGCACATGCTTTGAAATTAATCCCGACAGATGGCGCTCGCGGTTCGCGCTCGCCCGCCTCCCTTGTTAGCTGACAGAAGCACTTGGTTTTATGCTCATACTTTCTTAAATAACTTCTGTGATTATTGTTCGATTGGATTGTGATTTGGACACTACGTAGATATTTCATTCAGCTTAGTATATGCCAGAAATTTGTATCTTTTATACAGCGCTTACAAATTAAGTTCAAAAATTATATTATTGATTTGTGGGGGCGGTGGGCGTGGCACCTAACATTTGAAATAAACTTGATCTGCTTATAGTACACAGGAGTCTTCCTGCCAAATTTGGTAACTCTAGCTTTTATAATAGCTTAGATCTGTGCGTTCACACAGACAGACGGACATGGCTCAATCGACTCGGCTTGTGATCCTGAGCAAGAAAATATATACTTTATGGGGTCGCCGACGCCTCTTTCTGCCTGTTACATACATTTGCACAAAGTTAGTATACCCTTTTTTGACCATTTTCAATGGTCGAAGGGTATAATAAAACGATGAATAAGAAAAAGCTTCTGAAATTCCAATACAAGAATGGAATGGAGTGAAATAGCGAAACGTATAGACGAATTTCGCTACAGATCGTATAAATGCATAAATAAAGATGCAGTAATAAAAGCAGAAACGTTGAAAAATCATACAGAGATAGTAGTAGGAGAATACAATAATATAGTTACCTTAGTAAATAGCTATAAAATAGATTCACACCTGAGCACTGTAACAAATGTTTAAGGGTAATAAAATTCCTAAACACAAGATTAACTAATATCAGAAAAAGAAGACATATTCTGATTAACGTGCCAGAAAGTCTAAGTCAATTGGTGGTATTCGATCGCGACCAGTTCAAAGAACTAGACGAATCTATTCAATCAAGCGACGCTGAATCCGATAGTGAGATTGAAACACTAGAAGGAAGCGATCGAATTGAATATAAGCCAGTAGCAATAACAATTTCTGAAATGGCACAAACATTGACAGAATTTGCTGCAATCATTACCCAACTGTCAAATGCAGTGAAAGGAGAATCGGTAGAAGTTATATCTGCCAAGCTTCTCAATCTGCAAAAGAAAAATAAAACTGCTAACCAATACACCCAAGAGGCGGAGAAACTGAGAAAGGCCCTTGAAGGCGCCTATATCAGTGAAGGTCTCAGCCAATCCCTTGCAAATAAATACAGCACTACAACAGCTGTAAAAGCCATGACACAAAATTGCTCCATTGATAAGGTAAAACTTATCATGCAAGCAGGCACATTCATAAACATGAATGATGCCATTTCTAAATTTGTAAACAGTTGCACGGAGATAACAGGTCAAAGTAACACTGTACTCTATTATCAACGAGGTGCAAATAACAATATTAGAGGAGGCCGAGGTTATAATCGTGGTAGAAATAGCTACCACAACAATTACAACCGAGGCAGCAATTACAACAATAACAATAATAATAATATTTAATAACCGTGGAGGAAGACGAGGCCAAAACCAAGGAAGAGGCCGAAGTAACTCCAACCATAATAACAATGTGAGAATGGCGCAAAATACGTCGGAAAACTGACAGAACCCTTTAGGAAACAATCAATAAATGCAAAAGTTCATTCCATCAATTATAGTCTTAATATATTCGTAACTTTCTATAATCATTCAACCGAAAATAAACTAACATTCCTCATAGATACTGGTGCAGATATCTCACTTTTAAAAGTAAATTCCGATAACTTCAAAATTCAGGATGAAAAAATAATTAACATCCAAGGCATAGGCCAAGGTGTAATAAAGTCTCAAGGAACAACCTCAATAGAAGTTCAAACAACAAAATATATTATTCTACATGAATTTCATTTGGTAGACTCAAATTTTTCAATACCATGTGATGAAATAATAGGCATTGATTTTATAAAAAAATTCAATTGTCAACTAGATTTCAAACCAAGTGAAGACTGGTTTATAATTTGGCCCGATAACATATAGCGCTGGCAACAATACAGTTCTTCTGCCAGCCAGATCACAAGTTATTCGGAAAATAGACATTAATACCGTAAATGATTACATATTTGTTCCTAATCAGGAAATACATAATGGAATTTATGTTGCAAATACAATACCAGCATCCAAACATGTATACATTCGACTTCTAAATACAAGTAATTTCGACCAATTGGTCAAAGTAAACAAAATCCAATATGAAAACTTAAAAGAATATGACATTCATAACACCAATCCAGAAAATAGAATCGAACAAGTACTTTCAAAACTAAAGAAAAATTGTCCAGAGCAATTTAAAAGTCAATTAACCTTTATATGGATGACTTAATGGTGATAGGATGTTCCGAACAACACATGATTAAAAACCTAACCTAACCTAAAGTTGCATCCAGAAAAATGTTCATTTTTCATGCATGAAGTGACATGCCTAGGTCACAAATGCACCGACAAAGGAGTATTGCCAGATGACAAGAAATTTGACGTCATCAGAAATTATCCTGTCCCTCATAATGCGGACAGCGCAAGACGATTTGTAGCATTCTGCAACTATTATCGTCGATTTATAAAGAACTTCGTCGATTATTCACGGCACATAACTAGATTATGTAAAAAGAATGTTCCTTTTGAATGGTCAAGCGAATGTCAAAACGCATTCGAATACCTTAAAGAAAAACTTATGCACCCCACATTATTACAATATCCTGATTTTCGCAAAGAATTTTGCATTATAACGGATGCTAGTAAACAAGCTTGCGGAGCGGTTCTAACTCAGAACCGTGACGGGACTCAGCTCCCAATAGCGTATGCATCTCGTTCATTAACAAAAGGGGAAAACAAAAAGAGTACAACGGAACAAGAACTAGCGGCAATTTATTGGGCAATTACCCATTTTAGACCATACATTTATGGCAAACATTTCACTATTAAAACAGACCACACACCATTAACGTATCTATTTTCTATGACTAATCCCAGTTCTAAATTAACTCGCATGCGACTAATACCTAAAGGGAAAAGATAATTTCGTAGCAGACGCACTTTCGCGTATAAATATAAAAGAACTCAAGGACATGCAACATAAAGTCCTGAAAGTCACTACCAGGCAACAAAGTAGACATGATAAAAACTGTACAGTAACAAAGAGGGAACTATTGCCTAGGCAAAGTATCCAAAATGTATCTAAGCCCAACGTACACGAAGTCATAACAAATGATGAAGTACGAAAAGTAGTGACCTTGCGAATAACTGAATCTATTTGTTTACTAAAACGAGGAAATAAAGTTATTGCAAGAATTGATGTTGACGATTTATATACCAATGGAATTCTAGATTTAGGTCAGTTCTTCCAAAGGCTTGAAATGCAAGCCGGTATGCTAAAAATCAGCCAACTCAAATTGGCACCGAGTGAAAAAATCTTTGAATCCATTTCAATAGATACTTTCAAAAATATGGGCAACAAGAAATTGAAATCATTAAGAGTAGCGCTACTCCAGCCGGTGACCATTATACGAACTGAAAAAGAGATACAATCAATACTGTCTACATTTCATGACGATCCAATTCAAGGAGGTCATACAGGCATTACAAGAGCGCTAGCGAAAATAAGAAGACACTATTATTGGAAAAATATGACTCGTCATATAAAAGAGGACATACGTAGATGTCAAAAATGCCAAATGTTGAAAACAACGACACATACAAAGACCCCAATGACTAAAACAGAAACTCCAACAAATGCTTTCGATATAGTGATAGTGGACACCGTAGGTCCACTACCGAAATCAGAATATGGCAATGAATATATCGTCACACTAATATGTGATTTAACAAAATATCTAGTAGCCATACCAGTAGCAAACAAGAGCGCAAATACTGTCGCGAAAGCTATATTCGAAAATTTTATACTAAAGTACGGTGCTGTAAGGATGCTTTCTCAGGCTGGGGTACATATCTCAGTCTAGCCAGGGTCTTTACAGAAAATTTATATAAAACTAGGACTAGTATGACCTCAACAAGAGAAAAGCTACTAGTAGGTCATACCCTACTGGGATATTACAGGGTATAAGAGACACACGTGGTCCACATCACGCACATGTACTCGCTGGCCGCGTGGATTTCCACATGGGTTCTACTACCACGTGGTCCGTTTGAGACTCACGTGTCGCGTGTCACGCGTGCCTGGCTGGCTGACTATCCTGAGGAACGCACGTGACCGCGGGTGCTTTCGCTTGCACTCCCCGTCGCTCGTTGGTGTATTCCACCATTCGCAACTAGGTAAAATGCACGCTCACGCACCACACTTGTCAGCTATCGCTCACTCACGACGCCTTTCACGGTCGATCGTTGGTCGTGCAGCACGCCCGTGACCGCAGGTGTTCTCGCGTGTGCTCCCACGAGCCGCTCAGTGATGTATTCCACCACTACGCAAACTCGTTAGAGTCCCGCTCACACACCCACTTGCCAACTGGCGCCTCACTCACGACTCACGATCAGCCGCCGGTCGTGCAGAAATGTCCGTGGCCGCGGGAACTTTCGCCTGTACTTCCACAAGTCGCTCTGCGGTGTATTCCACCACGCCGCAACTTGTTAAAGCACGCGCTCGTGCACCCGCTTGCCAACTGACGTTTCACTCACGACACGGTGCGTGTGTACGCTCAGAGTCGCCTATTGGTCAGCGGAGCCCCGGCATACCAAACAGCACTACTCTGCGAATACACACTCACACCGGCACACACGTACACGACACTTTTCACTGCACTAGAGGGGAAGAATGTTTCACAGGGTATATTTTGAATAATCACTGCGGGTGGGTTTCATTTAAATATTCAACAATATGCTTTATTCATTTCATCTATGTTTTCCTAGCGCTGGTTTTCTTATATTTAGTTAGGCCCTGCCTTCCTGCCTACTTCGCACCATCTACGTTAGCTTTGTTATCTTTGCACTCGATATTTTATTATATTTTCTTCAGGCTCACCTTTCTCCTCCTGCGACAGGATTCATCTTGGTGAGGTCCTTGGTCCTTGTTTCACGCTTCGTTGCACTTTGACTGGCACTTGTACTTTTTATCCCACGTGGGAGAGCTTTCGCTTCTTTTTCTCGCTGACTGTACTCGATCGACTGCCCTTGGCCTAATTTCGGCAGCTTGCATTTCGCTGCTACGCACATGTCGCCGCTGCTGCGTACATGTCGTCGCTGCTTGCCCGGCGTCGCTGCTTGCATGTCGCCGCTGCCTTCGGCCGATCGTGCCTGGCTGCTGCGACTCTGCTCGCACTTCGTCGCATGTCCGACGTCGCCGCTGACTTAGCGTCGCGGCCGGCTGGGCGTCGCTGCGGGCTTAGCGTCGCTGCGGACTTACGTCGCTTTTAGCGTCGCCGTTTGTCTGGCGCCGCTGCCCAAAATTTGGTCGCGATGCCGTTGCTGGTGCCGTTGTCTATGCACAAATTCTGGCTGCCCAAGCACCGTTGTTTGTGCAAAAATGTGCAGCTGCCTGACTAAAGGCGCGAGCTCTGGGTACCGAGGTACCGTAACTTGTAACTTGTTAAGAAACTGCTACCGGGTATATTAGACTTAAAGGTACCTTATAATTTATTTAAAGTTAAATTAATATTACTTAATAATAATGTGGCGTCGCTTCATGCGGCGTCACACCCCCCTTACTTCACCGGGGTTTGGGTGCAAAAAAATATCTAAACTCATGGTGCGAAACGAGAATCTTGGCTAAGAACTAAATATATATCTTACGAGTAAATACATGTCAGGGTAATTGTGGTCACAAAGCATGGAAGTTAGTGTTAGCCTACCCCACCCGGTACCTGTAAACCTTCGTCGGCTGGTTCTTCTCCGTGGAATGCCTTCAGATCGGCCAATCCTGCACTGCGTCTCTTCTTGGACTTGACATCTTGTAGGCGTAGGATCGTGGGCGAGATGTAACCCACGACCCGGTAAGGTCCATCGTAGCGGGGTGCCAACTTGGCGGCGAATCCATCGGCTGCCTTCGACAAATGATGTTGCTTCAACAGTACGAAGTCGCCGATGGCCGGCTTCCACTCTCGGCGGCGTAAATTGTAATGTTTCCCTTGATCCGCGCTTGCTTGCTCTGCATTCTCGACGACGATCTTGAAGACGTCCTGCAGGTGTCGCTCCTTCTCCTCGGGCAACCGTGATTCCGCCCTTATGACAGGAGTCACCTCTTCGTAAAGGGCTCCCGGCAACCGAGGCTCGCGCCCTTGTACGAGATAGGCTGGGCTAAATCCGGTAGTGTCCGAAGCGCTGGTGTTGATCGCCAGGCTAATCTCAGGGAGGCGTTCATCCCATGTTCGCTGCTGGTCGTCCAGGTACTGCGCCACCATGGTCTTCACGGTCCTGTTTACCCTCTCCGTGGGGTTCTGCTGCGGGGTGTATGGCGCGGTATGTTGCAGCGTCATGCCCAGCTTTTTGCAGAACGTGGCGAAGGCTCGGCTCGTGAACTGCGTCCCGTTGTCGCAGACTAGCATCGTCGGCACTCCAAACCTGGCCAGAATCCGTTCTCTGAACGAGCGCATCAGGTGTATTGCCGTCGCTTTACGCAAGGGCACCAGCTCCACCCACTTGGAAAAGGCGTCGAAGAATACCAGTAACATGGTATTCCCGTGGGTAGAGCGCGGGAGTGGTCCTACGAAGTCCGCACAGAGCACGTCGAAGGGTGCATGCACTTGCCGGGTGTGCATCTGTCCAGGCGGTTTCAGTTGGCTGATCTTAAATTTCTGGCAGGTCTCGCACTTCCGTACGTAACGTGCTACGTCCCGGAAGAGGCCTGGCCAGAAATAACGCTGACGGATCCGGTTTAGGGTCTTTCGTACCCCCTGATGTCCGGCTGTGGGTTGGTCGTGGCATTCCTGAAGCACCCGTTGGCGTTGTGGTTTTGGCACGCACAACTTCCAAGGGGTGTAGTCTTCGTCGTCCGGTCGGAATCCTCCTCGTCGATAGAGCTGGTCGTTCTCCCTCAAGTACTCTGGATACTTCTCGGGTTCCCTCTTAGTCAGCTCCAGCATCCGGGTTGTCCATGCACAAGGTGGATTCTCCTGCGTGACCTGTCGTAGCGTCTCCAAGGGCTGCCTGGACAAAGCGTCGGCCACTATGTTTTGGTCCCCGCGGCGGTAATGCACGTTGAAGCGGAACTGTTGAAGCTCTAACGCCCAGCGCGCAATCCTTCCAGTCGGGTTCTCGATGCTGTTTAACCACTTTAACGCTAAGTGGTCCGTGACTACGTCGAACTCGTAGCCTTCCAGGTAACATCGCAGCTTCCTTATCGCCCACACAATGGCCAGGCACTCCTTCTCCGTAGTCGAATATCGGCTCTCGGCTACTGAGAGGCGGCGGCTTGCGTAAGCGATGACGCGCTCCGTTCCCTGGATCTGTTGCGTCAGCACTGCTCCTAGTCCGATGTCGCTCGCATCGGTCTGGAGTGTGAAACGCTCGGCAAAATCCGGGCAGGCTAGGACTGGCGCTTGCGTGAGGCTCGTCTTTAATGCCTCGAACGCTAGCTGCTGTTCCTCGCTCCAAACCCATCGCTGGCCCTTCTTGAGTAGCGACGACATGGGTTGTACCACGGTGGCGAAGTTTGGTACAAACCTCCGGTACCAGGAAGCGATGCCTAAGCATCTCCGTAACTCCCTGACAGTCGTTGGCGGCTGGAGTTCCTTTATCGCGGCGATCTTGCTGGGGTCGGTGTGGATGCCACCTTCGCTGACCTGGTGTCCCAGGTAGATGATGCTCTTCTGGAAGAAGCTGCACTTGGCCTTATTCAGGCGCAAGTTCGCGTTCCGAAGCCTCCGGAACACCTCTCGTAGGTTATCCAGGTGTTCTTGGAGGGTGCGTCCTACTACGATGATATCGTCGAGGTACGCAAACGCGTGCGGCTCCATGTCCGGTCCGATGACTCCATCCAACGCCCGCTGAAACGTAGCCGGGGCCGAATGCAATCCGAACGGCATCACCTTCCAGTGAAAGAGGCCTCTGCCAGGCACGGTAAACGCGGTGTATTCTTTGCTGCTCCGGGCCATGGGTATTTGCCAATACCCGCTCTTCAAGTCCAGCGAAGATATGTACTTCGCGTCCTTGAGTTTCTCCAAGATGTGGTTGATCCGTGGCAACGGGTAGGCGTCCGGAATGGATTTCGCGTTGAGTTGGCGATAATCCACGCACATCCGCATCTCTCCAGTCTTCTTTCCCACAAGTACAATCGGTGCACTGTATGGGCTCCTGGACGGCTCGATCCTACCATCTCGCAGAAGCTCATCAACTTGCTCGTTGATGATCTTCTGCATGGCCGGATTCTTCGGGTAGTACCTCTGTTTGATGGGATACTCATCCCGCATGGTGATGGTGTGCTCCGCTATGGGTGACACCCCCATCAATCCGTCGAACTTGGCTAGCTCGGACTGTAGAAAGGCCTCCACCTGTTCTTCGTCCGCAGCTATCCTTGTTTCCTGAGCCTCGACGCCCCGCAAGGCGGCGTGGCTGGTCTTGGGCCGTCTTCCACGGCGTCTCCGCTTGGTCGGGGCTCCCGTGATACCCTGATTTTCCGTGTCTCGTTGTTGTAACTCTGCTCGTGTTCCGGTTGGATGATCCCTCCGCGCTTCGCCGATGCTCGGTGCCTCGCTGCGTGTTCTCCGGTGTCCTGGATGGTCCCTCCGCGCTTCGCCGATGCTCGGTGCCTCGCTGCGTGTTCTCCGGTGTCCTGGATGGTCCCTCGGTGTCTCGTTGTCCTTCCTCTGTGTCCTCTCGTGCCCTGGGCTGCCTAAACGGGTTCCTCTGCCGTGCGACGGGACAAATCGGCGGTAAGCCCGAGACGCTGTTGTTGTCTGGGGCTGCCGTGTCCTCCGTCGGTTGGTGGGGGGTCCCGGGCGTCAGTGCTGTCTCCACGGGCGTCGGTGCTATCTCCTCGGGCGTCGGTGCTATCTCCTCGGGCGTCGGTGCTATCTCCTCGGGCGTCGGTGCTATCTCCTCGGGCGTCGGCGCTGTCTCCTCAGGCGTGCTTTGCAAGCGTAACTTTGCTCGGCCGCACCTGAGAGTCGCTTCGATGCCGCACAGGAAGTCCATTCCCAGGATTACGTCGTCCAGAATGACGGGCAGTACTAGCATTGGTACTGTCGTCTCTCTCTCTCCCAGTTGGATCCTCACCCGCAAGGCTCGTGTCACGGCTCGTGATGATCCATCCGCCAACTTGATCCGGATCAGTGCTGCTCGCTCGTTCTCCGGGGTGCTCAGCTTAGCCGCCATACGCTCGCTAATAAAGCTGCGCGTGGCTCCCGTGTCGATCGTGGCGTCCGTTGTTGTTCCCTCGATGCGAACACTCGCGATGACACGTCCACTCCCGCACCTCAGAGGTGCTATTCCTGGGAACTGCGGTGCGGCGTCTCCAAGTTGTTCCCTGTCGGCTGAAGACGCGCAGCATTTCCCGACGTGGTTCGTCGACAACAGTCCACTGTGCGCACGCCGTGTCGCCCGCAGTCCCAACAGAACAACACGCGGCTGTTACGGCAGTCCGCCTGTAGATGTCCAGCCTGAGCGCAGTTGCGGCACATGCGCTGCAGGTCGCCCTTTGTTGCTCCTGTGGGTGGTGTGTGTGGAGTGGCTGTCGCTGCTGTGGGAGTCAGTGGTGTCGGTGGCGCGTTGTTCGTCGCTGGCGGATTCGGTGGCTTCGGGTTCTCTCTCCATCGATCGGCTTGGCTCGTCGCTTGGCGTTGCAGCTCCTTCGTTGTCTCGTAAGTGGTCACGAGTTTGCTCAGCTGAGCCAGCGTCTGAAACTCGTGACGTCGGGTGAACAGTTGATATTCCGGCGTCATGTTGTCGTAGATCCTGTCCAGCTCCTGTTCCTGGGTGTATTTGGCCCGTCGCATCATCAGCCGCAATGCCAGGGCGTAATCCCGGAATCGCTCACCTCGGCGTTGGGTGCGGCTCCGGATCTCGTCCTCCAGTCGTTGAAAATAGCGCGGGGGAAGGAAGAATTCCATAAACTCCTGCTTGAACTCCTCCCAGGTGACTTGGTAGAGGGTGTTAACCCGGAACCAGTCCTCCGCTTGGCCCGTTAGCACGTTCGCTACCGCCTGTGGTAACTGTTGTGGGTCGATGTTGTACAGCGCTGCTTTCTCTTCCAGCTGCTCGATGAACCCCCACGGATCTGTAACGTCGCCGTTGAAGGCTACGCCCCATTTCCGCACTCGATCGGCCAGCTCGTATGGGGCTATCCATCGATGGCTTGGTTCGCTGGTCCTACTAACGGCTGGAAGTGCCGCACTGGACGCTGGAACGGGTGGAATGTGTCGGCTAGCAGCGCTCCTCGAAGGACTCGCTGCCCGTCGCACTTCCAGACTGGGTATTGGAAGAACGACTTCGGAGTCGTCCTCTGCCGGCGCCGGGGAGGTGTCGCGTGAGCCTGCTCCAGGTTGTCTCTGCTCCGGTGTAACTGCGTTTCCCAAAGTGGTCTCCAGCTCCATCAGGCGTTGCAGCTGTTCCTTTGACAGGTCCCCTTGATTGGTGAACGCTGTCAGGCGGCTCCGCATCTCCTCCACTGTACCGCTCGTGTCCAGTCCAAATTCCTTGAGGATGAGCTGTAGCTCGCTCTTCCTCCTGAACGCGATCCAGCGGATTCCCTTGTTAGACGAGTTCGTGGGTATCCGTTGACAACGAGAAAAAAAAATTCAAAGAAAATGTTCGCGAGGTATGTGTACCGTGCGTCACTGAAATGTTTCTTTTCCGATCTTGATTCACTGTTCACCGGTTTCGTGATTCACTGTTCACCGGTTTCGGTTTTCGTTCACGAAAAATGTTCACGTTGAGGCAAGGCTCAAAGAATAGCTCGATCACGAAAAAATAATGTTTACCCAGGGTGCGCACAGGGTATTAGAATGTTGGTCAACGTTGTCGATGTTGGCTACTTGTGTGTCCGGACGCGACTTGATTTGTATAAATGCTCACTTGTTCATACACAGAAAAAATGTTCTCGAGATGGCAGGATCAGCGGATTTGAAAAATGTTTCGAAGGATGTACACAGTGTAAAAAAAAATGTTTGTCAACGTTGTCGATGTTGACTGTTTGGGGTTCCGGACGCGACTGAGTACCTCGGTGTACGGTACCGAGTCTTATATACGAGTCGCCTGAGCGTTGTCGCCGATCAGGCTTTGTCGGCGCAGGAAGAATGGTTAGGCCATGAAGAAAAAGTAAAATCAGAAGGTACAAATTTGCGCCTACGTCACGGTGCGCAGTAGTCGTAGACACGTGTGGAACCTGTCCTACGACTAACTACGTAAGAACTATGTCTCGTATGCCTGAAGGGGTGTACCTGCGTACGCTTGCTACTGCTGCGCTACGTGAAACTTGCTAGTCGTAGACAGATGTGGAACCTGTCCTACGATTTATATAAAAAACTATGGACAATATACATGTATCGATGTATATTATTTGCTACTGGTGCCCTGGGTCTCATGCTCTCCTACTACGATGTCCGTGGCCGCGGGAACTTTCGCCTGTACTTCCACAAGTCGCTCTGCGGTGTATTCCACCACGCCGCAACTTGTTAAAGCACGCGCTCGTGCACCCGCTTGCCAACTGATGTTTCACTCACGACACGGTGCGTGTGTACGCTCAGAGTCGCCTATTGGTCAGCGGAGCCCCGGCATACCAAACAGAACTACTCTGCGAATACACACTCACACCGGCACACACGTACACGACACTTTTCACTGCACTAGAGGGGAAGAATGTTTCACAGGGTATATTTTGAATAATCACTGCGGGTGGGTTTCATTTAAATATTCAACATTATGCTTTATTCATTTCATCTATGTTTCCTAGCGCTGGTTTTCTTATATTTAGTTAGGCCCTGCCTTCCTGCCTACTTCGCACTATCAACGTTAGCTTTGTTATCTTTGCACTCGATATTTTATTATATTTTCTTCAGGCTCACCTTTCTCCTCCTGCGACAGGATTCATCTTGGCGAGGTCCTTGGTCGTTGTTTCACGCTTCGTTGCACTTGACTGGCACTTTGGTTTTATCCCACGTGGGAGAGCTTTCGCTTCTTTTCTCGCTGACTGTACTCGATCGAATGCCCTTGGCCGAATTTCGGCAGCTTGCATTTCGCTGCTACGCACATGTCGCCGCTGCTGCGTACATGTCGTCGCTGCTTGCCCGGCGTCGCTGCTTGCATGTCGCCGCTGCCTTCGGCCGATCGTGCCTGGCTGCTGCGACTCTGCTCGCACTTCGTCGCATGTCCGACGTCGCCGCTGACTTAGCGTCGCGGCCGGCTGGGCGTCACTGCGGGCTTAGCGTCGCTGCGGGCTTAGCGTCGCCGTTTGTCTGGCGCCGCTGCCCAAAATTTGGTCGCGATGCCGTTGCTGGTGCCGTTGTCTATGCACAAATTCTGGCTGCCCAAGCACCGTTGTTTGTGCAAAAATGTGCAGCTGCCTGACTAAAGGCGCGAGCTCTGGGTACCGAGGTACCGTAACTTGTAACTTGTAAGAAACTGCTACCGGGTATATTAGACTTAAGGTACCTTATAATTTATTTAAAGTTAAATTAATATTACTTAATAATAATGTGGCGTCGCTTCATGCGGCGTCACAGTGCAATGAAGACGTTCATTTCCGACATGGGTACCGAGTATAAAAACAATTTTAGATATGTGTAAATATATGAAGATTGAAAATCTTACATCCACCGCATATCATCACCAGACTTTAGGGACAATAGAACGAAGTCATAGAACATTCAATGAATACATTCGTTCATACATTTCTGCAGACAAAACTGATTGGGACGTTTGGATACAATATTTTACCTATTGTTTCAACACAACACCATCAGTCATGCACGAATACTGTCCATATAAACTAGTCTTTGGAAGATTACCAAGACAGTTCGTAGATTTTAATAAAACAGATAGAATAGAACCACTATATAATGTAGAAGATTACTCTAAGGAAATAAAATTTAGATTAGAAATAGCATATAACAGAGCTAGACTTATGTTAGAAAAAGCTAAGTCTTATAGGAAACAAAATTACGATAAGAAAACTTCAGATTTTGAATTAAAAATAGGAGATAAAGTTGTACTAAGAAACGAAGCGGGTCATAAGTTAGATCCAGTATATTTAGGTCCTTATACCGTAGAAACCATAGAAGACAGAGATAACATTATAATTAGAGATAAAAAGAAGAAGAAACAAAAAGTACATAAGGATAGGTTAAAAATATATAATCAATGAAACGTTTCATTAAAGAAAAGGTCTGATCAACCCAAAAAAAAACCGAAAACCAAGAAAAAAAAATATTCTTCTAAGAAAGTTAAACATAATACAAAACATAACGTAATTCAATATACAAAAAATATAAAAAAAAAAATTTTTTTTTGGCATTACACACGAATGCTTTGAGACAAAACTATTGCTACTAATTAAACACACAAAAAAAAAAAACAAATCGATATAATTTCAAAAAAAAATATATATATTTTGTAACACAATAGTTTATCACTTAAACTAAATGACTACTTGTATTACGTCATTTCTTTAAAAAGGGAGGTGTAGCATATCTACCCTACCAATATATTGAATTGTACTAATATATTGTACATAAGCATTCTAGTGCCCAAATAATACGATCTAACGCTTATACATAAGCTGATCGCGGAGCGCGAGAATGCTGTGCATGCATTTTGCAGCTCAAGTAGGTCGCGGAGCGCGAGAATACCGAGCATGCACTTTGCAGCTCAAGTAGGTCAAGCTATATGGTAGGTCAAGCTATACATAACATATGCATGCCTTCTGCATACATATGTATATGTATGTATACATGTAATTAAGAATAGATAGATATATAAGCATTGTATCAGAACCCAATATTTATTCTAATAAAGAACCTATAACAGAGCAGCAGCTCTGCTCAACAACTATAAACAATTTTATCAACCGTTAACTTTACACTACTGCTTGCGCGTTCGTGTGTGGGTTAAAATTAAATTAAAGACATTAATAACAAAGTGTGCCACCTGCCAAGCCGTATTTGTTGTCGCCGCTGGACCTCATGGAAAATAGTCGTCGTTCCATGTCTATTGATTCCCTAGACAGTCTCCAGGTATTAGTGTCAAAAATTGAGTTTGCAGTTTACTGTATTGTCGCTTGTTCAACATAAAATTATAAAAATTAGTGAACAGCTCAATTCCTGGCACTTACTGTAATAACCTTTGCATGCAAAATATATAAGCTAGTATGTATGTTGATACTTTAATGCCATATGTAGTATTATTTCGCGCCTACCTCAGAAAATAACCGCCAAATATTATATAGAACAAAACAGTTCTGAGTTATACACATATGAACATACAAACATATATTGGTTCTTATATATATTAGCAAGTAATAGTCGATTGCATGATCTTGATATAAACATAAATAAACAAACAAAACGGTAATATTTATTTACATTTTCTATTTAAATATAAAATTTCTGGTGGTCAAATTGTCATTAATTGTGTGTGTCATTGTGCCAACGCAAAATTATCGCAGTCTTTTTTGCAATTTCGCTTTTGCTACATATGCACATACATATCTACATATAACCGCGAATTTTATAACATCCGTTAATACATAAAGTTATAAGCATATACATATTTGCGTTTGCACATACACACCTACATACATATTTCCTTTCGTCGTTGCGTCCGTTGAACTCAGACCGTTTCTTTGCGTGCGCTTTCAATCTTTCGTCTTCTCTTTCGCTTTCGCTTGCATTCGGCGCCGCTAGCATTTGGCGACGCATTTTGTCACCCCGCACCCCGCATATTCTATTGCTGTCCACAAACGTAGCGCAGAAAATCTTTGATTTGATCTTCGTTTTCTCTTGTTTCTCTTTTCGTTTGTTTGATATACTACAATACATACCACTTAGATATTCTCTTGTTACATTGCATACCCTGCGCCCCGCATTTTACATCGCTGCCTACAAACGTAGTTACAGCAAAAGTTTAGCGTGCTTTATTTCGGATCGCTTGGATCACTTTCGTTTGTTTGCTCACACAACGAATAGTTTGCGCGTGTGTGTGTATAAGCAAATTAGATTTACATTATTTATTTATTATTTTAAAAGAGGGAGTCTCCCAGCAAAGAAGGTGCGAGGTACTGCGACCAAAGACGATCTTTTGTACCTATAGTGCTCTCCCTATCTTGACAAAAGCTGTTCTGTTTCCCTAATGAAGCATAACAGATCTTTCGTCGATGAACGGACAATTTGCTCGGGAACTGCGATTTCCACGTGCAGATGCTTCCTCCTGATCCATACCAAGGCTGGACAATCACACAAGATGTGTTTGGTGGTTTCGTCGTCCTCTCTACAGAGCCTGCATTCTGTGTCTGAGGACAGACGCATTTTTGCGAGGTGATAGTTCACCACGTGGTGTCCACTGAGGTAGCCAATAAGGAGATAGAGATCTCTCCTGCAAAGTAAGTTTGTTCTTCGTTTAACCGAGGGATTCGTAAGCTCTCTAGCCTGCCTCATCCCTGGTTGGAAGAAGCAATAGCGTTCGGTCAACCTAATCGTCCATGCTTTCACAAGGGATGAGATGGTTGACCACCCCACGCCGCAGAAGGGTTCGGGGCCATGCAGAGGGGTTGATGACCCCGCCCTCGCTAGTTCATCAGCTAGCTCGTTGCCTTGGAAACCAGAGTGTCCAGGTACCCACAGGAGGGTGACTTTGTTCCTATTGGAGAGCCTCTGGAGGCAGTTCCAACAGTCAGCCACCATACGCGAACCTACTGTTTTTGAGGAGAGGGCTAGTATGGCGGCTTGGCTATCTGAGAAGATGTAGATATTTGCTCCTCTGATCCCCTTCTCAAGGATAAGATGACAGCAGAACTCTATGGCATGAACCTCGGATTGAAAGACTGTGGGCCATTTGCCCATAGCAATCGAGGTTTTGGAGTTGGGACCATGTATCCCAGCTCCAACCCCCTGATCAGTCCTTGACCCATCGGTATACCAGTGTATGCCATGAGGGTCACTGATGGGGTTGCCAGCATCCCAGTCCCTCCGGTCCGGGATGAGAGTTTTAAATTTTGCACCAAAG
>JAEIGL010000049.1:0-113222 GCA_018903715.1 Zaprionus davidi
CCTGATTGAGACGTCTATTATTATTATGGTTATGGTTATTTGGGTTATCAGGTTTTTTCTGCTGATTTTTAGGCCATGGATTTTAAAAAAATTCATGGTCTATTGTGTTTGTCGGAACGGAAATGTGCGTAACAGGCAGAAGGAGGCATCTCCGACCCCATAAACATTGAGCCATGTCTGTCTATCCGTCTGTCTGTCTGTATGAACACCTGGATCTCAGAAATTTTGTGACAACATACGTATATATTGCAGTGTCTCAAAGTTTTTTTTAAATTTGGACACGCCCCTTCCCGCCTCTGAAAATCAGTAATGACTATTTAAAAACTACAATATTAGCTCACCAACCAAAGTTGTATATCTTACATAACAAATACATTGCCACGGGCGTTATTTCATTTAAATCGGACTATAAATAAGTAAAATATGATACGAATTAAACTCACTTTGAACATATATACTTAAGCATTCCTAATTTACGCAAGCATACCGAAGTTCAAATCTAGCGTCACACACAGCATTTTATTAAACTTTTTATTTGCATTGTATGGTAACAGAATTGGTTCATAATGCAGCTTGGCCGATGGGTCAAGGAGTGAGACAATGGCCGAGTGGTTAGAGTGGCGGACGGCTGCGAGAGAGTGCGGTTGTGGCGGGCGCGAGGTTTCATTTATTAATTATTTCTTTTTTTATTTTGTTTATTTATTTTATTCTAAAAAATTTTCATTACTTTTTCATATGAAAGACAATCAAATTATAATAGCTATAAATAATATTAATTATTTATAAATAAAGTTAAGTATTTATAAATTATTTAGCATGGATAATATGATAATCCATGGCTTTATACAGTCAGGTCCTGACTGTAGCGTTTGTATTTTTATACCCTTCGACCGTTGAAAATGGTGTAACTAACTTTGTGCAAATGTATGTAACGGGCAGAAGGAGGAGTGGGAGACCCTATAAAGTATATATATTCTTGCTCAGGATCACAAGCCGAGTCGATTGAGCCATGTCTGTCTGTCTGTCCGTCTGTCACGTGCCACGCCCACCGCCCCCACAAATCAATAATTTAATTTTTGAACTCAATTTGTAAGCGCTGTATAAAAGATACAACTTTCTGACTTTAACATATACTAAACTGAATGAAATATCTACGTAGTCTCCAAATTACAATCCGATCAGACAATAATCACAGAAGTTATTTAAGAAAGTATGAGCATAAAAACCAAGTGCTTCTGCCAGCTAACAAGGGCGGCGGGATTAATTTCAAAGCATGTGCATATGCATATGTGTATGAATTTAACAAATTAAACTACACGGGAACATAGGTCGAAGGGTATCTCACTGTCGCGTTTTGCGCGATTGTTGCTCTCGTTATATTTGCACTTGAAGTTTCCTTTTTATTTCTTTCAGGTCTTCTTTATATTGTTTGTCCACAACACTGTTTTTTATTGATTAACACTTTGAGGCTCCCTTTTTAATTATTTCGGGTCCTCGTTATGTGTAGCACTATTACAGTTTAACGTTGTAGAGTTCTGTGAATTCTTAACGGCTTTTTAGAATATTCGCCGTTTTGCTTCAATATTCCGGATCAAGTTCACTCGCGACACTTTGATATTGTGGGGTTTAATATATTTCGAATAGTTAAAACTTAACGCGAGCCCCATGTACTGGGCGCCAATTAAGCAACTCGCGAACGCGTGATGGAAAAAATTTATTTTTGTAGGAAGGAACTTCCGTATTTATTGAATGCAAAATTAAGCCTGAAGTTACAGATATATTCTTAAGCTAAAGAAATGTCAAAGCCTCCGTCTCGTGGTGAAATAAGGATTTGTTTACAATGGAGCGTGGGGACGCAGATCGTGCGAGCGTTGTTTATGATACGCTCTTGATCGAGAATTTTGTTGACACTTGAACAGTTTTAATTAGGATGGGGGATGAGTGACCAAGTGGTGAAAATTTATGTTTTGAACTGCGCAGTTTAATAACTGCCACTTGGAAAAGATTGTTTGTTCAACGAAAAGCTCTGACAGGATTCGGCTATTGTTTATGCTTTTAAGAGACTGGTGAAAGAGGATAGCGCTAGAGCAAAAAATGGGTTCCCAAGTGGCTATGAAAACTGTTTATAATTTCCATATTGAATATAGAGGGACTGAGGGTGATAACTTACATATGTACATATTTGTTACCGATACACGCTGTAGAGACAGACAGACGGGCATGGCTGTTGAACCGAATCAACAATATCGTTTAAATGCATCGTTTAAATTAATTCAATCAACTGTACAAGGCCATAGATTATCATATTATCCATACTAAATAATTTAAAAATACTTAACTTTATTTATAAATAATTATACTCTTCGACCATTGAAAATGGTCAAAAAAGGGTATACTAACTTTGTGCAAATGTATGTAACAGGCATAAGGAGGCGGGGGAGACCCCATAAAGTATATATATTCTTGCTCAGGATCACAAGCCGAGTCAATTGAGCCATGTCTGTCTGTCTGTCCGTCTGTCTGTGTGAACGCACAGATCTCAGCTATTATAAAAGCTAGAGTTACCAAATTTGGCAGGAAGACTCCTGTGTACTATAAGCAGATCAAGTTTATTTCAAATGTTAGGTGCCACGCCCACCGCCCCCACAAATCAATAATTTAATTTTTGAACTTAATTTGTAAACGCTGTATAAAAGATACAACTTTCTGACTTTAACATATACTAAGGTGAATGAAATATCTACGTAGTCTCCAAATTACAATCCGATCGGGCAATAATCACAGAAGTTATTTAAGAAAGTATGAGCATAAAACCAAGAGCTTCTGTCAGCTAACAATGGAGGCGGGCGAGCGCGAAGCGCGAGCGCCATCTGTCGGGATTAATTTCAAAGCATGTGCATATGCATACATATGTGTATGAATTTAACAAATTAAAACTACACGGGACCAGAGGTCGAAGGGTATCCCACTGTCGCGTTTTGCGCGACTGTTGCTCTCGTTATACCCTTCGACCATTGAAAATGGTCAAAAAAGGGTATACTAACTTTGTGCAAATGTATGTAACAGGCAGAAGGAGGCATGGGAGACCCCATAAAGTATATATATTCTTGCTCAGGATCACAAGCCGAGTCGATTGAGCCATGTCTGACTGTCTGTCTGTCTGTCTGTGTGAACGCACAGATCTCAGCTATTATAAAAGCTAGAGTTACCAAATTTGGCAGGAAGACTCCTGTGTACTATAAGCAGATCAAGTTTATTTCAAATGTTAGGTGCCACGCCCACCGCCCCCACAAATCCATAATTTAATTTTTAAACTTAATTTGTAAGCGCTGTATAAAAGATACATCTTTCTGACTTTAACATACACTGCGCGTCACCAGGTTAGCGCCCCCCTTTACACTCATTTTCTTTTGCTTTTTTCTCTTTGCCTATTGCACGTAACTTCTTAGTTTTTGTTTTGATTTAGTTGTCATTATATGAGATCTCTCTCATAATGAAATAAAGCGCGAGAGAAGAACCGTTATGTTTTATTTTCTATTCTGCTTTAGTTTCGCAAAGAATGAGTCCACTTATTTTGCGTCATCAGATTAGCGCCGGCAAATGCAGTTTTAGTTATCTCGCTTATTTTGGCAAGTACAGTAACCAAATTTTTTGTGAAGCTTAAAGTATTCAATATCTTTAAATTAACATACAGTATGGGTAAAGGAACAGTTTTATCATTGGGTGAAAAATCAAAGATTGAGGCATACTTTGAATCTGGACTATCCTACCATAAAATTGCTGAAAAGACGGGAAGACACAGAAAAACAATTGCCAATTTTCTTAAAAATAAGAAAAGCTATGGAAAAAATTACAAAGGCGGCAATAATCAAGTGATTTCACCAGCAGATAGAAGAGCAATACTTCGCGAAGCTTCGAATTCTCACAAATCGACCACCAAGATAAGGGAAAAAACCGGTGTGAAGGCGAGCTTATCAACGGTCCAAAGAGTAATTAAGAAAGCTAATCATTTAAAGAGACAGAAATTAAAAAAAAAACCACCACTCAATATGCTGAGAAAAGAAATGCGCTTAAATTTTGCCCGATCGCACATGACGTGGTCTACCCAATGGCGGCATGTTGTTTTTTCAGATGAAAAAAAGTTTAATTTAGAAGGACCTGATGGCTATAATTATTATTTCCATGACCTACGGAAAGAAGAACATCACTTGGACCGGTTGCACAGCCGGGTGGGAGGGGTTATGGTGTGGGGAGCAATATCATACTACGGCACTTGCGAGCTTCAATTTTTGACATCGCGCATGAACGCTCAGGACTACAACAAGGTGTTAAAAACGGCTTTCCCGCATTTCCAAAACATTTTTCATAACCTGCAGTGGACTTTCCAGCACGATAATGCTCCAATTCACACCGCCCGATCCGTGAAGTCATGGATTCAGGACCAAAAAGTGGATCTCATGGAGTGGCCACCATACTCACCCGACCTTAACATCATTGAAAACGTCTGGGGATGGTTGGCCAGGAAAGTGTATGAGTCCGGAAAGCAATATAGTTCAAAGAAAGACTTAATCGAAGGTATTAAACAAGCTTGGTCAACCATATCGTTAAATTACATTGAAAAACTTTATGAGTCAATTTCCAATCGAATTTTTGAAGTAATTTCAAATAAAGGCGGGACTACGCACTACTAATACTACTTAAAAATGTTAAAAATTTAATATACAGGTGTTATATACTACAATTTTTGCTCCTAAACTTAATTAAATTGAATTTATCGCAGGGGGCGCTAATCTGATGACCAAATTTTTGTTAAATTTTTTTATACCTTTTCTCAAAAACATTTATTAAAAAATATTTCTTATTGTTGCAGTAGCCATTGTTGTTTTATTTTGAAGAGGAATGAATGTAGAATAGTATAAAAAAAATTTTAAAGCTGGAGCTCTGATGGTTTAGATTTTATTGAGCATTAGCGGTGAGTGAAAAGGGGGGCGCTAACCTGGTGACGCGCAGTGTATACTAAGGTGAATGAAATATCTACGTTGTCTCCAAATTACAATCCGATCGGGCAATAATCACAGAAGTTATTTAAGAAAGTATGAGCATAAAACCAAGTGCTTCTGTCAGCTAACAATGGAGGCGGGCGAGCGCGAAGCGCGAGCGCCATCTGTCGGGATTAATTTCAAAGCATGTGCATATGCATACATATGTGTATGAATTTAACAAATTAAAACTACACGGGACCAGAGGTCGAAGGGTATCCCACTGTCGCGTTTTGCGCGATTGTTGCTCTCGTTTTTTATTGAAATTTAATTAAATAATTTAATTTGGTTGACTATAACTTTTCTTTTAGTTTATTAGAATAAAATAAATAAACAAAATAACAAGTAATTAATAAATGAAATTTCGCACCCGCCTCAACCGAGCGGTGAACACACGCACTCTCTCGCAGCCGTCCGCCACTCTAACCACTCGGCCATTGCCTCACTCCTTGGCCCATCGGCAAAAGCTGCATTGTGAACCAATTCTGTTACCATACAATGCAAATAAAAAGTTTAATAAAATGCTGTGTGTGACGCTAGATTTGAACTTCGTTATGCTTGCGTAAATTAGGAATGCTTAAGTATATATGTTCAAAGTGAGTTTAATTCGTATCATATTTTACTTATTTATAGTCCGATTTAAATGAAATAACGCCCGTGGCAAGGTATTTGTTATGTAAGATATACAACTTTGGTTGTTGAGCTAATATTGTAGTTTTTAAATAGTGATTACTGATTTTCAGAGGCGGAAAGGGGCGTGTCCAAATTTTAAAAAAACTTTGAGACACTGCAATATATACGTATGTTGTCACAAAATTTGCTGACTCTAGCTCTTACAGTTTATGAGATCTAGGTGTTCATACAGACAGACAGACGGACAGACAGACATGGCTCAATCGACTCGGCTACTGATACTGATTCATTATATATATAGTTTATGGGGTCGGAGATGCCTGCTTTTGCCTGTTACACACATTTCCGTTCCGACAAACACAATTGACCATGAATTTTTTAAAATCCATGGCCTAAAAATACTATTGATAAATGAGTGATTGTAACAAATACTTAATGACGAATGGAGCTGAAAAATTGTTCAACCGTTAACCGTAAACCGTTACTTACTAGAAGTGCATAAACTACGATCACTAAGCATCGATGCTTACTACTACGATGCTTCATATGTTTTTGCCACTAAGCAATGAACACATAGAGACGTGAAACAGCTCTGACGCAGTTTGAGGCTGATTTTTCGGACCTGGTACCCCAGAGAAGAAGAAGAACAGAAGCTCTCAGTACAAACAGTGCATAGCATCAAAACTGCTTCAGTCGCACAACGACAGCGGAACGATAAGCATGCGCGTACTTCTTTGCGCTGTGCGATCGTTTCCATGTGTGCGTGTATGTATGCACGGCCCGCGTATGAATGTATGCGTTGCCAGTGAAGTTTGGCAATAGGCAAATGCGTCGGCCAGCGCGCTGGCAGCCTGAAGTCAATTTTATGTTTCGGCGTCAAGAGCCTAGAGACAGGCACAAAGGCCAAAAATGGTTATCTTGCAGCGAAAATTTTAAAACTTATGAAAACAGGTGTCTTGTTCTATAAGGATAATTTTATTTTGTAATTACATATTTATGTATTCCGAATTTTTTATTTTAATTCATAAATTTTATCAATTTTGGTAAACTCGTACACAAAAAAAAAATATAATTATCACAACTTTTTTTTGATATTATAACTTTGCTCTACAAAATATAATATAATTATCAATTTTCAATCCCTATTCTCAAAAATTAAACATAAATACACAAGTTTTCTGATGCTAAAATTATTGCCGCCAAATAACCATTGTGGCTCACTGTAATTCGGTCTCTTAGCTCTCGATGACAAAAACAAATACACAGTTGATTTCACGCTGGCCAGGCCCGTAGCTAAAAGTGCGCAGGGTGTGCGGTACAAGAAGGGCTCTCAACAGTCAGGGGCTCACGGTTACCAAACATAAAAATGTTATTCATGCGGATATATTTGTAAAATTTAATTCCTTTGGTAAACACAAATATATTAATTAATTAATGTAATTTAAGTAGGAGTCCCTGATAAGTATTGCACAGGGGCCCGTAAAACCCTCACTACGGCAGTGTGCCTCAGTCTCTAGGCTCACGCCGAAACACAAAATTGACTTCAGTCTGCCAGTGCGCTGGCCGAAGCATTTGCCTATTGCTAAACTTCACAAGCAACGCAACTATTCATACTCGGGCCGTGCATACATACACGCACACAAGGAAACGATCGCACAGAGCAAAGAAGTACGCGCATGCTTATCGTTCCGCTGTCGTTGTGCGACTGACTTGATGCCGCTGTTTGCTGTTTCTGGATTGCTCACCAAAGCGAAACACTTCGCCGGGGGGTCATAATAAACCAAAACCACTCGACCGCTACTTTACGATGTTTGAGTACTATATATGTTAGATGCTTAGTGGTGGTGCTATGATACTTCAAAAGCAAAACCCCAGCAAATATCGATATTTCTGCAGCAATCCTTTTTGAGTGTTAAATAAAACAATTAAAAATGAATTATAAATTATATATTTTGTTTAATCACACCATTTTCTCTGAGTTGGCAACTGATGAAATCCATGGGCGGATATATGTGTATATATGTACATATGCAGACAAGATATTTTACAACCTCAATGTTTGTTTTTTTTTTTTGAATAGAGATATGTAAATTCGATTTTTGGATTTCTGGCCGAGTTTTGATATGACAAAATATGTTATCGGAAAACAAACGGAAAGTATGTTCCGATTAAACCCAAGGTGAGTAGAAACAAGAGGCAAAAAATTGTTGCTTTCCGGCGGAGTTGATTCCATGTGAGTTACTACCATTATTCGATGGTGTTGCGTAGTTATAGCTCATGTGAGCATAGGAAGGTATGGAAGTGGGCAGACTGTCCCCGCCACCACCAAATCCCCCTTCTCCTGCAGTTGGGCCCATTTGATGACTAGCGTTGCAATTCCCAGACGAAGGTGTTGTTATTGCTGTTCTTGAAGATGCTCCACCCGTTGATAGTGGGGGGCGGTAAACGGTATGGTGATTGAGCCTCATATCCAGTTGAATTGTTAATACTTCCTCCCGACTCCTGCAGATTTCCTATATTCGCAGTGGGGCTGGCGCCAATTGCCGATGGTGTCGTCTCAGCAGAACCCACATTAACAATGTGGTGAGGGTGAGCGAGTGGGTGATGGTGGGATGCTATTGGCGGTGGGCGCAATGGGATGTGGCAGGGGTACATTGACGGTGGAGTCAGTTCTCTATGCTGTAAGATCGGCGAGGCAGGTGCTAACGCCCCCAATGTTGGATGACTGAAGCCGGCCATAGACGAAGCAGACCTACAAAGAATTATACATTTATTTTAATTGAGTAATTTAGACTGGCAGACTGGCCCCTTGCACAAAAACGCACAACAAAATAATTTAAAATGTTAATTTAATTATTTTCAAAATTCAATTTTAAAAAAATAGAAGCGACCGCCAAATAATTCTTTCACCTAAAATCATGATAAATATAGCTAGATATATATAAATAAATATATATAATATAGACAGATAAATCGGTGACACATGTAGCTATTTAACCTTAACCGTAATTTGTCACCGATAGAGGGCACTTCGATTTAGTATTTTATTGTATGCGTTTTTATCGTTGTTGTAATTGGTCAAACCGATTTAACTAAGAACTGAGGTTGGTACTCGATTTACACCGCAACGAAGTACACGCACGCTTATCGTTGCCCTGTCGTTGTGCGACTGAATCAGTTTTCATGTTATGCGCTGTTTGTACTGAGAGCCGAACATGCAGCCGCCCCAGCCGAACAGCCACCCACCCTAGACGAGCGTGTAGCCGAGGTCTCTACTCTTAATGCTTCAGTCTCTGGAGTGGCTGGATCGAAAAATCAGCCTCAAACAGCTTTGACGCTGTTTGAGGTCTTTATGTGTTCATTGCTTAGTGGTTAAAGTCTTGTAATGCCTTGCAAAAACTTGATGTTATGCCCATACTTTCTGAAATAACATGGATTATCATATTATCCATACTAAATAATTTAAAAATACTTAACTTTATTTATAAATAATTATACTCTTCGACCATTGAAAATGGTCAAAAAAGGGTATACTAACTTTGTGCAAATGTATGTAACAGGCATAAGGAGGCGGGGGAGACCCCATAAAGTATATATATTCTTGCTCAGGATCACAAGCCGAGTCAATTGAGCCATGTCTGTCTGTCTGTCCGTCTGTCTGTGTGAACGCACAGATCTCAGCTATTATAAAAGCTAGAGTTACCAAATTTGGCAGGAAGACTCCTGTGTACTATAAGCAGATCAAGTTTATTTCAAATGTTAGGTGCCACGCCCACCGCCCCCACAAATCAATAATTTAATTTTTGAACTTAATTTGTAAACGCTGTATAAAAGATACAACTTTCTGACTTTAACATATACTAAGGTGAATGAAATATCTACGTAGTCTCCAAATTACAATCCGATCGGGCAATAATCACAGAAGTTATTTAAGAAAGTATGAGCATAAAACCAAGAGCTTCTGTCAGCTAACAATGGAGGCGGGCGAGCGCGAAGCGCGAGCGCCATCTGTCGGGATTAATTTCAAAGCATGTGCATATGCATACATATGTGTATGAATTTAACAAATTAAAACTACACGGGACCAGAGGTCGAAGGGTATCCCACTGTCGCGTTTTGCGCGACTGTTGCTCTCGTTATACCCTTCGACCATTGAAAATGGTCAAAAAAGGGTATACTAACTTTGTGCAAATGTATGTAACAGGCAGAAGGAGGCATGGGAGACCCCATAAAGTATATATATTCTTGCTCAGGATCACAAGCCGAGTCGATTGAGCCATGTCTGACTGTCTGTCTGTCTGTCTGTGTGAACGCACAGATCTCAGCTATTATAAAAGCTAGAGTTACCAAATTTGGCAGGAAGACTCCTGTGTACTATAAGCAGATCAAGTTTATTTCAAATGTTAGGTGCCACGCCCACCGCCCCCACAAATCCATAATTTAATTTTTAAACTTAATTTGTAAGCGCTGTATAAAAGATACATCTTTCTGACTTTAACATATACTAAGGTGAATGAAATATCTACGTTGTCTCCAAATTACAATCCGATCGGGCAATAATCACAGAAGTTATTTAAGAAAGTATGAGCATAAAACCAAGTGCTTCTGTCAGCTAACAATGGAGGCGGGCGAGCGCGAAGCGCGAGCGCCATCTGTCGGGATTAATTTCAAAGCATGTGCATATGCATACATATGTGTATGAATTTAACAAATTAAAACTACACGGGACCAGAGGTCGAAGGGTATCCCACTGTCGCGTTTTGCGCGACTGTTGCTCTCGTTTTTTATTGAAATTTAATTAAATAATTTAATTTGGTTGACTATAACTTTTCTTTTAGTTTATTAGAATAAAATAAATAAACAAAATAACAAGTAATTAATAAATGAAATTTCGCACCCGCCTCAACCGAGCGGTGAACACACGCACTCTCTCGCAGCCGTCCGCCACTCTAACCACTCGGCCATTGCCTCACTCCTTGGCCCATCGGCAAAGCTGCATTGTGAACCAATTCTGTTACCATACAATGCAAATAAAAAGTTTAATAAAATGCTGTGTGTGACGCTAGATTTGAACTTCGTTATGCTTGCGTAAATTAGGAATGCTTAAGTATATATGTTCAAAGTGAGTTTAATTCGTATCATATTTTACTTATTTATAGTCCGATTTAAATGAAATAACGCCCGTGGCAAGGTATTTGTTATGTAAGATATACAACTTTGGTTGTTGAGCTAATATTGTAGTTTTTAAATAGTGATTACTGATTTTCAGAGGCGGGAAGGGGCGTGTCCAAATTTTAAAAAACTTTGAGACACTGCAATATATACGTATGTTGTCACAAAATTTGCTGACTCTAGCTCTTACAGTTTATGAGATCTAGGTGTTCATACAGACAGACAGACGGACAGACAGACATGGCTCAATCGACTCGGCTACTGATACTGATTCATTATATATATAGTTTATGGGGTCGGAGATGCCTGCTTTTGCCTGTTACACACATTTCCGTTCCGACAAACACAATTGACCATGAATTTTTTTAAAATCCATGGCCTAAAAATACTATTGATAAATGAGTGATTGTAACAAATACTTAATGACGAATGGAGCTGAAAAATTGTTCAACCGTTAACCGTAAACCGTTACTTACTAGAAGTGCATAAACTACGATCACTAAGCATCGATGCTTACTACTACGATGCTTCATATGTTTTTGCCACTAAGCAATGAACACATAGAGACGTGAAACAGCTCTGACGCAGTTTGAGGCTGATTTTTCGGACCTGGTACCCCAGAGAAGAAGAAGAACAGAAGCTCTCAGTACAAACAGTGCATAGCATCAAAACTGCTTCAGTCGCACAACGACAGCGGAACGATAAGCATGCGCGTACTTCTTTGCGCTGTGCGATCGTTTCCATGTGTGCGTGTATGTATGCACGGCCCGCGTATGAATGTATGCGTTGCCAGTGAAGTTTGGCAATAGGCAAATGCGTCGGCCAGCGCGCTGGCAGCCTGAAGTCAATTTTATGTTTCGGCGTCAAGAGCCTAGAGACAGGCACAAAGGCAAAAAATGGTTATCTTGCAGCGAAAATTTTAAAACTTATGAAAACAGGTGTCTTGTTCTATAAGGATAATTTTATTTTGTAATTACATATTTATGTATTCCGAATTTTTTATTTTAATTCATAAATTTTATCAATTTTGGTAAACTCGTACACAAAAAAAAATATAATTATCACAACTTTTTTTGATATTATAACTTTGCTCTACAAAATATAATATAATTATCAATTTTCAATCCCTATTCTCAAAAATTAAACATAAATACACAAGTTTTCTGATGCTAAAATTATTGCCGCCAAATAACCATTGTGGCTCACTGTAATTCGGTCTCTTAGCTCTCGATGACAAAAACAAATACACAGTTGATTTCACGCTGGCCAGGCCCGTAGCTAAAAGTGCGCAGGGTGTGCGGTACAAGAAGGGCTCTCAACAGTCAGGGGCTCACGGTTACCAAACATAAAAATGTTATTCATGCGGATATATTTGTAAAATTTAATTCCTTTGGTAAACACAAATATATTAATTAATTAATGTAATTTAAGTAGGAGTCCCTGATAAGTATTGCACAGGGGCCCGTAAAACCCTCACTACGGCAGTGTGCCTCAGTCTCTAGGCTCACGCCGAAACACAAAATTGACTTCAGTCTGCCAGTGCGCTGGCCGAAGCATTTCCCTATTGCTAAACTTCACAAGCAACGCAACTATTCATACTCGGGCCGTGCATACATACACGCACACAAGGAAACGATCGCACAGAGCAAAGAAGTACGCGCATGCTTATCGTTCCGCTGTCGTTGTGCGACTGACTTGATGCCGCTGTTTGCTGTTTCTGGATTGCTCACCAAAGCGAAACACTTCGCCGGGGGGTCATAATAAACCAAAACCACTCGACCGCTACTTTACGATGTTTGAGTACTATATATGTTAGATGCTTAGTGGTGGTGCTATGATACTTCAAAAGCAAAACCCCAGCAAATATCGATATTTCTGCAGCAATCCTTTTTGAGTGTTAAATAAAACAATTAAAAATGAATTATAAATTATATATTTTGTTTAATCACACCATTTTCTCTGAGTTGGCAACTGATGAAATCCATGGGCGGATATATGTGTATATATGTACATATGCAGACAAGATATTTTACAACCTCAATGTTTGTTTTTTTTTTTTTGAATAGAGATATGTAAATTCGATTTTTTGGATTTCTGGCCGAGTTTTGATATGACAAAATATGTTATCGGAAAACAAACGGAAAGTATGTTCCGATTAAACCCAAGGTGAGTAGAAACAAGAGGCAAAAATTGTTGCTTTCCGGCGGAGTTGATTCCATGTGAGTTACTACCATTATTCGATGGTGTTGCGTAGTTATAGCTCATGTGAGCATAGGAAGGTATGGAAGTGGGCAGACTGTCCCCGCCACCACCAAATCCCCCTTCTCCTGCAGTTGGGCCCATTTGATGACTAGCGTTGCAATTCCCAGACGAAGGTGTTGTTATTGCTGTTCTTGAAGATGCTCCACCCGTTGATAGTGGGGGGGGCGGTAAACGGTATGGTGATTGAGCCTCATATCCAGTTGAATTGTTAATACTTCCTCCCGACTCCTGCAGATTTCCTATATTCGCAGTGGGGCTGGCGCCAATTGCCGATGGTGTCGTCTCAGCAGAACCCACATTAACAATGTGGTGAGGGTGAGCGAGTGGGTGATGGTGGGATGCTATTGGCGGTGGGCGCAATGGGATGTGGCAGGGGTACATTGACGGTGGAGTCAGTTCTCTATGCTGTAAGATCGGCGAGGCAGGTGCTAACGCCCCCAATGTTGGATGACTGAAGCCGGCCATAGACGAAGCAGACCTACAAAGAATTATACATTTATTTTAATTGAGTAATTTAGACTGGCAGACTGGCCCCTTGCACAAAAACGCACAACAAAATAATTTAAAATGTTAATTTAATTATTTTCAAAATTCAATTTTAAAAAAAATAGAAGCGACCGCCAAATAATTCTTTCACCTAAAATCATGATAAATATAGCTAGATATATATAAATAAATATATATAATATAGACAGATAAATCGGTGACACATGTAGCTATTTAACCTTAACCGTAATTTGTCACCGATAGAGGGCACTTCGATTTAGTATTTTATTGTATGCGTTTTTATCGTTGTTGTAATTGGTCAAACCGATTTAACTAAGAACTGAGGTTGGTACTCGATTTACACCGCAACGAAGTACACGCACGCTTATCGTTGCCCTGTCGTTGTGCGACTGAATCAGTTTTCATGTTATGCGCTGTTTGTACTGAGAGCCGAACATGCAGCCGCCCCAGCCGAACAGCCACCCACCCTAGACGAGCGTGTAGCCGAGGTCTCTACTCTTAATGCTTCAGTCTCTGGAGTGGCTGGATCGAAAAATCAGCCTCAAACAGCTTTGACGCTGTTTGAGGTCTTTATGTGTTCATTGCTTAGTGGTTAAAGTCTTGTAATGCCTTGCAAAAACTTGATGTTATGCCCATACTTTCTGAAATAACTTATGTTTTTTCTCGATCGAAGTGATATATGGATGAAAGATATATATTATGTATATAAAGATATATATAATTATATCACGAAATCAGAAAGTTATACTTTCTTTAATACTTCGCTTACAAAAACAATTGATTGGGAAAGGCATTGTTAGATTGTTAATTACCCATATCCATCAGTCATTGATATTGCATTGTGATGCATATTCGAGTACATGGCGCTCATTGAGCTGCTAAAGCCACTGTTAAAGTTGAGACATGGTGATATCGCCGGTACGAGGGTATGTGGCACATTATGCTGATGTTGCTGCTGATGTGATTGCTGATGATTGTGATGATGATGATGTCCTTGATCAGTGATGCCCAAACTTGGAGAGCATACATTAGATACGTCTTCGTTTATTTGTCCCTCTTCGCCAACCTCTGCTGTTTCCGAGACTCCAGTAGGATTTGGGGAAGTGAGGGTGTTAATTCCGCCTAAATTATATAAATGTGTAAACAAATTTTAATATAGCAGTGTGAAAAAACACTGCAATTGATCGATTAATCGGCATTATATGTACACATTATATGAATGATATCTTATTGATACGACATATCGTGCAGAGTAATAAATTCTTATAATTTAATAATGAACATCAATATGCAAAAAAAAATCTACAAAACTACGCTTCACATAAAGCGCAATATTAGCTTACCACTATTTGAGCACACCAAAAGTGAGGGACAACCGCCCAGACTATTGGGACTGTCACTCATCGATGCCGCCGCCGAGGTAGAAGACGAAGTTCCGTTTGTACCCGTTGAGTTTGGTGTGCGACGTTGGTTACGTAGTTTCTCCTCCCGTCGCCACTTGGCACGTCGATTTGAGAACCATACTTGTATTCTTGCCTCAGGTAATCCAATTTTTCCCGCTAATCGCTCGCGTGCAAAGACATCAGGATAATGAGTTCTTTCAAACTCTAAGAAAGAATCATAGTCGTTATATATAGAAGGTCATATCATATCATTTTCCCCATTATAAATATTATTTTTATTATTATATACTTATTTTTTTTTAAATTTGTATAATTATATAAGAACTTGATTAATTGTTTCTTAAATTAACTTGCGAAAGAAAACAAAAACAAACCAAAAAAAAAAAAAAAACAATATTTTTAATAAATATTATTTCAAAAAAAAAAAAAAAGAAAACGAGAGAATACAAGTGACAACAAAAAGGAAACAAAAGCATAGATTATATATAAACTACTATATTTTTGGTAAAGGTTAATTAGCTGCCTACGTCACCGATTTTGTTTAAATTTTTACGGATATGGCTAAATTTATCATGATTTTAGGTGAAAGAATTATTTGGCGGTTGCTTCTAGTTTTTTTAAGTGAATTTTAAAAAAATTTAATTTAAAAACCAAACAAAAAGTTTTTAAATTAAACAATAAATGTATAAGGTTATAGTTATTTAAGCCAGAAAGAGTGTCTATTCCAATGTTGCCAATTTAACCTTTTCCCGGATAGATCTGTCCGGATTTCAACAGCTTTAGCCGGAAAAAATTAAAAACAGCTTCTATTCGGAAAACTGTCCTACTTTTTTTATCCTTTTTATATTATGTTTGAATTGTTACAAAATCATCTAAATTGGTATCGATTTATAATCGATATGAGCGTTTATTGAAAATCGAACCCTTTCTTAAAGGCGTATAATCGATATAAAAGCATATCGCGTTATTTTTCGTGAACATTTTGAAAAGTAAAAATGCCAAAAAAATGTAGTGAAGGTCACGAATACAAGTTACCTGCAAAACTTTACAATATGATAGAAAACATGCATCTTTTGAAAGTCTGTATTTAAATATTTGTGAACATCCTATAGTTGACAAAGTTCTCATAGAATTGTCAAACAACAGTATAATAAATATGCTTAAAATTTTATTTTAATCCTTTTTTATGTTTGCTCTATTTCTATCATTTTTTGACAGTTGACCAGCGAAAAAATTTTTAATTAACGTATAAATGCTTGAAAAATAGTCTGTACTATTTATTTGTACGTTTTTTTATTTTTTGACCTTTTTCTGTCCTTTTTTTAAGCCCATCTGGCCTTTTTCAGAGCCAAGCTGCTCACTAGTGGTGCCACCTTATGCACTTGCGTTTTCAAATTGCATTTGACCACGAATTCTGTAACGATTTCTTGCTTTACACTGGACCAAAAGCACGAGCAGCAATGATGAAGTTACACGAATGTGTCGACACTCGTACGTGTATCGGCAGAGCTTGGGCAGAGGCACTTCCTATGCGGCACGACTGCACTATGGGGAATTTGGCCTGTTTTTTTACATTAATTAATAACTTTTGATCTAAGTAAAATTTGTTGATGGGGTTTCTTTAATATTATTATGAATGCCATTAGAAATATTTAAGAAAAGTGGGCGTGGCCCAATCCTTTCTATTTTAACCAAAACCCATAATTTGACAACTACAGCTACACGCAATAGTAGTCAAATTTTAAGGACGAAATACAAATAAGATGGGATAAGTTTAAAAGTCATATCTTAAAATAAAACAAAAATTGGCTCAAATTCCCCATATTGCACTGTTCTATTTATAAGCTGGCAGGTTTCTGCATCAAACTCATTCGATTGTTGCTAGACTAGTTATAGTTGTATTAATAAAATATATATGTTAAATATTAACCTTTTTCCAAGCTATCAATCTGTTCATTTGTAAATGATGTGCGATTCCTTTGCAACTTTCTTTTTAATATTAAACGGGCCTGATCATCTTCACTAGCACCCATATTCGATGTGCCCCCATTCGAATTGTCGCCTTCTCCGGAACCAGTTTCATCCGATTGATGTCCATCGAGTTCTGTAAGAAGATAGAAAATAACATAAGCAATTTCTTGATTATTATATTGAGACTATATACTAGAGATGGGCGCGGGCCGGGCCGGGCCTCGACAATTTTAGGCCCGGGGCCTAAAACAGCTACCAGGCTTTTTACCGTCGGGCCCCGGGCCTAAGGGTAAAAGCCTGGAAGGCCCGGCGTGCTTGAAAGCAAAAATATAATGATGTTTTAATCGATATCGGCCTCAAAAATTCGAGTCTGACCGGGCCCCCTTTAAAAAACTTCCGGGCCAGGCCCGCGCTCATATCTACTATAAACTAAGTCTAAGTCTAAGTTAGGTCAAATAAATAAACTAGTTTAAATTAGGTCTTTATTTACCTATTTAACATATCAAGTTGACTGGGAAACCTTAACTGATTCGACTATTGTTGATAATCGAAAACACGTGAAAACACATTTTATAACTTACTTCCTTGTGACTCTTAAACGAATTTGAATTTCCTTTGCGTGCATTCGCGATAGGGACCCCTAACTCTACCATACTTGTATATGTATCAAAGGTGCCGCAAGGGGCAAGAGTAACATTTAGATCTCAGCCTGTCACTCTCGTGTGCGCTTGTACTCTTGTGTAACTGGCATTAAATATTAGTGAATGTGACAAAGCAAATAGATGTTGATAGCTCTGAGACATGCCGCAGGGCTCGGCATACGTCCAGGTTTAGTCCAGGGAACACTCGTCACTTCTCTAGCAAACAGCAATGTGCTGACAGCAACAGAGCCAACACAGCCACAGCAACAATAACAACAGCAACAAATTCAAAAGAAGATGACAGGAAAAGAGAGAAAGGACAGAGCCACAGTTAAATACGTTACAGACGCAAAACCCTGATAAGACTACAGAACTGTAGTATGAGGTTTTCTAGATACGGTTTTATAAATATGTATTTTATATTCTGTATTCGGCGTTTTGCTATTTATGCACCCCATCAACACGAAATCTGCAGCACCCTTGCGACCGTAAGCAAACTCCCACTCGCTTCTCTTGTAGTGCTGCTACTGTTGCTGTTGGCACCACCCCCACTGTACCGTGTTTAATGAAGTGTCATCGCCTGTAAAATGAGTCTGTAAATCGCATTAAGGCAAAACTACATGGTTAAGGGTAAACCTTGTCAAGCACGATTGCAATTCCCCGTCGGTGTTTTCATATTCGATGCTCGACAGTATTCCAACAGTGTGTTACACTCTTTTTAACTGACACACGCACAGTAATACTCTGAATTATACCTTATAACAAAAATAGGTTTAAATATTTGTACACACACAGACATTTCTATAAGGTATTGAACGACCGATCTCTCGCTATCACATGCAAGTCAGCCCCTAGATTATAATTCATTGCTAGCACTGTTTAAGGTCTTTTCTTTATGCAATGAACCTCATGAGGTGATTTTCTATCTATATTTTTCTGAAGGCTGTTTCGGTTCTTTTTGTCCGCTACATATGTATCTGCCTGTAATATAAGTTAAGGATCCAAATCCGTCAAAACTAGTGATGCTGAGCATAAAATATACTCTCAACAGATCTCATCATTATAAAATCGAGAGAAAACGATTTGTAATACAATCAGGAATAACAAAATAACAAGTAGTCGGGTACAGAACTCAATCTGTTACTCTCAATGCCACAGCTATAAAATATAACAAGTTATATATGTACGTTAGAAGCAGGGTATTTAACAGTTCAGTTCCCTTAGACTCTTTGTATAACTTTGTTTACTTGCGCAATGATCAGGGTCTCATTTTGATTTAAATGCTACAAGTCGAATTGAAAAAAAAGTCTTGCGTGCGGAAATATTTCATGCACGTGACCTAGATCTCATTACTTGATTGTCATTTTTAAAAAAAGGAAGGTGTTTAAGTTTCAAACTTCAGTGTTATGATGAACAATTGAATTGATGATATCGAAATAGCATTGAAGTGGTATTGTAGTTATGATAGTTATCGATTAGTTCATAAATGGAACGTGATATATATTATATGTAAGTTACAGCACTGAAAAGTTGAGTTAGAAAAGTTCTACAATAATGAAAGAATGTGTGTACCATTTTTCCATCTATAACTTGATATTACAATAAACGTAAGCAGGTTTATATGTAATAATTGAAAATCATGATCTGTGAAGATTATTGACTTTCATATTATACACTTTAAACGAGGAATCAGAAAAACAAAAGCTATAGTCGAACTTGGAACAATATTGATATTCCTCGCACTAACTTACAATAATATAAAAATAACTTGGTTTCGTGTACTATCAAATGATGTCATACAACATTCCTTAAAACATTCTTAACTTAACTTAACGTTAGAACCATGCTTGGTAAATAAATATTGACAGCGTTGAGCTGATTAGCCAGTTACACTATTCTGTCCCTTGCAGAATTAGTTGTGTCGCGGAACGGATAAGTTGGCTATCGATCACACCATTTTAACTAAGAACGAGAGCAACAGTCGCGCAAAACGCGACAGTGAGATACCCTTCGACCTCTGTTCCCGTGTAGTTTAATTTGTTAAATTCATACACATATGCATATGTACATGCTTTGAAATTAATTCCGACAGATGGCGCTCGCGCTGCTCGCTCGCCCGCCTCCCTTGTTAGCTGACAGAAGCACTTGGTTTTATGCTCATACTTTCTTAAATAACTCCTGTGATTATTGTCCGATCGGATTGTAATTTGGAGACTACGTAGATATTTCATTCAGCTTAGTATATGTTAAAGTCAGAAAGTGGTATCTTTTATACAGCGCTTACAAATTGAGATCAAAAATTAAATTATTGTTTTGTGGGGGCGATGGGCGTGGCACCTAACATTTGAAATAAACTTGATCTGCGCCGAGTACATAGGAACCTTCATTCCAAATTTGGTGTCTCTAGCATTTATAATAGCTGAGATCTGTGTGTTTATCTGGTCAGACGGACATCCGGACAGACAGACATGGCTCAATCGACTCGGCTAGTGATCTTGAGTAAGAATATATATACTTTATGGGATCTGCCACGCCTCATTCTGCCTGTTACATACATTTGCACAAAGTTAGTATACCCTTTTTGACCATTTTCAATGGTCGAAGGGTATAATTAAGCTATGCTTGGCGCGTCAGATCAGTTCGTCCAGCGACAATAGAGGGCATGGCACTTCGATTTATTGTATGTGTTAGATTTAGTATTTCATTGTATTTAAACTAACCGATTCAGCCAAACTCTTATTTTCTTAAGTTGGTAGGATTGCTAGTGCTATCTATGCCAAATCATTTCAAAGTCATCATTAATTTTTATTTAGTTTACGTTTGTCTTTCTCAAGTACAAAAAGTGCATTTGGCGATTTAAACAATATTCTCTTGATTGATTAGTTGTTTCTGGATCGTAAGCATTTGTTTGTAGACGCCTTGATAGTCAGAAAGTATTATTTTAGATGCCTAATAGTTTTCTCCGATGCATCGATTTAATTTTTGAAACTCGATTTAATCGAAAATTAAATAACTAAAACAGGTCTAGTGGTGGTATAAATTTTAGTTTTTTAGGTATACTGCGACGGATAAGCATTTGGTAGTGACGAATTTTAAGTTGGGTGTAGTTTTTTAATAACAATATGAGGTGTTAATTATATTGTAAATTTTTTTCCAGGGACCGTAACGGTTATAATTTTTATTACAAAATGAAAAGTAGGAGTTATAAACTAATATTTTAATTTAAAAATCATTTTTAATTATTATATTTGTTTTTTAAAAATAAAAATGAATTTATAACTTTAATATTTGATTTTTGAAATAAAAATCAAAAAGTAAGAGTTATGAATTGATTTTTATAATAAAAATCAGAAATAAAAATCAAATTGAAAATTTATATTTATATAGTTTGCACTCACCTTTTTTAAGCATAACAACATCGGTTGCAACTGAACAGTTGTTCAAATGAACAGCACCTCCAATGTTAATGAGATCCGCTGGTGGGCTGAGTGGATGTTCAGAGCTTCTAGTAGCAGCTTGCGAAATGTTTGTGGTGCCGTACCCAGTGCCATTTATTAGACCAGGAGAGGCAGAAATATCGCTGCCGTTGAGAGGTGCTGAATACCATGATCCTGGCGAATAATGACGCGGTGGCCAACTACTCTGCTGATGATGATGATGGTTTTGATGAGCCGAACGGGTATGTAGCGAATGATTTGTATGTGAATGGGCATGCGGACTGAAATGGGTAGTCACACTTGTTGTCAGCTGGCCATGGTTACTGCTACCTCCTCCTTTTGTGGTGGTGGTAGAATCCAATGCAGACGCATGTTGCGTGTTAAGTAGCCGAAGCTTTTCATAAATTGATTCCTGTTCGCTACCCTCGACGGAGTTGCTGGCACCACCGCTTTCCGATGAGTTCAAAGGTGTCGCTGTCTGTATTTGATCGTTTGTCGTTCCATTGCTCGCCCCGCCGACGGCACTACTACTACTAACACAACCACCGCCACCGCCCTTAATATTTCCGTTTGGGATTGATGTAGTGCTGGGATTTGAGTTGGAGTTGTTTAATGCGGCAATTTGCTGTTCCTTTTGTGCAGCCAGATTTCTCAAAACTCTGTTTATCGACGACACCTGAAGCATAATACAATTTTATCTTTTGATGAGTCTGTTCAGCTTGATCAATTTTTATACCCTACGACCATTGAAAATGGTCAAAAAAGGGTATACTAACTTTGTCGGAGACCCCATAAAGTATATATATTCTTGCTCAGGATCAGAAGCCGAGTGGATTGAGCCATGTCTGTCTGTCCGTCTGTCTGTGTGAACGCACAGATCTCAGCTATTATAAAAGCTAGAGTTACGAAATTTCGCAGGAAGACTCCTGTGTACTACTGATCAAGTTTATTTCAAATGTTAGGTGCCACGCCCACCGCCCCCGTAAATCAATAATTTAATTTTTGAACTCAATTTGTAAGCGCTGTATAAAAGTTAAAACTTTCTGACTTCAACATTTACTAAGCTGAATGAATTACACAACCCCACAAAAAAGAAAAGTGTCATGATCTGGGTATGCGGCATATGCACTTAAAAAACTAAAAATCCTTTCTTTCTAAGTCCGAATCCGAAGTCAAAATTTACATAGCACGTCTGAGTTTCGAATTAACCTCAAAAAACATGAAAAATTTTTAAAGTCCCAAAAAATAATGGGGGGTCATGATCCAGTCATGCGATATATGTTTCTATATGTTTTTAGACCTTCCTTTTCTTTTTTTGTGGGGTTGTGTTATCTACGTATTCTCCAATTTGCAATCCGATCAGACAAAAATTACAGAAGTTATTTAAGAAAGTATAAAACCAAGTGCTTGTATCAGCTAACAAGAGAGGCGGGCGAGCGCGCAGCGTAAGCGGCATCTGTCGGGAATAACTGTAAAGCATGTGAATATGTATGTATTGTGTATGAATTTAACAAATTAAACTACACGGGAACATAAGTCGAAGGGTATCCCACTGTCGCGTGCTGCGCGACTGTTTCTTTTCTTACTGGTGCTTGTTCCCAAAACTAAAGAGACCTATGAATGAACGGAGATTGGCAACGATTGAGGAGATAAAGACTGCATCGCTGGAACAGCTCAAGGCTATACCGAAAAGTGCTTATGAGAAGTGGTTTGAGGATAAGAAAAACCGTTTTCATAAGTGTATTTTATCTGAGGGGGATTACTTTGAAGGGGACAACAAAAATATTGATAAATAAATAAATATTTTTTCTTAAAAATACAAAGACACCTTACTTTTTGAACACACATCGTACGCATATTAATATAAGCTAGTACTTTACAAACTTGGAATATGAATTACCTAATTGACATGAACAATTTGATATGAGTTGATCACCACTTTCATACCAAATGTTTATCTATAAACAACGAGTGTATTATACTTATTTTTGGAAGGGAGTAAAAGGTGTATTGTTAGGTGAGTAACAAAGTTTCCGTTGTTTGTCAGTAGTTGGCTCTAGAAGTAAGTGATGATTGATTTTAACTTATCCAAATGACATAAGCCAAGTTTAGATATATGTGTAAAATTAAAAAAAATTAGTGATTTGTTATTGTATTATATATTTCTGGTTGTGCGGAAATGTCTTATTTAATGTCAAATAATCATCATTAGCGGGAAGTGATTGTTTTTTACGGTATCAACTCCAATTTTTATGATACAGACTTGAAATTTTCATGGTGTATTACTAAAAGTATGACTTAATTTCAGTTTTGTTTTAGTCCACGTCCGCTTTATATTAGGTTGGCAAATATCTCCGCCTTTTTGTCTTTTGAATTTCGCGGCTATGTACAAAGCGCTACAGAGCTCGTATCTGGCAACACTATACATAATTTGAAAGGTCTTGACATAACCTACAAAACGACGCTACTCATGGTTAGTTTGGATATTTCGTTCAACAGTTATAGACGTGTAAACATGGAGTTCACTAACGCCGAAATTCGCGCTATTTTAAAGTTTTCCTTCGTTAAAGGCAAATCCGCTAGAGAAACGTTCCGTGAGATTAATGGTGTTTTGGGGGATGGTACTCTATCACTTCGAACCGCGGAGGAATGGTTTCGACGATTCAGAGCCGGTGAAAACGACACCATGGATAAGCCAGCCGGCGGAAGACCTGTGACGACAAATACCGATCAAATCATGGAATACATCGAGTTAAACCGGCATGTGGCATCTCGTGACATCGCCGATCCGATCACTGTATCACTTTTTATAAAGCATTGAATAAAGAGCAAAAGGGCGGAAGGGAGATATTTGACAACCTTATATTTACGGAGACAATAATTTATTGATATTCTTTTTTTCGAGCTGAATCGTATTCCAATCTTTCTCTTGCATTTTATTTCTGGTAAATTTAATATATCGATATATGGTACGCAATCAATTTTTAATTACTTTTCTTGAAGCGCTCCAAGTGTATCTCATTTTGGTAATTTTAGCATAATGTAATCCGTAGCTGCTCTATTTTGTGTTATTAATTATGTTGTTCGTTATAAATTTGCTTCCAAATAATATTTTCCCAAGTAAAATTCTAGAAAACTGTTTTTTGGCGATTATTGTTGCTGTTTATGAAGCTACAACATGTAGTATTTTGGAAAAAGGGGCGAACAACTAAAATGGAATTCAACTGTGAATAGTTTATTTAACAACTACCCATTTTTAGCTTTTGTCTCAACTCCACTCAACTAAAGTTACAGACCATACAAATTACAAATTCAATACTTAATTAAAGTCTAACACTTTGCATTAAAAACTTATAAAACACGGTTGTTTTTTTCCATTTTCAAAATGTATTTTTTTAGGAACGGCTTGTCAGAAAATCGTCTTTGGAGTAATAGAAGATTTTTATACCCTTCGACCATTGAAAATGGTCAAAAAAGGGTATACTAACTTTGTGTAAATGTATGTAACAGGCAGAAGGAGGCGTTGCAGACCCCACAAAGTATATATATTCGGATGACCAAATGAACACACAGATCTCAGCTATTATAAGAGCTAGACACACCAAATTTGGCATGAAGGTTTCTGTGTACTAGGCGCAGATCAAGTTTATTTCTAATGTTGGGTGCCAAGCCCACCACCCCCGCATATCAATAATTTAATTTTTGAACTCAATTTATAAGCGCTGTATAAAAAATATAAATTTCTGAATTTAACATATACTAAGCTAAATAAAATATCCAATTCTCCAAATTGCAATCCGATCGGACTATAAACACAAAAGTTATTTAAGAAAGTATGAGCATAAAACCAAGTGTTTGTTTCAGCTAACAAGGGAGAAAATAATTTCAAAGCATGTGCATATGTATATTTGTACATATATAGGAACATTGGTCCCACTGTCGCGTGCCGCGCGACTGTTGCTTTTCTTACTGGTTAAACACTAATTTACAGCAAATAACTACATAAATTTAATCAACTTTAATCGATAAGGCGGTAAAAATCAACAAAAATATTTTTTAAGCAGTTTTAAATGTGGTTATAAAAAAATTATAAATTTTTTGAATTGATGGTCTAGCAAAAGAATATAACGAAATAAACCAAAAAGTAGCTTCACTTTAACGGTTTTCTTTTGACATCGTTATTTTAATGTGGAAGTCTGTACGTGACGTTTTTTTAAATTAATTAAGGCAAAACAAAGAAAGGCCAAAAAGAAATCCAGCATTTAAAATAGCTAGTAAGAAAAGAAAGAAGAGAGAACTGCAGTTAAGTGGAAATAAAAATAGGCAGTAATGTCGGTAAAGGTTAAATATGTGTCCTCGCACCGATTTTTAATTAATTTTGGCCTATAATTAATTGGCCTATATTTATGATGAATTTAGGTGAAAGAATTATATCTCGGACTCTTCTAGTTTTTTTTAATTGAATTTTGAAAATAATTAAATTTACATGTATTTTGTTGTTGTCTTATTGTTAGTGATGCCGGAAATATATATTTATATATTTATATCGCGATATTGGTTTTGGCGATATATCAAATATGCGATATTTTTTTGGGATATTTGGGATTGTATGTGACACACGTAGTCGTATGACGGATTCTCACATTATGCAACATGTATTTTTAAAATCATTAAAATCCAAGTATTGGAATATTAATTAAATTAAGCATTTAACTAAGTTTGAAATGAAATGTAAAATATTTTTATTTTATGTAAATTACACACATGATGTTTCTATTTTGATCTTATTAATATTAATTAGAATAAGTTTAATATTAAATAAAAAATAAATTTAATTTGTTATTTACAAATATACGAGTGTATGTACATACATTTTTTTATCGTGGGACGGATATCTTTTTGTTGGAATTAAAGAAAAATTTAAAATTATCGGAAATATCTGAAGTATCGATATTTTAAAATGATATATATTATATCAAATTGATATTTTTTAATATCGAAAATATCATCGATACGATATTTTAAAAATACAGTGTCGGATAAACCGATTCATTTGAAATGAAAACTGAGTAAGCAAGAATATTCAAAGTGCGGTGCAGGCAAAAATTTTTGAAAAAATAAAATAGTGTGCGCGATTTGAGGTAACAGAAAAACAAATAGACTTTTAACTTAAAGATAGCCTATAAAAATGTCTATGCTATAACGTAAATTGTCAGAAAGTTGCAACTTAAAAAAAGTAAATAGCATTTTATATTGTTCATTTTGTTTGTATTTAAAACAGGGACCGTTACGGTTATAATTTTTATTGAAAAAAATGCAAAATAAAAGTTATAAACTAATTTTTTTATTTAAAAATCATTTTTAATTATTCAATTTCATTTTAAACCAGTGAGAAAATCAACAGTCGCGCAGCACGCGACAGTGGGATACAATTATGCTCATACTTTCTTAAATAACTTCTGCGATTATTGTCCAATCGGATTGCAATTCATATTCATATAATAATTCAGCTTAGTATATAATTCATTCAGCTTAGTATATGCCAAAGTCACAAAGTTGTATCTTTTATACAGCGCTTAAAAATTGAGTTCAAAAATTAAATTTTTGATTTACGGGGGCGGTGGGCGTGGCACCTAATATTTGAAATAAACTTGATCAGCTTATAGTACACAGGAGTCTTCCTGCCAAATTTGGTAACTCTAGCTTTTATAATAGCTGAGATCTGTGTATTCACACAGACAGACGGACAGACAGACAGACATGGCTCAATCGACTCGGCTTGTGATCCTGAGCAAGAATATATATACTTTATGGGGTCTCCCACGCCTCCTTCTGCCTGTTACATACATTTGGACAAAGTTAGTATACCCTTTTTTGACCATTTTCAATGGTCGAAGGGTAAAAAAATATAAATCTATTTATATCTTTTATTTATGATTTTTAAAATAAAAATAAGCGTTATGACTTGATTATTATTATTATAAAAATCATCAATAAAAATAAAATTGAAATTGCCCATGAACCGATGATCCTGGATTATATATCGGTAAATTTATTTATATGATCTACACTGAAATACCTATCACCTATGTATATGTAGTTATATGAATTTATTTATTTAAAGTTTTTAGACAAACACAAAGTATTAGTCAATTATAGTTAAATAGTTGCTTTTGAAGGACGCATACTTTATTTTTGATTGTCGTTCTATAACAAATTATAACAAGTTTTATAAGCTTGCGATAATACTTTCACCCCTCGCACAAATCTCGGCACACTACAATGCCCACCCTTATAACTCTGAGCAATTGATTGTTTCTACCTCTACCACTGCTACGAATACTACTGTTTCTGTTTTAGCAGCAACCCGAAGAGTAGAAGAAGAAGTTGATTTCCCCTCACGCGTGAACTTCAACGCTCTCTCTGTGTTGTGGTTCTGGCCGGGTGAGTTTGAGCGGTATTTATTTAATATTGTACGTTTTTCATACATTTCGAGCAACTGATTTTCCTTTTTGTCGGTTAATGTACATAAAAGATTTTCCATTCCACTGAGCACATTTTCCACACAACTCTCAATGAGGGAAAAGTACAACGGACCCACTGCCAGCCAGCATTGCTGTCACAATTCATTTTAATTTTTTTCATTCTTTTCTTTTCTTTCGCATGCTTACTAAACAATACAACAAAAAAAGTATAACTAGAATTGTGAGTAAAATATACACAAAGCAATAGAAGAAAGCAAATGAAGAAACTTTAATGGCGAACGATAAGGTTTGCCAAAAGTCAGCATATCAATAACATAACGATTATCCGTGCTCTGTTGCGTATGTTTTAAACTTCAACATTTTGCATGGTGTCTTTTATTGTACTAACTAATTCTGTTTCTCTCTTTTAGCTCCTTTTATTTCCATTCAAACTGATTTCTACCTTTCTTCGTTAAGTCTTGTATTATTAAGTGTGACCTTAGTCGATACATTATAGTAAGTTTATTTAGTTATCGTTAACTCTATCGATAGGATAGTGTTGACTAACGTAAAAGGAGCGCGAGAGCGTCAGTATCGCTTCAGAGAGCTAAGGGAACACATTGTTAAAATTGGAAAGAGTATAGTAAATAATTAAAACATTGAAAGATTATTTACACAAATAATAAAAATACTAAATAAAAACAAACTTTTTTTTAAAACAAGTCAAGGTTATAACTTTACTTTATATTTCCTTTTCCTTTTGATACCAATCGGAACACTATCCTACATCTTTCGTAAAAAATGTTATAAATCATTGTACAAAAATATAAAATTAGTATAGGAAGAACAATTAACAATTAAATGATCTTTGTACAGAAGAGTAAAATGAAAAACTGCAAGGGCATAAAATCTACAGTATAGCCAAGTTTCTGTTAGTTTATATACATTTAGAATAAGAGTATGAGTATTTTATAAATTATATACGTACGCTGGGAATATTATCATTTGTGCATACATTCTCCTGCAATAATCTATCACGAATTTCCCATGCAAATATACTAGGGCATTCACGTTTGTATTGTGCAATTTTACTAACGACCTCTGCTGTGGCTACCCGTGGCTTCGAGCCTCCAATCGCACGTGGGCGTATACTTCCTGTTTCATAATATCTGAAAATAGACATTAATTAATGTTAGTATTATTGAATAAAATGATGAACAGTTAGTTTAAACCAGGCGAACTCCAAAGGTGGGCATGCCTGCAAGTAAAATACCCAGCGCCCTTGAATAACTTCTGTGTTTATTGACCGATCAACCTGATTTGAAGGAGCATGTACCTCTCCTTTAAGTCCGCTAAGTATATATAAGTCTAAGTGGCAATTATGAAATTCCATTAGTTATTTCCAATTTTATTATCCAATAATTGAAATACAATTGATCTAATATATTACTACAGCTGTTGGAACGTAGGATAACGAGGAATAAAGGCTACCTTCGGCATGCCAAAGAGTCTATACCACTAAGCATCTAACATATAGAGTACTCAAACAGCGAAAAGTAGCGGTCGAGTGGTTTTGGTGGATTATGACCCCCCGGCGAAGTGTTATATGAGTGAGCATTTCAGTTCTCTTTGGTGAGCAATCCAGAAACAGCAAACAGCGGCATGAAGTCAATCGCACAACGACAGCGAAACGATAAGCATGCGCGTACTTCTTTGCGCTGTGCGATCGTTTCCATGTGTGCGTGTATGTATGCACGGCCCGCGTATGAATGTATGCGTTGCTAGTGAAGTTTGGCAATAGTCAAATGCTTCGGCCAGCGCGCTGGCACCCTGAAGTCAATTTTGTGTTTCGGCGTCGAGAGCATAGAGACTGAGGCACAGGGCCGTAGTGAGGGTTTTACAAACCCTTTTACTTATCAGGGACTCCTACTTAAATTACATTAATTAATAAATATATTTGTGTTTACCAAAGGAATTAAATTGTACAAATATATCCGCATTAATAACATTTTTATGTTTGGTATCCGTGAGCCCCTGACTGTTGAGAGCCCTTGTTGTACCGCACACCCTGCACACTTTTAGCTACGGGCCTGGCCAGCGTGAAATCAACTGTGTGTTTGTTTTTGTCTTTGTCATCGAGAGCTAAGAAACCGAATTACAGTGAACCAAAATGGTTATTTGGCGGCAATAATTTTAGCATCACAAAACATGTGTATTTATGTTTAATTTTTGAGAAGATGGATTTAAAATAATTATATTATATTTTGTAGAGCAAAATTATAATATAAAAAAAAAGTTGTGGCAATTATAATTTTTTTGTATATGAGTTTATGAGTTTACCAATATTGATAAAATTTATGAATTAAAACGAGAGCAACAGTCGCGCAAAACGCGACAGTGGGATACCCTTCGACCTATGTTCCCGTGTAGTTTAATTTGTTAAATTCATACACATATGCAGATGCACATGCTTTGAAATTAATCCCGACAGATGGCGCTCGCGCTTCGCGCTCGCCCGCCTTGTTAGCTGACAGAACCACTTGGTTTTATGCTCATACTTTCTTAAATAACTTCTGTGTTTATTGTTCGATTGGATTGTAATTTGGTGACTACGTAGATATTTCATTTAGCTTAGTATATGTTAAAGTCAGAAAGTTGTATCTTATATACAGCGCTTACAAATTAAGTTCAAAAATTAAATTATTGATTTGTGGGGGCGGTGGGCGTGGCACCTAACATTTGAAATAAACTTCATCTGCATATAGTACACAGGAGTCTTCCTGCCAAGTTTGGTAACTCTAGCTTTTATAATAGCTGAGATCTGTGCGTTCACACAGACAGACGGACAGACAGACAGACATGGCTCAATCGACTCGGCTTGTGATCCTGAGCAAGAATATATATACTTTATGGGGTCTCCCCCGCCTCCTTATGCCTGTTACATACATTTGCACAAAAGTTAGTATACCCTTTTTTGACCATTTTCAATGGTCGAAGGGTATAATAAAAAATTCTGAATACATAAATATGTAATTACTAAATAAAATTATCGTCATAGAACAAGTCACATGTTTTCAAAAGTTTTAAAATTTTTGCTGCAAGATTACCATTTTTGTCCACTGTGTCTGTCTCTAGGCTCTCGACGCCGAAACACAAAATTGACTTCAGGCTGCCAGCGCGCTGGCCGAAGCATTTGCCTATTGCCAAACTTCACTAGCAACGCATACATTCATACGCGGGCCGTGCATACATACACGCACACATGGAATCGATCGCACAGCGCAAAAATGCTTATCGTTCCGCTGGCGTTGTGCGACTGACTTGATGCCGCTGTTTGCTGTTTCTGGATTGCTCACCAAAGAGAGCTGAACGCTCACTCATATAACACTTCGTATAACACTTCGCCGGGAGGTCATAATCCACCAAAACCACTCGACCGCTACTTTTCGCTGTTTGAGTACTCTATATGTTGGATGCTTAGTGTCTATACCCTTGCAGGGTCTCTCATCATCTCCGATCGTAATTTTTTAGCTATTATCTTTTTGGCAACACTGGTTTAAACAGCTGACGCACGTTTCGTGCTTTGCAACACAGTCAAACATCTTCAGTTTGGTCTATAATTCAACTATAAATCGTCTCGCAAACTAACAATGCTTGCAAAGTATTGAATTTTATTATTTAAATCCGTGCTCTGTTAAAAAAGTTCATCGCACGCTTCTTCCATTTTTATGGTCAGTTTATTCGACCCACTGAAGCGCTTATTCGGGCTATTGTGACTAAATTTCGAAACAAATTTATATTGTTGGAGTGAAGATCAGCCAGAAGCATTGCAAGAGCTAACAATGCATCCAGAAAAAGTGACAGTTTGGTGCGATTTATGCCCTGGTGGTATCATTGGACCGTACTTCTTCAAAAATTATGCGAATTGTGAGGTAACTGTGATCGCTACCTTGACATGATATCAAACTTTATCTTTACCAAAATGCAAGAGATTTACTTGCATGACATGTGGCTACAACAAGACGCTGCCACATAGCACGCGTAACAATAGAATTTTTGAGAGACGAGTTGCGTGAACATTTTATTTCAGAACTAGATCGTGTCATTTGTTAAATCGAATGTTTATACAGACTGCACAGTATCTCTCTCTATTTGTTGTGCTTGATCCGAAAACTGAATAATTCGAAGGTACTCACCTGCCTAAAATTTTGCTAACACATCCATTTGAAACTTGAAGGATCCGAGAAATATCACATGGTCGAGCACCGGAATGAGCGAGCTCGACAATTTTTTGGCGCGTTGAATCCGGCAACGGTCTGCCGCCAACAAAGACGCCACCCAATTGATTAACCCCACTGTGACCTAAAAAGAGAATATTACGGATTAATATTGACGAGATTGCAATTGCTAATTCCCTCTAGTTATAAATAAGAAGACAGGCCCACAAACAAAAAATGTGTCATGATCTTAGTATGTGGCAATCTTTGAATACTCTGCAAAATATCTTTATCTGTGCATGCAATATATGTTTTCAAAAGTATTTTGACCTTCTAGCAGATCATGACACTCTTTTTTTTAAGCATGTGAGCCAAGTTTCATCAAGTTACTTCTAAAACAGAGACTATAGTTTGCGTTCCTCCTCTGTTAATGTGAATTCAGAATATCCATGTATACTTTATAGGTCCAAAAATATATCTTAAGCTGCATTGCAAACTTCTAAACATACCAATCTGCCCTTTGTAAGTGTATACGGTGAGTATTCATTTACAATATAAATATGTATATACAGAAACATATATGAACATATCTGCTTAGGCGACCAGACCGAGGCTCGTCATTGGCATCTTCTCGGTCATCTTGGAAGAGTTTGTACCACTTGTAAACATTATTGTTTATCAGAACAGTTTCACCGTATGGCACTGTCAAAATTTTCAAGTGTATCGGAACATTTTATTTTATTTTTTTTTATGCAAAGCCTTTGATCCATATTTATCGATATCAAAAAATCGCAGAGCACGCAAAACACTTTTTATCTTTCCACCTCTCACAATCAAACAAAAAATGCTATACACTTGAAACTCGGTACAGATGTTCGGGAGTGTACCAACAAACAAAATAAAAAAATCGAAATTCGATTATACGCAACCCGCGAAAATTCAAAGTTGGCGATACTTTTTGAACACACCTCGTATATTGTTAAGTTCTACTCTATTATATTAAGTCAACACATATGTTGTTAAGTGTGAACTTAGTGTATACACTATCGTAAGGTTATTTAGGGATCCTAACCAAGAATATGCATACATACTGTTAAGTTACACTCTATTATCATTAAGCAATGAACATTCAAATTCATGCCAAAGCTAAAGTTGTTCAACTATTTCGTAAACTGTACCAATGTTTAATTGGATTAAGTTAGAGTCTTAGCTAGAGTAACATAATCTAAGACGAGAAGAAATACGCTTGTATCGAAATAAAACTAATTCTCTGAGAAAATAAATAGGGGTTGAGATAAATTGATGCTAATTTGATACGTTGATTTCGAGGGATTTTCTCTCGTAATCAATACCTAGAAATTGGTCTCTTCGCTTGACTTCGGTATTGAGAGGCACATCTTTTTTTATCTGACCGGTTTGATTTGATACAATTTGTTGTCCAAAAAGTGTTACTGTCATCTTATGGATTAGAAAAGCAACTTAGCAAAGAGTAGATATATTTTCAATCGTTGTTTTGACCCTTTTTATGAATAATTGATTGTGACATTCTTAACGCATGCTAAACATGTTTTCAGCCTGATTGGAAAATGAATTCAGTAGAACACAAAGTAAAGTCAAATACAGTCGAGTGTGTGCTCGACCCGTTTGAAATAAAGTACTTAAATATGTGCGTGGATGTCGAGCAGAAAGTTGTTTCTTAAATAGTAAATTACACAACCCCACAAAAAAAAAGAAAGTGTCATGATCTGGGTATGCGGAAAATGCAGTTATATGTATTTGGGGTCGCGAATTCTCCATCACGTCTGGATTTCGACTTAACCTCAAAAAACTGAAAAACCTTTGGATATCCCCCAAAAGATATAGAATAGTGATCTGGGCATGCGATATACGTTTTAAGATGTATTTTGTCCTTCTAAGTCCGATTCCGAACTCAAAATTTACATAGCACGTCTGAGTTTCGACTTAACCTCAAAAATCTCGAAAAATTTTCGAAGCCCCAAAAATTAATGGGGGGGTCATGATCCGGTCATGCGATATATGTTTCTATATGTTTTTAGACCTTCCGAATAATGTAACTCTTTACTCAAATGCACATGTTCATGTAATGTACAAGTAACTCTTTACTCAAAAGAAAATGTTTATGTAATTTACAAGTAACTCTTTAGTCATATGTGTAGTGTTACTTGACCGTATGTATATTTTAGCTTCTGCCTAAACCAATTCCTACTAATTGTATATAATACAATTTCTAAAGATTCAAGAACTAATTATGATCGTTGAAAATAACATACGTATCTTTCTAAACATAAGTATATAGTTGCTACCCTCAGACTTGCTGCTATTTATGGATTGAGTGTGTGTTTTATAAATGAATAATGCGATGATTTTTCAAAAGCATCCCCGATGAAACAACATTCAAACTGCCAATGGGATTATTAATGTAATTGCAACACAAATCGTTTGGGAAACAATTCATAGAGAAAGGCAGAGCGAGAACCCTGGACTTGGGTCTCCGCCAGAAACTGTGTGTTTTGTCCAGATATTATGAACGATCCGTGTGACAAGAATGACGAGGGCTACAAAATCAATCGGACAATAGAACGTGTGTTCTAAAGCCGCTAAAGCGGCTCATTTATGAGTTGAGAAAGAGAGCAAGAGAGAGAGGCTGATAGTGTTAGTAGTGCGAAAGAGAACAATGTGATCTATAAAGTGCCATCGCCTTTTGTTTGTTTTGTAATTCAACCTCGGCTTTTCAACATCACCAATAATTATTGTTATTTGTAACGACATGAAATGCTCTCAAGATCATCTTTATTATAGGTGGAAAATTATTGTATTCATACACAAAACACAAACAATGCTCTACGGTAGAGCTAGAACTACTTAATGACACAGCGGGATATTGTACACCGGAAAATGTGAGGGGACAGTAGCACGGCCCACTGTCTTCACTTCTGTTGTGTATTGTTTCTCTTCATTTCCGTAAAATAATTGACGGCCTGTAAATGTGTAAATACAATGCACGCATACAATTTGCAATAAGTACTCTAAGAAAAAGTCGAGGTACAAATAACTCAATTTATGGTAAATGTGTGTAGTAAATTGAAAGACCAAAAAAAAGACTACTATGTTTAGAGAATCAAATCAATTCGTATAGTAAACAAGAGCGCATGAATGTGATGTACCGAAAAAGGGTATACTAACTGCGAATGCAAATGTATATAATAGGCAGAAGAAGGCGTGGCAGGCCCCATAAAGTATGTAAAGTGTATTTTTTTAGGAGATTTATGTTTTTGAATTGAAAAAGAAAATGCACAGCTTGCGGTAGAGAGCTGATTTTTTTGTTATTTGAAAGATAATTTGATGGCATTAATAATGAAATATAACTTCGGGCAAATGGCCACAACGTGAGTTTTCTAGAAACTGCATCCTGAAAGTCCAATTCTCGACCACTTTTTTTAGCATCCGTATGTCGGCAATAGCTTGTTCAATGTTGGCTTCTAGGGCCGGAATCGTGGTGGGCTTGTTCGCATAGACCAATGAAATCGAATACCCCCACCAAAAATAATCCAATGGTGTAAAATCGCACGATCTTGTAGGCCATGGCACAGGACCACTTCTGGACATAATGCTGTTACCGAACATTTCGCCCAATAAGCCAATGGTTTGACTGGATGTGTGGCAAGTTGCGCCGTGATGAAACCAAATGTCTTCTAGCCCATTTTTACCATTCTTCTGCGCACGGTGACGAATCGATGTGTTCGGGTCTTCTGTTACACTGGCCTCAACGGCCGCAATATTTTGTTCAGTGCGCACTCTACGAAGTCTAGTTGGTGGCCGGAGGTCAAAAAGAGTGAATTGGGGGCGAAACTTCTCTATAGTATTGCGCTCAGTCAATATTGATGGCCGATTATCAGCGCCATAAAACGGGCGAAGCAAACGGTGCACTTTCACAAACGCCCTCTGATTTTCGAATTAAAATTCAACAATTTGGTATCACTGCTCAGTTGTTAACCTATTCCTCATGAATTGCCAAAACAAACTGAACATAAAGCACTCGAAAGATGTCAGCTGACATCAAACTAAAACGAGAGCAATAGTCGCGTAAAACACGACAGTGAGACACCCTTCGACCTATGTTCCCGTGTAGTTTAATTTGTTAAATTCATACACATATGCTTATGCACATGCTTTGAAATTAATCCCGGCAGATGGCGCTCGCCCGCCTCTCTTGTTAGCTGACAGAAGCACTTGGTTTTCTTAGATAACTTCTGTGATTATTGTCCGATCGGATTGTAATTTGGTGACTACGTAGATATTTCATTCAGCTTAGTATATGTTAAAGTCAGAAAGTTGTATCTTTTATACAGCGCGTACAAATTGAGTTCATAAATTAAATTATTGATTTGTGGGGGCGGTGGGCGTGCCACCTAACATTTGAAAGAAACTTGATCTTCGCGGAGTACATAGGAACTTTCATTCCAAATTTGGTGTCTCTAGCATTTATAATAGCTGAGATCTGTGTGTTCATCTGGTCAGACGGATATCCGGACAGACACACAGACATGGCTCAATCGACTCGGCTAGTGATCTTGAGTAAGAATATATACACTTTATGGGGTCTGCCACGTCTCCTTCTGCCTGTTACAAACATTTGCACAAAGTTAGTATACCCTTTTTTGAGCATTTTTAATGGTCGAAGGGTATAAAAACATCCGTTATATTCTTGCTCAGCATCACTAGACGGGTCTATTGAGCCATGTCTGTCTGTAAGTCTGTCAGTCTGTATGTTTGTCTGTGTAAACATACAGATCTCAGCTCTTAGAAAAGCTACAGTTACCAAATTTGTCAGTAAGATTCCTGTATTGGATGCCAAACCCACCGCATCAGCAAATCAATAATTAAATTTTTGAAGTAGATTTGTAAGCGGCGTATAAATAATAAAACTTTCCTACTTTCACATATACTAGGACGTTTAAAATATCTACGTATGCTCTAAATTTCAAATTGATCGGACAATAAACACAGACCTTATACAAAAGCAGGGACCGTAAATAATAATTATGAGATTAAAAAAACAAAGCTCTTAAAAGTTTCTGAAAAATGTGGGCTAGTTTTTATCGGCGAACACAAAAACCGAGTAAACTTTTTTTCCAATTTTTAGTTTAAAAATTCTTTTTCAAATTTTATTTTTGATTTTTAAAAATAAAAGTTAATTTATAACTTTTATATTTGATTTTTAAAATAAAAATCAAAAATTGATTTTTATTATCAAAATCAGAAATAAAAATCAAATTTAAGTTGCTCATAACGAGCTAGATCATATATCGGCTTTTCGGTGTATGTCGTTATTAATCTTGAAGTTTTTACGAGTTGATCGACTGCAAGTGTGTCTGATGAGAAGGTTCTTAGGTCTCTAATAAGTCTACACCATTGTCTAAACAAGAAAATTCATATACATATATATAAACTGATAGGAATTGTAGTGTAGATCATATATATTGTAGTGTAGATCATACGAGGGTCGTTTGATAAGTCCGTGACTTTTTGTATTTGCCGCGCACCTGCTCTAAATACAACACTGCTCCTGTCAGCAGTTATCGATTAACAGCTGACTGTAAAATTTTGAGAAAGCTGCGTTTTTTGGTTTGCGTTTTATAGGCATTGAAAGCAGACGATCTCGTGAATTTTAACGAAAATGGAAAAAAAGTGAATTTCGTGTGCTAATTAAGCATTATTTTTTGCGTAAAAAATCCATCACCGAAACCAAGGAAAGACTTGATAAATATTATGGGGACTCTGCACCATCAATTTCAATGGTTAAGAAATGGTTTACTGAGTTCCGTTGTGGTCGTACCAGTACAAGTGATGCCGAACGTTCAGGTCGCCCAAAAGAGGTCGTCATGCCAGAAATCGTCGACAAAATCCATGGAATGATATTGGATGATCGGAGAATGAAAGTGCGTGAGGTAGCTGAGGCTGTAGGCATCTCAACTGAACGGGTACATCACATTTTACATGAATATTTGGACATGAAAAAGCTTTCCGCGCGATGGGTGCCGCGATTGCTCACACACGACCATAAGCGCAACCGTGTGACCATTTCAAAGGAGTGTTTGGCGATGTTCAACCGCAATCCAAACGAATTTTTGCGCCGTTTCGTTACCGTAGACGAAACATGGATCCACCACACCACACCAGAGACCAAAGAACAATCAAGACAGTGGGTTTCTCCGGGTGAACGTGCACCAAAGAAGGCCAAGGTGGGTCTGTCGGCCAACAAGGTCATGGCCACAGTTTTTTGGGATGCACAAGGTATCATTCACATCGATTACCTTGAAAAGGGTAAAACGATCACCGGCGAATATTATTCAGAGCTTTTGGACAGATTCGATATTGATTTGAAGCAGAAACGACCGCATTTGGCGAAAAAAAAAGTGCTGTTCCATCAGGACAATGCACGGGTGCACACGTGTGTAGTCAGCATGGCAAAATTTCATAAATTGGGCTACGAACTGCTACCCCATCCAGCATATTCTCCAGATTTAGCCCCCTGTGACTATTTTTTGTTTCCAAACATGAAGAAATGGCTCGGCGGTAAGAGATTCGGGTCAAATGAAGAGGTCATCACAGAAACAAACGACTATTTTGAGGGCCTTGAGAAAACCTATTATTTGGAAGGAATAAAAAAATTGGAAAAACGCTGGACTAAATGTATAGAGCTAAAAAGGAGATTATGTTGAGAAATAAAACGCTTCTTTGACGAAAAAAATATATTTTATTCAAAAAGTCACGGACTTATCAAACGACCCTCGTATATATATTCATGAGCAATTTCAATTTGATTTTTATTTCTGATTTTTATAATAAAAATCAATTCATAACTCTTACTTTTTGATTTTTATTTTAAAAATCAAATAAATTGATTTTTATTTTTAAAAATCAAATATAATAATTAAAAATACAAACGCTACAGTCAGGTGCTGACTGTATAAGGCCATGGATTATCAAAGTATACCGTAGGCAATAGGTATAAGTATGCATTTCTAGCGCGTACCAAATTTCATTACATGTGCTTCTTTTTGATTTTTTTGGCACGAACTATGAATCCATATTGCGTCTTGTGGTTTTGTCTAATGTCTCACCATTTTCGACGACTGTGAGAGATGTTCAGTGCCTGAGTGGACTATGTCCCAGACTCTAAGACCAATGTTCGAGGTTCGAATGCTGCCGCGATCAACATGTGAAATTCTTTTGTATTTCATAATTTTTTTTAAATAAATTAAAAAAATCAAAAGCATTAATGAGTGGCGGCGGCGGTAGACGATTTTTAAGTTTTAGTTACGCAATATATGTAATTAGAACATAGTATTCTTTCGTCGGTACACAACAGCAACTGCAAATCTAATTGTACCTATGTATGTATATACAATTGTGCAATAAGTGGGACGCCAATGTCTGCATATGCACATGTATGTATGGGCGTCCCACTCGCGTATTCATAACTTTACAAGGGCTTATGATCTCTGTTATTTTCTAGCATTCTAATTGAAAAAGATTGAGAGCAAAACAAAATAGGAAACATCCAATTGGAATCTTACTGAACATGCAAAGTCATAACAGACAAAATAAAATAATTTAATTTGTTTGACTGTAACTATTCTCTTAGTTTATTAGAATAAAATAAATAAACGAAATAAAATAAGAAATAATTAATAAATGAAATGAACACACGCACTATTCGGCAGCCGTCCGCCACTCTAACCACTCGGCCATTACCTCACTCCTTGGCCCGTCGGCAAAGCTGCATAGTAAACCAATTCTGTTACCATACAATGCAAATAAAAACTAATGTGTGTCTGACGCTAGATTTGAACTTCGGTATGCTTGCGTAAATTAGGTATGCTTAAGTATATATGTATGTTCAAAGTGAGTTTAATTCATATCATATCTCACTTATTTATAGTCCGATTTGTCATATAAGATATACAACTTTGGTTGTTGAACTAATATTGTAGTTTTTAAATATTACTGATTTACAGAGGCGGGAAGGGGCGCGTCCAAATTTTAAAAAACTTTGAGACACTGCTATATATACGTATGTTGACTGAGATCCAGGTGTTCATACAGACAGACAGACATGGCTCAATCGACTCGGCTACTGATACTGATTCAGAATATATATAGTTTATGGGGTCGGAGACAAACCATGAATTTTTTTAAAATATATAAATATTATGTTTAGTGTGTGTTTTGATCTGAAAATCTTTTTGTTGCGAAACAATGAAATGCATTCGAAAGTGCATCAACAACTCTCAAACTCTTCTAAGGTGGCCGAGAAGATGCCAATGACGAGCCTCGCTCTGGACGCCCAAGCACGTCAACAACTGATGAAAACGTTCAAGCAGTGAAGAAACTTGTTTTGGAAAATCGTCAAATGTCTATCAGAGAAGTTGCTGAGGATGTCGGTATATCGCTTGGCTCGTGCTATGAAATTTTTTCGATCGTTTTGGGCATCAGACGTGCGTCACAGAAGTTTGTTCCAAAATTGCTAAATTTTGACCAAATGAACCTTTGCATGAGCATCGCTAAAGATCTGTTGAATGGCCCAGATTTACTCATAACTGGATATGAATCATGAGTATATGATTATGATATCGAAACCAATTGTCTTAATAGAAGAGCCCATGTGAGCCAAAACCGAAAAAAGAAAAATTCGTCGAGCACGCAAAACACTTATAACCTTTACGCCTCTCACAACTAAACAAAAAATGCTATACACTTGAAACTTGGTACAGATATTCGAGAAGAGTGTAACAACATAACAAAACAATCGAAACAAAAAAATCGAAATTCCGTTATACGTAACCCGCGAAAATTTAAAATCGGCGATACTTTTTGAACACCCAGCACTAGCCTTTCTGTTGTGCTTAGACTCTTCAAAACTTTGAATCCTGTATCTTGTTTACCTGTTTCCTGTTATTTTATCTATCTGCAGCTCGATTGTTTTTCTCAGTGCCTCTCTTTCGGCTGGGTGTATGTTTGACTTCGCATTATCTGGTATCCGAGCATAACAATGATTGGCCAGATATTGGATGCACCACTTGACTGTACATTCATTGTTTCAACGTCAATGCGCTTTTGTTTTTAAACAAGATCCTTCGTTCGGATCGTATAATACACTTCGCATCAATATTCACCAATTGCTACTGTACGGAGATCAATAAATGTGTTCAATAATAACAACTCTAATTGCAGTTCATCATATATGTATACAGTAAGTATGTCTGGCATTAGCCCGTATGGGATGTGGATATCTAGATTAGCACCTTCTCGAAGTTAACTACATAAGGAAAGGTCTTTGAATTCAGAAACAACTCTTGATTGATAACGGAGCTCTAAGCTTAGTAGGAGTAGTCTGATTGTTATCTTCGGAATCGATAGTACGTAGCTTGTTATATAAATAACTTTTACTGTTAATGATAATTTGAGTTAATTCGTACAACAAATTATACTTCAAGAGGGTTTTAAAAGGGAGAAACAATGGCTTATTCGACTGCCCTGTTGATTCCGAATATACAATCAAATATGTCTCGTAATCTGCATTGCACAGCAGCCCAAATTAGTATGTGCAAAAAGTGTGAATTAACGATCAGCTTGTTATATTCTGCAGTCATGTCTGCTCTCGCCAGCTTGTTGTGAGATAATTAACACTTCATACAGTTGCTTTATAGCGAAGGTGTCATCATCAAATTCCAACTTTCTTTTAATGCTACGCTGTAATTGGAAACATAACTTCAGCTATAAGGAACTTGCGCATTCTAGAGATTAAAACTGAGGTAGGAACTGCTTAACTTCAAGTCTTTAATCTGTGGTTATACTTGATCAAAAAAGAACTTGCCATTAACTTCTGAGTCTTTAATCTATAGATCCTTTAAAGCACTTTAACTATAAGGAACTTACTTTATCTTGGGAGTAAAACTGAGATATAAAGTACTTAACTTTAAGTCTTGCCTTTAACAGGAGTCTTCAATCTTTAGATGCTTTAAAACATGATATGATCTACCATATATAAAATTTGGTTTATCTCTGGAGTGATAAACAAATCTTGAAGATTATTAAATCTTTAATTTAACTTCTTGCTAAGTCGATCATAACTTGATCTATGTGAAACTTGTATTATGGAGGCATACATACATGCTTTAAAATCATACTGAAATCACTTAAAGAAAAGTTACTTAACAATTTATACTTAAACTCCGATTAGATTGCAGTTCGGAGCATAGGTTCACATTAAATTCATCTAGAAATCTGTGTGAACAAGACCTGAAGGCACTTAACAATCGAAAATGTTCGACATATTTTAATCCACTTATGAACCCAACAACGTCTTGTTAAGTATACATAGAAATTGGTAAGTTGTGTATTACGTACATTCATCATCTGTTAAATGGTAATAAGTTGTGGCAAAGTATGAAGATGTTGAATGTGGTGGCTGGTGGTGTGCTGTCTTAACATCTGAGGCTTCCATTGCAGCAGCACTCGCAGCAGCTGTCTTGCCATCAATAGCTCCACTTGGTCCGCTGCCACCTGCGACGCCTACGCAGGGCAGATTTCTCATGGCAAGTATACTGTCTATAATAAAAAGTAATAAAAATAAATACAGTTTTTTAATGCACAAAAATATAGAACAGACAAATACTCCAGAACATAATAACAAATCGAAGAATACATTTGTTTTCAAAGGTTTGTCAATCTAAAAGCTAAAAAAAGGCTGTCGATGGTCTTATAACCGATCGGTCCTATACCAATTACATGAAATATTGAATTTTATTGAAATTTTTATGTATTCACTAACAGCTATAAACTATATATTTGTACTATATTTCAAATTGTTTGTTACTATAAAAACTGTGCTTGTCAGCTATGGATTAGTTGGCACTTATAAATTGAGGAAAGCTATACTGTTTTTTATACAAAACTAGATTTGAACTTCGGTATGCTTATTAGGTCTGTTTCATTCATATCATATCTCACTTATTTATAGTCCAATTTAAAATTAAATAACGCCCGTGGCAAGGTATTTGTCAGGATATACAGATGTTTACTATAAGGTATATGTGCCCTTTTTCTTACTAAATTGAATAATTGACAAGGATAAACTCGTTACTTTATAGAAAGATGGAGGATCACACATATATATAATTTAAATAAGAAAATAACATATTTATATTCCTATAGCAAGTGGTATAAAACTTAACCAAACGACCAATATGTAGTCTGTGAAATTAAGTAACGAATGATATTTGATTTAACTTAATTCTACAACTTGTACATTTAAACTGAGTAATTGTAATACGCTTCTGGTGGCACGTCGCTTTCTTGGTGCTGGTGTATACTAGCTCGACTGCAGCTGATCTGTCATTGACTTATTTTTCGATTGGCGGAACATTTGCACTATGTATCGTGACTGCCACAAGTGCCTTAAGCCTTATGATTTAAAATATATAAATTATAAATAGTGTTGATATTAAACTGGATTTGTTATTTTAATATATTATATTTATTTCCTTAATGTGATTCGTTCAGTTCCTTTCTTTTCTACATTTTATGAGCAAGTGGACAATTAACTTCACTATGTTATTTAACATTACATTATGCTTTACCAAACAGCTGACTCTTACTCTTATGCTAATTAACATTACCAATCAAAACATATAAATATTTAGAGAGCTTACCCTTATTATTAATGTCTTCCAGTATTGGCAAACGGTCGATGAGTGTACCTGCCGACCAGGGAGCTGTGCTTATAGCCGTTGGCGTTGGTTGTAGCGTGAACATTATAGTGCGATAAGGATAGGTGTTGTGTGTTTGACTCGATTATAATTGTAAATATTCTAATTAAGAGATGTACATGTACACTCGTATATTAACTCTGTACGCTGATGAATTTTAATATCGAGTAAAACAATGAACTTGAATATAAAAAGACTGCCAGTACTCGCAGCGGGCGACACCGTTGACACACAGCGCAATCTCCATAGGATTCGTACTGTGCAAAAAGAATTCATGCATGCATATGCTGACAATGGTTTCACTCTAGGGCAGGAACCTTTTTATTTTATTAATATGTGAGCAGCATTGTTTGTTTTTATGCACTTGTCCTTTTTCTCACTCAGAATAATTAAAGCACACGAAAAGGACGTGGTATCAGTACTCAATATATTCAATATGTATAATATTCACACACACATATATATTAGCACTTTGACTCGTTTTTGTAGTCGATTAAACACACTTATTCCACAACTAATCAATGATATTGATATATATTGTATAGATATTTATGTTATTATACATTCACACACTTCAGTTTTAAATATATTTGTATTTGCCGTGGACCGTCGGTATATTGAGTAACAGATAATTCGCGAGTCACAGTGTGAATGCTAATGGCAATATAACTGTCGCATGTTTTACGCCTGGCCCACGTTTCATGAAACTTTTGTAACGGGGGTTAGGGTAAGCGACTCTCCGATTGGCCCAGTCTAACCAACCACTCTTCATAGGACCCGCAACAGGCTGCGTTGATTGGGTGTTTCTGCGTACTCTGGCTTTCTCGTGCTCGCCCGGTACACAAATGCCAGGCAGCTGTACAGTACAACAGTATTGCCAGCCGTCGTCGTCTACTGTAGTGCATATGTTTGTGTGCGAGTGGTTTAACTTTGAACCATTGTAGAAAGAGAAGGACATCATGCCTAGCACTGATATGTCATATATTTATTAAATATATTTAATTTCTACGTGGACAAAAGGTTAAGAATTTATACTATTACTATATTTTTTTGCATTAACTTAAACTAAGTTGAAACCTTATGCGAATGTGCCGAAATAAAATAGCGAGAGAGCGAGTAAGGAGTCAGTCGCCCAATTAAATTGTATTATTCCTATACAATAACCACTAGACTCTTCCGTTAACAGCCCGCACATCCGTTTTGATAAACGAAACGAAAGTACCAACACGAGTGCGAACATGAATACACTCTACTGTGATGGCCAAGGCGGGGGCGGTTTTTTTTCTGTTAGCTAAAGACAACAATGAAAACAGATACACCCATAACATACATATATTCAAATAGAGTTATTTTCAACGAGATCGTTTGGTTTCGCTCTTAATGAGTGCACTTCTATTTTCATATTAAGAGAGAGAGAAACAGATATGTGAAGAATGCATTCATTTAAATGTTTTGTAAAATGTGTTTATGGCAAGTATCTACTCGGTATAATCGTGTATCGATTTTGTTTATATTTTGATTGATAACATTATAATTCATGCTTATTAATTCGTTTATGGCAATAGTCTTAGAAATTGATATTCAATTTAAGGATTAAATGCTGATCTAGCAACCCTCTCAATTTGCCAATCACACTTATTTAAATACTCACTTTCAATAGATATTAATCTGTTGGATTTATCGATATCCTTTTAATCATCGTTAAATCCTTTTCTTTCGATCGCTAACAGTCAACACACACTCAACACGTGCAGTTCTGTAACTTAATAAACCTTATACATATAAATAAAACTGAATCTTCGGTGGTCTGTCTATAGAGTTAATATAAATAATAATAATAATTATAAATAATAAATAGTTCAAAGGTTAATATCAAACATTTCCTTCAACTCCTTTGCTGTTTTCCCTTTATAATAATTAAAATAAACTAATTATTTTAAATTTTCGACAATTCGTTTTCCAGGCATCTTTAAATGCGCACAAAAAACAAACAGGAAAGAGAACGTACAAATTTTGGTGGAATTTGCACTACCGTTACTGCTTTTCATTTATCTTTTCAATGTGTCTTTGTATTTTTGTTTTTGTTTGATTTCGCTATGCTTAAATATGAATTTTATATTTTTATTGATGCTTATTAGTCCATAATGTTTTATCTAAAAAAAAGAAATTAAGAAAAAAAGAAAATTAAAAAAGAAATTAAGAAAACCCTAATAATATTGATGAAAAACTACTTTAAACATAAATATTCATTGCATTTATCCTTTTGCATGTAGTCAGTTTATTTTATGTTACTGTATTGTTTGATAACAATAGTTTAATAGAACACTTTATTTATTATTTACTTTATTATTTATTGACAATAGTTCTTGTTTATAATTATTATTAAATTGTTTGATAACAATTGCTTAACTGTATGTATTGAAAAACTGACTTCCGATGATAGTCTTTAGATATTTGGCATTGGATACAATTACGCAGATGGTTACTATGTATTGTAGATCGTGTTAATCTATAACGTAAATAACTAATGTACTCATTAATATTGTTATTAATACTTGAGGAATAAGTGCGATTTAAAAAGCAATCTTCGTATGCAATAAAATGAAAACATTTCAAAATTTAACGTGCTTTACTTTTATAGTAACTGTCAACTTTTTCCCATTAGACGAAATCAAATTTTTAAAACTCAGATTATTGGGCATACAAGACTAAGCCAACAACACTACTTCAATAATACTTCAACAACATGCTTCTTATGTATTTATTCCAATACAAACATAAAACATATTTTTAATTAAGAAACGAAAAATTTAAAAACACTAACCCACTCGAACTCATAGTGGACCCCTCCTTAAATAACATCAAACAAATTCGTAATTTTTTTTAGAAAATTATACAATGAAATCTAAAAATACAATTTTGTAACACAAACTTAGCAAACAATAATAACAACAAATTGTCACATTTAGCCTGAAGTAAACGATAAACACCACACGTTAAATATATACAATATATAAATGTATAAGCAACCACTGCTTGATAATTGTTCTTTAAATAAAAAAATAGTAATACGTTCTATTCGTATGAGCTGTAGTAACAATAATGATGATACCACAATTGCATTATAAACGAGAGCAACAGTCGCGCAAAACGCGACAGTGGGATACCCTTCGACCTATGTTCCCGTGTAGTTTAATTTGTTAAATTCATACTTCAATGCATATGCACATGCTTTGAAATTAATCCCGACAGATGGCGCTCGCGCTTCGCGCTCGCCCGTCTCCCTTGTTAGCTGACAGAAGCACTTGGTTTTATGCTCATACTTTCTTAAATAACTTCTGTGTTTATTGTTCGATTGGATTGTAATTTGGGGACTACGTAGATATTTCATTTAGCTTAGTATATGTTTAAGTCAGAAAGTTGTATCTTATATACAGCGCTTACAAATTAAGTTCAAAAATTAATTATTGATTTGTGGGGGCGGTGGGCGTGGCACCTAACATTTGAAATAAACTTCATCTGCTTATAGTAAACAGGAGTCTTCCTGCCAAGTTTGGTAACTCTAGCTTTTATAATAGCTGAGATCTGTGCGTTCACACAGACAGACGGACAGACAGACAGACATGGCTCAATCGACTCGGCTTGTGATCCTGAGCAAGAATATATATACTTTATGGGGTCTCCCACGCCTCCTTATGCCTGTTACATACATTTGCACAAAGTTAGTATACCCTTTTTTGACTATTTTCAATGGTCGAAGGGTATAAAAAGAAACTCGCATGTATGTAAATTTGCTCTCATAAAAATCAAACAACTCTTTCTTATACATACATAGATAAAACAGAATGAAGATAAATAGTAAAACAAATAGTATTGTATATGTCCGCCATGACATTAATGCAGTAGAATCAAGAGTACACCCTTTCTACTTGTTTTCTTTGTAGGTATTTTGTATTTTGAAACATGTTTATACAGTTTTCGTTACTCAATAATTGATATATGATAGAAATGTAAGTTTTACTAATTTTTAATTAAACTAAAGGTATTTACAGCAATTCTATTTGTCTTCGCTCTTATTTCATTCTGACACACACACCCCTTCTTTCTTGGCAAAATAGGAATTTTAATTTATAAAGATTAAATCAGATGTGTGTGAATAATAACAAAAAGTGTATACCAAAACGGAGCAAGGGGGGGCAGCAATATAAGACACATAAAAGTAAATCTCTCGAGCCCAGGCTGCGCCGCTCTCTGGTCTTCCGCCACGTGGCGGGTGAAAAAGATTTTTCCGCTTCTACTGAACGCTAAGTCCAAGACCGGATCCGCCTCCTTCTACCCTTAATGGAAATGCTGGGGGTGACGCTTTTGCACTAAGACGGAGCAAAACTAAACATAGTTTGTAAATACTGACACGCCTTCTACTGCTCTCGCAGTTAGTATAAGGTCGAATGAAGCAGTTCTTCTACTTACTCTTCTTCTCTTTACTATACTACAAACTCAACTAAGCATTCAACTGGGCGTGTAATTCCAAATATATTCGCACGTGGCGTTGTTACATTTTTCAATTTGATAACCGGGAAACTGTTCTGGCAATGCTTGGACTTGGTTATTAAAGTCAGTCCGCTGACGCTTCAAGACGCTTTTGCAAACTTGAACTAATTGTTTTTGTTGTTACTTACGTTACACAGCGCATGTGAGTGCTTGATATGCTTATGGTTACGGCTCAAAGTTTGGTGTGAAGACTTGCGCGTAAGCGATAAGAATATTGACGGAGTACCCAATTATTTAGACTCTCTCTTAACAGTGCTGAGGAGAAAGTAGAAGTGCTGCTCGTATAAGTTATGTGTAGGTTATGTTATGCTTAGATTAAGCCTACAAAATTGTACAAATTTTTACTTGTATTGGGTTTGATTATACCCTTCGACCATTGAAAATGGTCAAAAAAGGGTATACTAACTTTGTGCAAATGTATGTAACAGGCATAAGGAGGCGTGGGAGACCCCATAAAGTATATATATTCTTGCTCAGGATCACAAGCCGAGTCGATTGAGCCATGTCTGTCTGTCTGTCCGTCTGTCCGCCTGTCCGTCTGTCCGTCTGTCCGTCTGTCTGTGTGAACGCACAGATCTCAGCTATTATAAAAGCTAGAGTTACCAAACTTGGCAGGAAGACTCCTGTGTACTATAAGCAGATGAAGTTTATTTCAAATGTTAGGTGCCACGCCCACCGCCCCCACAAATCAATAATTTAATTTTTGAACTTAATTTGTAAGCGCTGTATATAAGATACAACTTTCTGACTTAAACATATACTAAGCTAAATGAAATATCTACGTAGTCCCCAAATTACAATCCAATCGAACAATAAACACAGAAGTTATTTAAGAAAGTATGAGCATAAAACCAAGTGCTTCTGTCAGCTAACAAGGGAGACGGGCGAGCGCGAAGCGCGAGCGCCACCTGTCGGGATTAATTTCAAAGCATGTGCATATGCATATGTGTATGAATTTAACAAAATAAACTACACGGGAACATAGGTCGAAGGGTATCCCACTGTCGCGTTTTGCGCGACTGTTGCTCTCGTTTTTAATTGTATTTGGCATGGCTTGTCTTTGAGTGAAAAATATCCCAAACGGAATTTGCTAAACCAACTTTGACACTGTATTTCTTTTAAGGCTTTGTCACCATATACATCACGTAACTTTTTAGCAACCTGAGCTACATTTTTTCTTCACGGAAATAATAAATTAAATATGACGAAAATTCTCCTTTGTAGACTCCATATTAAAAGTGTTGCTAAACAAACATATAAAGCAAGCTAAAAGTGCCAGCTGATAACTAACAAAAGCTACAATGCAATAAAAGAATCGTTCAAAAAAATTGTCAATAAATTGTTTCTTTTCGGTCAACCCAATACAAACACTTTAGTTGCGTGGTATAGCAAACAAGCGGAGGAGATTGTTATATATATTATTCTTTGCGAAAATCCAGCCTTGGTATGTATGTATAAGAAAGAAACATCTGAATGATACTGCAGTTCCTGCGCTTATCGTATGCTCAACTAAGGCTCTACTTTGTTTCAGTTTCATTTGTGTCAAACAAGGTATAAGATTCAGGTAGCAAAGAGCGACGCTGCTCGCAGTACCGCACCTTTTTGCTGCTATAGGAGCCTGCCTTTTACTAAAAACAATGTATATATATATGTATATGTATATATTCCGTAGGTACAGAAAACCCACCACCTTCAAATCTTTACAATATGTTGTAAAATTTCATTAGAAATTGAATTGCTTATAGAATATATAACACGCTGATATAATTTACAGAAAAATTGCTTAATACATAATAAAATGCTGCAATTATCACACTTGAAAATTCAGTCCAGTGCGGTCTTTCAACGGATTTGAATTGTTACTTCCCACTGGGAGTGCAACTAACGAGCCATTAAACAATTAAAGCACCGTAAGAACCCAAAGCATCTGAGCAGAGCAACATGGGGAGACAAACGATGGATGAATGGGTGATGAGTAACGAAACAACCAAATACAAACAACCAAAAACACATATCAGAGGAGTATACGAAATGATAGAAAGGGCGAAAGATACCCACTATTCGCCGCAAACAGAGCACAATGGGCAAAGCCACTCCATTCCGACCAGTGCGAATATGCTAAATTATTACCGAGCATTACCTCTTCCTCATCCTCTCATACCTCTTGCACACACCTCTCCCTTAAGGACTATCACTTATCAAAAGCTCAACCTCCTGCAAGTCTTAAATGGACTTGTTATTATTGCCACAGCACCAAAAAAAAGGGGGTGTGCAAGCAGAACGAGTGTAAATACATGCATGTATACATACGTAATTAAAAATAACCATGCTGATAGATTATAGAGCTCTGCTTTATCCATCATAACCCGCTAAACCCATGAAATTGCAACCGCTTTAAATTATCGCTTGTTGATATTGATATGTAATGATGATTTTACAATTATTTAACAACAACATGCACAATTATTTTAATAGAATACGATATTGAAAAGTAGAGAAAGAAAGTAGATTAAACAATTAGATATAGTATATATATTATAACATCACATGTAGAACGAAAGTCAAACTTCGCCATGCTGAAGGTTTTGGGTATTATAACGGTGTTAATCATCTTTTTCTATGGCAACTATATGTTATAGTAGTTCGATTCTAATGGGTATATATAACATCAAATATATATGTAAACCAGAACGAAAGTCCAGGTTTTTACCTCCCCTTATCGTCCGTTCCTATGGTATCTATATACTATACTGCTTCGATTCTAATCAAATTTTAAATGCATATGATTTTAAATATCTTTACTCTTGTAACAAGAGTTTTGTTAAACGATTTATGGCATCAATTCAAATGGATCATGTTTAATGCTTAAGATTTATTCTGATTAAAATGTATAGGGTTTAAAAAGTTACAGAGCGGCACATGTGTGATTGACAGTTAGCGACCGAAATAGAAGGATTTAACGGTGATTAAAACGATATTGATAGATTGAACAGTTTAATATCTATTGAAAGTAAGTATTTATATAAGTACGACTGGCAAATTGAAAGCGGCTGCCACTTCTCCATACATCAAATATATATTAAACCAGAACTAAAGTCCAGTTAATTATTGAAAGTCCAGTTTAAATTTGAATTAATTTAAATATATAAAAAATAAAATTTGCCTTAATTTAATTTTAAATTTTTAATTGTTAAAGTTTTATATTTAATTGTAATTCAAAAACAGTCCACTGCTATAGCCGTAGAATGAATGTACAATTTACCCATCTATAATTTGATGTTAAAATAAACATAAACAGGTTTATATGTAATAAATGCATATCAAGTTTATTTTGGATTTTGACCCCCGTAAATCGATAACAAACGAATGCCAAGTATAATTTTTATGCAAGACAGTTTGATTAATAAATTAACATAGAAGTTATTTAAGAACAAATCAGGCAACTGTATGTCAAAGCTTTCATTAAATCAATCAGTTTAAAAAAAGAATATGTATTTTATTTCTCTTATCCACCCTTACAGCTAGGGTATTAAACCTTCGGCATGACCGTCTTTATCTTTCTTACTTGTTTTCCATCGTTTATTTTAATTTGCTCTGGCCCGCAGTGCAGTAAGTGAGGGGGATAAGCAGATAAGCAAAGCAATCTGTGGAAAGAGTACATTTTGGTGTTTGCAAAACTCAACTGAGTGGAAGAAATAAGAAGAATTTGTAGTCTTCTGTACGCCGAAGTTTACATTATCTTTAAATATGCCATACACGTTCTGAACGATTTACAATTTTAGTGCACAGTAATCAGATTTTTAAATATAAGCCTATATAATTGTGAATTGCTGAGGTCGGTTTCATTATAAATCTTTTTAAATAAAACTATGAAGTAAAGTATTGGAATAATTCGTTTTTCATCCCTCTTTATAAAAGTGCTTCTAACCATGATGTGAAGAACCATAGGTGTAATATATTGTATATATATATAATAATATATATAATAATATGCATATATATAGTGTCTGCAATAACTATGTTTTTTTTTAAAGAATCTTACGGTACGGTTAACTTTTATGTATGAATCATTTATTTCACTCTATTATCAAGGTTTTATAAAGACAAGATCTGTGTGTTCAAAAAGTATCGCGAATTTTGAATTTTCGCGGGTTAAGTATAATGGAATTTCGATTTTTTTGTTTTGTTATGTTGTTACACTCTTTTCGAACATCTGTACCAAGTTTCAAGTGTATCGCATTTTTTATTTGGTTGAGAGGCGTAAAGGTTATAAGTGTTTACGTACTCGCCGATTTTTGCTTTTTTCGGTCTTGGCTCACATGGGTTCTTCCATTAGGACAATTGGGCTTTGGTTTCGATATCATAACCATATACCCATGATTCGTCACCAGTTATGATCCTTTTGAGTAAATCTGGGTCGTTCTTTTGGTCAAAATGTAGCAATTTTTGAACAAACTTCGCAGACACACGTCTCATGCCCAAAACGATAGAAAAAATTTCATGGCACGAGCCAAGCGATATAGCGACATCCTCAGCAACTTCTCTGATAGTGATTCGACGATTTTCCAAAACAATTTTCTTCACTGCTTGAACGTTTTCATCAGTTGTTGACGTGCTTGGGCTTCAGAGCGAGGCTCGTCATTTGCATCTTCTCGGCCATCTTGGAAGGGTTTGTAATACTTAAACACTTGTAATTTTGACAGTGGCTGTTCTTAAGAACACTTTCACTGTATGCCACTGTCAAAATTTCAAGTGTTTCGGAGTACTTTATTTTATTTTTTTTTATGCAAATCCTTTGATCCATATTTTTCGATAGGAAAAAAACGGCAAGCACTCAAAATACTTATAACCTTTAACCCTCTCACAACCAAACAAATTATATTATACGATCATAACCCGTAACCCGCGAAATTCAAAATTCGCGAGACTTTTTGAACACACCTCGTATTATTTTAGGATGGTCTCTGATTCATAAGTTCTATTTCATTGGGTTTCCTCAAAAGATACTTTAGTGGATTTTCAATTATTTAACTACCAGGTCTCACACGAATTCTCTTTAAATACTGTCTATCAAAGCCAATCTTAGTATTGTTACTTCTACTTCTTCAGTCTAACATTTTTATGTATGGTGTTGATATGAAGCTCTGCTTGACAAACGGTTTTGTGTTAGCTTAGCTTTTGTGTTAAGTTAGCTCCTTCACACAATTGTTGATTTGTATTTTGCTTGCTGCATCTTAACGTTCTACTCTTAACTTAATTCACGCTAAGTTGAATGATCTAGGTATTCTCTTTGATCACAAATTAAAATTTCATCGTCACCTTACAAAAATTGTCAATGAGGCATTTCGAATATTTGGTTTCATCAAAAGATGGGCCAAAGAATTCGAGCACCTTATACGATCAAGTTACTTTACACTTCTCTTATTCGTTCAAGTAAATAAATAAATAAATCAATACTAGATAAATAGATTCAAATAAATAAATAATTACCAGATACATAGATTCAAATAAATAAATAAATCAATACCAGATACATAGGTTCAAATAAATAAATACCAGATAGATAGTATTACCAAGATAGAATTGAGCCTGTTCTTTGCTTTTAATAAGTTTTAACTAGATTTGGGCTTTATATTTACAATCTTATTCTAGAAGATTCCTTCAAATTAATCTAGTTTCTTTAACTAATTGTCTTATTATATATTATAAAATACAATATATTGTAGATTCCCATACTCTGCTTAATAAAATGAATTTCTGTAGTCCTTCTAGAGTTACTCGTCATTTTATGCCACTATCTTTGGAATATTATCGTACTAACTATATTAAGTATGACCCTTTCCGATCTCTCTGTGCTCTCTACAAAAGACTGTCCAGAGTTTTCAACTCTTTTCTTTCAAATTGTCTACCCTTAATCACTTAACAATTTATCCCAACAACTAATCTAGTGTTTTGATAAGGTTTTACTAGGTTTATCCTTAATGCTTGTTATGTTTTCATGTTTTCTTCTTGTTTTTTGCCCAGTCTAAATTCAAAACTATAAACTTTTATATAATTTCAATAATTTCCAGATTCAATTTAAAATCTCAAATGTTAATTTTAATTGTTACTTCACTTGTTGATCTTAGTTATTACATTTTAAATTTCTTGTCGACTAAAGTTAAATAAATACAAATAAAAAAATAAAATAAAATTTGAGCTTTGCGTTTAAAATAAAATATAAAATACTATAAAATAAATCGAAATTCCCATCTATTATGGATTATAATTAATAATGATGTTTAAATGAGAGTTTTATATTAAAAATAAACCAAATAATAAACAATCTAGTCTGCCCCTTTTAGAATTATTCATAACCTTTCCTCACTTACTCTGGCGAATTGAATCCTTTTGGGCATTGCGCACTTCTACTCAAAATTAATGTACCCTCTATTAAGGTAAAGAAAATAAACCGAAATTCCCATCTGTTATGGATTATAATGAATTTTGTTTACTTAACAGTTCTATATTAAAAATAAAATAATAAATAATCTATTAACTTTTCCTCACTTACTCTGACGAAGATCGTAGATCTGACTGAGCTCTTTCAGAATAGTGAGTCGGGCTGCAATAAACTCAACTTTATTTGTTTATAATACAAACTCTATAGACTCTTTATAACTTTAAATCCTCTCACATTTCGAATCTTCTTCTCGCGATTCCCAGTTATACGTTTTGGACAAGTGCCTTGTGGTGGGTTGGGCTGTAGCTGGACTTCATTTCGGTTTATTATATCAACAACCATAGAAGACTTCAACATTGATTGTTAAGAATTGCAAATATTTTTATAGCAGTCACTAAAGCTAAACGAAAATATCAATATTATACGTAAACCTAATGAGCATTTGTAATTTGGAATTTCTTCAATTCTCATCTTTGTTTCACTCCATTGTTGTTGTTCCAGACAAAAACTTAGAGCATTGTGATTATAACTTTTGGGTAGTGAGTGAGCGAAGCCTTAATATGGGTAATGGCACAGCATGTGATGGAAATCAGCGTGATCTTGCACAAAAGTGATTTCCATTGGTAAAATATATATTAAAGATCAACGTCTTTAGAACCTATGTGTGTTCAACCCCCAGGAACAAAGCAGAGGATAAAGGGGAAACAATCAGTTATCGATTCTCGTGTGAAAACGAGCAATTATGGTTTTACTAGTATTATTTCTTAATGACATTTTTTTCTTTATTTTGCGTTGTGCTTGTGTTGTTGATGTTTTGTACAGTAAAGAAACTTATAGGGTCGGTCTAGAGACATTTTTCGGTTTTTTTTTTATATAAAACACTTTAATGAATGCATAAAAACAGAAGGACTACCTTCTTATTCCTTGCCGGTTTTGCCATCACTCGCTTGCAATTATTCCTATACTTTTTTATACTGTGCACAATCCAACGATTAAGCCGAGGAATACTAAACTCGGGCACCCCGTACAGTAAGATATCCTTCGCCAAGCTTTATAATACTGCTACGAATACACCAACAATACCTTTTACTGGTTTTTACTTTCTTCCTCTCCCTCGATCGGATTTAAATTGATTGCTAGTGACTCTGATCAAGAGGATATGTATATGCTATGTAGACTCCTACACGCCTTCTTCTGACTATTACATACATATACAGAAAGTTAGTAACAGGACCATGGCGAGGCATGTTCAGGTTACGCGGTGCACAAAGGCCGCCCCCGTCTGCCAGAGGCTCCTTGCAACTGGAAAAAAGGAACAAATAGGCAAAACTCAATGGATACAGCAAGCTTTATGTGCTGCTCAATTTTAATGTTAAAACAAAAGAATATTCATACTGAACAAGAATATATGTACTGTTTACTGTCTTAAGTTTTAAAAATAGTTAATAATCTTAAAGTTAAATAAAACGGTCAAATATTCATACTGAACAAGAATATATGTATGTATTACTTTATAATAAGTATTATAATTTCCTTTTGCTCTTTGGTTAACCGAATACTTATATAATATATGTATAATGATTGTCAACCACAACAGGGCAAGTACGATTGAATGAATTGGCAATATTTTCAATCGTGTATAACAGGGCCCGAAATATAGATGTTGATAACATTAATTAACAATATAAAATGGCGAAGAGTCGATGTAATTACCATTTGGATTTTTTTTTTTGAAATTAAAAAAAAAACCAGTAAGGAAAGCAACAGTCCTATGTACATATGTAGGCATATACATACATATGCACATGCTTTGAAATTATTCCCGATCGGATTTCAATTTGGAGAATACGTAGATAATTCAGTCAGCTTAGTATATGTTAATGTCAGAAAGTTATAGCTTTTATACAGAGCTTACAATTGAGTTCAAAAATTAAATTTTAGATTTAAAGGGGCGGTGGGCGTGGCACCTAACATTTGAAATAAACTTGATCAGCTTATAGTAAACAGGACTCTTCCTGGAAAATTTGGTAACTCTAGGTTTTATAACAGCTGAGATCTGTGCGTTCACACAGACAGACGGACAGACAGACAGACATGGCTCAATCGACTCGGCTTGTAATCCTGAGCAAGAATATATACTTTATGGGGTCTCCCACGCCTCCTTCTGCCTGTTACATACATTTGGACAAAGTTAGTATACCCTTTTTTGACCATTTTCAATGGTCGAAAGGTATAAAAACGACCGGCTATACTATATTTTAAAGCAAGGAAACTGCAATAATGGCCCCGAAAAGTTAAACACAATGGCCGTTGCTACGTCGCTGGATATTTTTGGCATTTTTAAAGCTCGCAGGGTGTAAAAACCAGAAAGAAAGTTTACCTGCGATTTACGAATGGATTTATATCATTTCAGAATCTCATTACTTCCGATATTTCCTACAGTAGTTATATATAATAGTGCAGATCTGAATATATTATATATATGTGTGTATTCTTTTTATTATATGTTGTAGAACTTATAAATTCTTTACTTTTATTCTTTCACGTGTATTCGTCTTGCGCATTCTCGAGAGAAAGTGATCGCACTTCCTCGATCGTGCATGGTCGATGACAATAAATGGAGTGCCCGTTTCTTATCCATAGTTACAGAGATACGTTATCTTAAGCTTATAAATATTATATTTACACTATTTACAGTACACAGCTTTTAGTGGTCGGTTTTTGTTAAAATTTTATACGCATATGCTTTGTATATGTCATTTATATGATTCTTAATATATATAATACATATGTATACTTTACAGGGTTCCAGATTTCTTCTAAAATGCCTTGCAAACTCCTTGACCATCTGCAAGTGTAAACAAATGCGTCAAGTAACTCTTTTCTCAAATATACATGTTAGTGTAATGTAAATACATACATATGTTTAAAAAGTTACATGACAGACTATGTACCGTAATTATATACATATGTATGTACATACATTACTTTAAATCGCATTGGAATCTATCATTGCTATTTTAAATACCTATTATTGCTTTAAATCATTTAACTCAGAGAACTTGTGTGAAGATTCGCGTTTAGCAACCGCAAACCAACACCCTCATAAACATTGTCGTTATAAATAAAACTTGGAAAGAGCAAATCCACATACATATGTATGTATTTATGCGTAGACAAACTAAGGGAAGCAAGGTATGTATGTATGTATCTCAGAAAGAGAAGGTAAATACGTGCCAAGCTTAACCAAGTTTGTGAACTTGGTTTTCCACATCTCCACATGTTCAATACATATGTACATATCAATGTATGTACATAGATATAACATACTTGCTTGATTGAAGTTCGTAGGAAAACATTCAACAAGATGTTATACCAGTGCAAATAGAAACATAATGGAAACGTATTCAATTATTCCGTTATATTGCTAAAGTTAATGTGTGCTATAAAACCCTTCGATCTTAAATAAATACATTTTAATGTGAAGAATAAGGAAAGTGAATAGAACATTTAAATGCTTCAAATATAAGAGTGCATCTTGGAAGCTTGCCAAAAACTTGGAAAAAACATGATTTATTGGATATCACACTCAAAGTTGAACAATTAAACGAATATACAAGCTATAGCGCAAAAGTTGCACCGAATATTAACCCAGAACTCGCGAACGAGCATGAATAAGGTTCAATTCATTTGTTTTAATCACACCTTTCAAGTAGACATCCCACTAGTTCCAACGTACTCGTTGTTGAACGCATCAAAAATATTGCTGAAAACATCGTTTCAATTAATTGAATAAGAAAATACTCTTTTTTTAATGGTGCTGCCAGATCAATGATAAATGCTTTTTTATTTGATACATTACGTTGCCACCAGGCGTGGTTGTGGTCTCTGCTGACTTTCGTTAAGCTAAGCGGATGTAAAATTTGAACGAAAATAAAAATAAGCAACTTTATCTACTAAAATGACTTTAATTCCCGCCATCAGTTAATTTAACCAGTTAAAAAAGCAACAGTCGCGCAGCACGCGACAGTGGGTTACCCTTAGACCTATGTATGTTCTTATGTATTTACAAATATACAAATTAATCCCGACAGATGGCGTTCACGCTTCGCGCTCGTCCGCCTCCCTTGTTAGCAGACACAAGTACTTGGTTTTATGCTCATACTTTCTTATGTAACTTCTGTGTTTATTGTCCGAACGGATTGTAATTCGAAAACTACTTAGATATTTCATTCAGCTTAGTATATTTTAAAGTCAGAAAGTTGTATCTTTTATACAGCGCTTACAAATTGAGTTCACCTAACATTTGAAATAAACTTGATCTGCGCCGAGTACAGAACCTTCATTCCAAAATTTGTCTCTAGCATTTATAATAGCTGAGATCTGTGTGTTCATCGGGTCAGACGGACATCCGGACAGACTGACGGACATAGCTCAATCGACTAGTGATCATAGATAAAAATAAATATACTTTATGGGATCTGCCACGCCTCCTTCAGCTTGTTACATACATTTGCACAAAGTTAGTATACCCTTTTTTGACCATTTTTATACCCCTCGACCATTGAAAATGGTCAAAAAAGGTATACTAACTTTGTGCAAATGTATGTAACAGGCAGAAGGAGGCGTCGGACACCCCATAAAGTATATATATTCTTGCTCACAAGCCGAGTCGATTGAGCCATGTCTGTCTGTCTGTCCGTCTGTCTGTGTGAACGCACAGATCTCAGCTATTATAAAAGCTAGAGTTACCAAATTTTGCAGGAAGTGTCCTGTATACTATAAGCTGATCAAGTTTATTTCAAATCTTAGGTGCCACGCCCACCGCCCCCGCGAGTGTCATCTGTTGGGAATAATTGTAAAGCAAGTGCATATGCATATGTGTATGAATTTAACAAATTAAACTACATGGGAACATAGATCGAAGGGTATACCCCTGTCGCGTGCTGCGCGACTGTTGCTTTTCTTACTGGTTTTATATTCAATTTTGGATAAACCGCATTCAGTCGATCCAATATAACATGTAAAAGATTGGAGAAAACGCTGAAAAACATAATCAGATCAAATCAACTCGACTGTGGATTATGAACAAGAATACAAATGTTTACTTTTGTAATTTGCAATAGACTGGTAATAGTGATTATAAATGCATGTGTTTACTGAGTATATACACAAGTTAATATACCCTTTATTCATTCTTACAGAGTCCACACATCAGAGTAGAGTGAACAGAGACAGCCACAGCCACAGCATAGTACACTCATCCTCAGTGCAGCAGCAGCTTCTTGTTTATATATCTGTAGATGTGAATGGAGGAATGGACGCGAGATCGTCTCCGTCTCTGTCTCCGTCAGTTAGTTCTATGGCACGCTCAGGCTCTGTTGTATGTCGCTTTATACTCTCTGCTGCTGTCGATGCCACCTACAAAGAAACGCGATTCGTTCCAATACAAAAATGTAAACCAAGTGAAAAAATTGACACATGTGCGAATTAATTAATTATGTACATACATAAATGTATCGCTTAGATGTGTATCTGTATCTGTATCTGTCTATCTATGCATGCATGTTCATAAATATGTATAAGAGTATGTTTTCTACAATATAACATGCAGTAAATATTTATAGCATATATACAATTGCTAAATATTGAAAATAGAATTAATACATACATACATGTAATTAAAACCCAACTGAACGAACATGCATACATGCATATTCATTAATATATGTATATATGCAAATTGTATTATCTTAAATTATTTTCTCTGCGCTAATATATTTTATTAAATTTATATTTATATATATATGGTAGTATAATGATATGTATGTATACACTAAAATAGTTGTATGTATGTATATTTATATTATATATATATATGTATATATACTCAATACTGCACTTTCTACACTGAACTGAAGTTCAAGAGCACAAAAATTGATTATGTTTATAAATGGTTTTAATTGAATACAATAGAGTGAATGGGAGTGATCAACTTAGCAAGAGCTTGCGAGCGACATTCACATTCATACATACATACATATATGATGTATATGCATATACACAAATATATATACATATACATGTGTTTAAAATATGATTCTTTTATAAACACGCGGGCAGTGAAACGTATACATATTTGCGCATCTTTATACATCGAGATAAAGAATTAATTGAATGCCACATTCAACCGCATCGCGTTCTTAAGTCAATTCGTAAGCTATCAATGAACGATAGCACTTTCTAACATCAAGTATACTTAGCTGACTAGCTGGCCTGCAAATTTCAAGCCGTTTAGACAGTAAACACAGAAGTTATTCAACTTACCTTACCTTAACTGCAGTGAGAAGACTTTGTCTTTGGAATTGTTAGTTTAACTGTAACGGACGCAGGACAGGATATGTTACTGTTGGGCATACCCGGCTGTATAATTTAACTTTCAAAGTGTATGTAACAGGCAGAAGTAGGCGTGGAAGACTACACAATGTATATATACACTTACTCAGCATCACTAGCCGTGTCGATTGTTCCATGTGCGTCTGTTTGAACGTCAAGATCTCAGCTATTAATAAGCCAGAGACTTCAAATTTGGCATGCAGGTTTAAGTGAACTGTCCACAGCTCAAGTTTATTTCAAATGATAGCTGTCACGCCCACCTGCGCCGTTAATCAATAATTAAATTTTTTAGGTCGATATGTAAGCAAAGTATAAAAGATACAACTTTCTGACTTCAACATAAAGTTAGCTGACTATTATAACTATCTTCCTTCCCATTTTCAATTTGATTAGACAATAAACACAAAAGTTATTTAAGAAAGTATGAGCATTCATTTGCTATAGGCAGCCAAGCGTAAGCCCAATCTGTCGAGTATTATTTGAAAGTATGTACATATGTATGTATATGTATATGTACACTGGAACAAAAGTCGCAGGGTATATTACTGTCAGGTGCGGCTCGAATGTAGAGGTGCAGAAACATCGATAAACATCAATTTTATTTGAAAAACCTCACAAAGCATCGATGTTTCTGCAACTCTACTCGACTGTTGCTTTTCTTACTGGTTTTGTATATGTATTCTAATGCGATTTGTGTATATTATTTATTTATTTAAATTAATATTAGATATATTGTAAAAAAAAGCAACCCTTTTTAAGCATAATGAATTGTTTATATTATTTTCAGGCACGATTTGTTGGAATATAATAAATAATGGCTTCGCACAATAACAAAATTAGTAAGTTGCTTAAAGAGCAAAGATCAACGAAGCCACAACAACAACAAACATCGGCTAGTTATATAGTCAGTCTCTACGGCAACTCAGATCAGAATTTGTCAGCAAATGTTCCTTTAGGATTGTGTGAGCCACTCCGCCATAAAAAGACGACGATAAATAGAAATAGAAAATGGGGAAATAGTTATGTGACTGCTCAATATATAACTTCGATGCTTATACTCTTAGCAAGTCAGCAATTATTGAGAGCTGATGATGTGAGCGAAGTTGTAGCGACTTTTAATAAAAGCTCAAGCAACACAAACCTTACACATTCTACAACGTTAACACGAACTGAACATTTAACAGAAGAAACCATGAATGAAAAAATATCAAATACTAAAAATAATCAAATAATAAATTCAACGCATTACAAAAAGCTTATAGTGGAGATATCCGGCGCTGGTGTCAGTCTTAATCGAAATAGCCTAATGAGAGCTGACAGTGTGCTGCAACGTCAGCTGTGGGAAAAGGCTAAAAAAGATAGCTTGGAATCGATCAAGATGCACATTCTATTGCGTTTAAATCTGAAAAAACTTCCAAATATAACAAAGCCAATAACAGTGCCACAGAATATATTGGAAAACTTTTATAAAAATTATAATACATCATCGCCTTTGTATTCAGCTCCTATCAATTATGATAATAATAATCCATCAAGTGATACACCACCACCACGAACAGACCTATATGATTCTGATGAAATACACAATGAACCGACGACGATAAAGAGCATTACGGAACCAACATTGTCCAATGAGAAATTTTACGCTGAAATACAAGGTGATGATCCCGATGTATATGATAAGAAACTTAGCAATACAAATAATTATGGATTTTCAAACCTCAATCATGATGGAGAATACGAAAGCATACTTTCACATATCAGCAGCATTTATCTATTTCCAGAACGTAAGTGAACTAGCTCTTTATAATTATTAAACTCTTATGCAGATCTGGCAACCCTGTCATTTTGCCAATCACACTTAATTAAATACTCACTTTCAATAGATATTCATCTCTTTATCGATATCTTTTGAATCATCGTAAAATCCATCTCTACACAACACGTACCGCTCCGTTACTTTTTAAACCTTATACATTAATAAGAATAAATATTAAGCATCAAACACCATCCATTTCATTTGATTGCGACTACCAAAACTCTTTTCCATTATTTGATATCTCTATATATGAAGTTGAAGTTAACTTAAAGAATGTACACATAAATCACATTTTCAATAGATATTAATCTGTTGATGTTATCGATATCCTTTTAATCATCGTTCTTCTCTTTCAATCGCTAACTGCCAACACAAACACAACACGTGCCGCTCCGTTACTTTGTAAACCTTATAAATTTTAATCAGAATAAATATTAAACAACAAACACCCTTCGCTTAATTTAAAAAAACCTTTTTGAATATTTTCTAGCCTGCTTTAAATTTTTTTAATATTTTTAAACTGTATTTAAAAAAATATTAATGAAACCCTTTGTATTTCTTCCAAAGAGTCTCATTTACGACATAATCACAAGATAGACATTTTACGGTTTAAGTTTGACTTGAGCAATTCGGAGATATCATATGTAACACTTCATTTGTATCTGCGCGGATTGGACTGGATACGTGTTAATCAACCTAGAATCATTCGACAAATAGCCAATCATCCGAACAAAGATATAATTGTGTCTGTACATCGGGCGATACGGCGCACAGATAGCACAAATTATACACACAAGGCGAAAATGTTTGAGTTTCGTCATAAGATTCCATCTGGTCAGGGACAGTGGGTGAATGTTGATTTAAAGCCGCTGTTCCCAACAGAAACTACACTATTTACGGCGGATAAATCAACGCAAACTCAAGACATATTTATTCAAGGTGTCGAACCATGGATGCGGCCCTTGGTAGTTACATCGGATAACAATTCAAAGAAATCGTTGGTAAATATATTCTACTAGGTGGAGTGAAAAATACAAATTTTTTTAAAATGTTTTTTATCTGATCCCATCCGAAAAATAATTTTCCGGAATACGTTTCGAAAAATTCCTCGCGTCAGCTAAAGTTTTTATTGATGATCCATCTTTGGAGGTTTTAGAAGAGATTGTAATCTGAGGGAACCAAATCGTATAAAAAAGGGGGATTGGGAAGTAATTGAAGCCCCAAATAATTTATTTTGGCCAAAGTTTCGATTTTCGTGTTTTTGCTCTGGAGTCAGTTTCGCGGCACTTACCGGCAAGATACCTATTTCATATGAAAAATCTCGTTTAGAATATGGTTTGTGCGCTCAATACTGATCATTGTTCCGTCTGCTAGCTCACGAAATTTTACTTTCCAGTGTGCGAACTTCATCTCATGGATTTTTCGACATTTTCCTCTGTGACCTCATCCGAGGGAAACTCTCGAAACCAATATTTGACGGTGTAATCTTACAGAGCATTAGCCCCACAATATTTATCCAACTTTTCTTTCGTTTCCCTCGCCGTTTTGCCTCTCAAAAAATAATGTTCTATGACAAAACGAAAATTGTTTTTGTCTATATTGAACATGCAGCCAAACACGTCAACAACAATCAGCTGTCAAAACAAAACTAATGGCAGTGTCGCACAGAAATTTGGCATGCTTGCCTAAACGGCAACGGACTACAAAATTTTACAGTAGCATTGTATTTTGGCGGTCAAGGAATTTACTTTTCACCCCACCTAGTACTCTACATGCTCTTATTACTTGCAACTCATATTGTTTTCTCTCTTTTAACAGACGGTTCACATTGAAATAGGGTCACAGAAAAAGCATCGGCGAAAACGCAGCGTATTTATGGACTGTACAGAGAGTGACCACGACATGCGCTGCTGTCGATACCCTCTCAAAGTCAATTTTACCAGCTTTGGTTGGCATTTTGTTGTTGCGCCTACTTCATTTGATGCATACTTTTGCAGTGGTGACTGTAGAGTTGGCTACTTAGAGCAGTATCCACACACTCATTTGGCGGCTCTAACAACGTCAGCAACGCCATGTTGTTCCCCAACAAAAATGAGTTCCTTAAGCTTGCTGTATTTTGACGATAATCAAAACTTGGTGTTGAGTATTATACCAAATATGTCCGTTGAGGGATGCAGTTGTTCCTAACCAGAAAATAAATATGGTTAAAATATAAATTATTTAAGATATAGATACACCCACATATAAATGTACATGTGTACAAAAATATTATATATTTACAAACAACAATCGTATGTATAATTTAACTACTAAATAATTATTATATATATTATTGTATTCTTTACATCGTCTTTTTCATTATTAACTACGTATCAAATTTGACTGGATACGTGTTAATCAACCTAGAATCATTCGACAAATAGCCAATCATCAGAACAAAGATATAATTGTGTCTGTACATCGGGCGATACGGCGCACAGATAGCACAAATTATACACACAAGGCGAAAATGTTTGAGTTTCGTCATAAGATTCCATCTGGTCAGGGACAGTGGGTGAATGTTGGTTTAAAGCCGCTGTTCCGAACAGAAGCTACACTGTTTACGGCCGATAAATCAACTCAAACTCAAGACATCTTTATTCTTTATTCGAACCATGGATGCAGCCCTTGGTAGTTACATCGGATAACAATTCATAGAAATCGTTAGTAAATATATTCTACTAGGTGGAATGAAAAGTAATCTCATTGGAAATGAAAAATACAATTTTTTTTTAATGTTTTTTATCTTATTAAATGTAACCCCTTTTTAGACCGATACAGTTAATCCAGTGATTAGCCAACTTCTTGATCCCATCCAAAAAATAATTTTCCGGAATGTCTGTAAAATACTCCTCCGCGGTGTCAATAATTTCGAAAAATTCCTCGCGTCAGCTAAATTTTTTATTGATGATCCATCTTTTGAGGTTTGAGAAGAGATTGTAATCTGAGGGAACCAAATCGTATAAAAAAGGGGGATTGGGAAGTAATTGAAGCCCCAAATAATTTCTTTTGGCCAGAGTTTCGACTTTCGTGTTTTTGCTCTGGAGTCAGTTTCGCGGCACTTATCGGCAAGATACCTATTTCATATGAAAAATCTCGTTTAGAATATGGTTTGTGCGCTCAATACTGATCCTTGTGCCGTCTGCTAGCTCACGAAATTTTACTTTCCAGTCTGCGAACTTCATCTCATGGATTTTTCGACATTTTCCTCTGTGACCTCATCCGAGGGAAACTCTCTCTCTAATGTTCTATGACAAAACGAAAATCGTTTTTGTCTATATTGAACATGCAGCCAAACACGTCAAAAACAATCAGCTGTCAAAACAAAACTAATGTCAGTGTCGCACGGAAATTTGGCTTGGTTGCCTAAACGGCAACGGACTACAAAGCACTATAAAATTTTGCAGTAGCATTGTATTTTGACGGTCAAGGAGTTTACTTTTCACCCCACCTAGTACTCTACATACTCTTATTACTTGCAACTCATATTGTTTTCTCTCTTTTAACAGACGCTTCACAGAAACATCGGCGAAAACGCAGACTATTTATGGACTGTACAGAGAGTGACCACGACATGCGGTGCTGTCGATACCCTCTCTTACCAGCTTTGATTGGCATTTTGTTGTTTCGCCTCCTTCTTTTGATGCATACTTTTGCAGTGGTGACTGTAGAGTTGGCTACTTAGAGCAGTATCCACACACTCATTTGGCGGCTCTAACAACGTCAGCAACGCCATGTTGTTCCCCAACAAAAATGAGTTCCTTAAGCTTGCTGTATTTTGACGATAATCAAAACTTGGTGTTGAGTATTATACCAAATATGTCCGTTGAGGGATGCAGTTGTTCCTAACCAGAAAATAAATATGGTTAAAATATAAATTATTTAAGATATAGATACACCCACATATAAATGTACATGTGTACAAAAATATTATATATTTACAAACAACAATCGTATGTATAATTTAACTACTAAATAATTATTATATATATTAATGTATTCTTTACATCGTCTTTTTCATTATTAACTACGTATCAAATTTGACTGGATACGTGTTAATCAACCTAGAATCATTCGACAAATAGCCAATCATCAGAACAAAGATATAATTGTGTCTGTACATCGGGCGATACGGCGCACAGATAGCACAAATTATACACACAAGGCGAAAATGTTTGAGTTTCGTCATAAGATTCCATCTGGTCAGGGACAGTGGGTGAATGTTGGTTTAAAGCCGCTGTTCCGAACAGAAGCTACACTGTTTACGGCCGATAAATCAACTCAAACTCAAGACATCTTTATTCTTTATTCGAACCATGGATGCAGCCCTTGGTAGTTACATCGGATAACAATTCATAGAAATCGTTAGTAAATATATTCTACTAGGTGGAATGAAAAGTAATCTCATTGGAAATGAAAAATACAATTTTTTTTTTAATGTTTTTTATCTTATTAAATGTAACCCCTTTTTAGACCGATACAGTTAATCCAGTGATTAGCCAACTTCTTGATCCCATCCAAAAAATAATTTTCCGGAATGTCTGTAAAATACTCCTCCGCGGTGTCAATAATTTCGAAAAATTCCTCGCGTCAGCTAAATTTTTTATTGATGATCCATCTTTTGAGGTTTGAGAAGAGATTGTAATCTGAGGGAACCAAATCGTATAAAAAAAGGGGGATTGGGAAGTAATTGAAGCCCCAAATAATTTCTTTTGGCCAGAGTTTCGACTTTCGTGTTTTTGCTCTGGAGTCAGTTTCGCGGCACTTATCGGCAAGATACCTATTTCATATGAAAAATCTCGTTTAGAATATGGTTTGTGCGCTCAATACTGATCCTTGTGCCGTCTGCTAGCTCACGAAATTTTACTTTCCAGTCTGCGAACTTCATCTCATGGATTTTTCGACATTTTCCTCTGTGACCTCATCCGAGGGAAACTCTCTCTCTAATGTTCTATGACAAAACGAAAATCGTTTTTGTCTATATTGAACATGCAGCCAAACACGTCAAAAACAATCAGCTGTCAAAACAAAACTAATGTCAGTGTCGCACGGAAATTTGGCTTGGTTGCCTAAACGGCAACGGACTACAAAGCACTATAAAATTTTGCAGTAGCATTGTATTTTGACGGTCAAGGAGTTTACTTTTCACCCCACCTAGTACTCTACATACTCTTATTACTTGCAACTCATATTGTTTTCTCTCTTTTAACAGACGCTTCACAGAAACATCGGCGAAAACGCAGACTATTTATGGACTGTACAGAGAGTGACCACGACATGCGGTGCTGTCGATACCCTCTCTTACCAGCTTTGATTGGCATTTTGTTGTTTCGCCTCCTTCTTTTGATGCATACTTTTGCAGTGGTGACTGTAGAGTTGTCTACTTAGAGCAGTATCCACACACTCATTTGGCGGCTCTAACAACGTCAGCAACGCCATGTTGTTCCCCAGCAAAAATGAGTTCCATAAGCTTGCTGTATTTTGACGATAATCAAAACTTGGTGTTGAGTGTTATACCAAAAATGTCCGTTGAGGGATGCAGTTGTTCCTTACCAGAAAATAAATATGGTTCAAATATAAATTATTTAAGATACAGAAACATTATCATATACATGTACATGTGTACAAAATTATTATATAAATATACGAGGCGTAATGTAGTAAATAAGAATAAAGACAAAGGATTTATTGTTTATTTGTTTTATGTTTGTGAGGACAATTTATCGAATTCGTTTCAAAAAACCTGATTTGTATAATAGATTGTATAAAAACCACATTTGAAAACATTTATTAGCAAATGGCTAAAAAAATTTTACGACACAAATTACACAAAAGACCGCAAAAAATTAAACTAAAAATAATTTTTAGGGATGTGTGCATTGAAAATGCCGAAGAATAATCGATATAACTATTGCATGGATACCACCGATTTATACCGATGTGTCCATCACTAATGTCTGCATCTCTATTGTTGCATTTGTGTGCATATACAAAATTATAATAATATGTAATTTGCTATAAAAATGTGCTCGAATAACTGTGTTAGTGTTATTGAGTTGGACTATGTTGTACTAAAGGTTTGTTTACATCGCAGATTTAAATAATAAAACACAGTAATATAAGAGTTTTTTTTGCTTGTTAATGTGTTAGAATGATTACATTTTCTGCTACTTGAAAAATATTGATATGAATAAGTATGTACATATGTATATAGATATTTTTGATGCATTATCAAATCTATTGCACCTTACTCACTTTTAAAATAAATGGAAATAAACAAAATATATTTTATAAATAATTTCAATTGATTTTTTTTAATTGTAGTTAAATGGTAGCGACATCACATCGTTATCAAATTGTGAAGCGGTTCAAATGTTCCTGCAAGCTAAAGAAAATCTGATAGTTGAATTATTTCGAAAGAAAACTCCCACAGAAAATACAAACGATGTGCGTAGTATTAATCCCTCTGAAGAGGCTGCAACTTGTGGAAAATTTCAAGAAAACATTGAAATATTGAATACTAAAGAAACCTGTGCCTCAACAAATATTAATTCTAATTCCAATAATGCGTATGCATCCCAAAAAAAAAGTAAAATAGTATTAACTTTACGTGCAATCATTAATTCCGATCACAATGTCCCAGCTCCCGATGATATTGATATTCCGCCAAATGCGCAGTCAAAGGAAACACAAACCATTGAAGACTACCAGATGCATGTGCCAGATAATCGTCGCAATGAGAATATAGTGCAAACAATAACCGACCATTTCATTGAACAGGAACATCATTTATTTGAGCATTGTCTGGAGCCGGAGATTGACATTGAGGTAATATAATTAACACTTTCAGTCTTTTCCAGCTCAAACACGGCGTCATTCTCTTTAAAGCAAGATTCCCACAGTATCAAATTGATTTATTTATTTTGAAAAAGGGAGTTTCCCAGCAGAGAAGGGGGAAGCACTACGACCAGAATGATCTTTTGTGCCTATAATGCTCTCTCTATCTTGAGAAAAGTTGTTCCGCTTCCCTGAAGCATAACAGGTCTTTCGTCGAGAAACGGACAATGTGCTCGGGAACTGCGATTTCCACGTGTAGATGTTTCCTCCTAATCCATACCAAGGCTGGACAATTACCAGGATGTGTTTGGTGGCTTCGTCGTCCTCTCTACAGAGCCTGCATTCTGCATCTGAGGACAGACGCATTGCTGTGAGGTGATAGTTCAGCAAGTGGTGGCCATTAAGGTAACCAATAAGGAGATAGTGATCTCTCCTAGAGAGTAAGTTTGTTCTTCTATTAACTGACCGGATTCGTAAGCTCTCTAGCCAATACCGTTCGGTCAACCTAACCGCCCATGCTTTCACAAGGGATGAGATGGTTGACCACCCCACGCCGGTAACTTTGGGTAACTTTGTTTCTATTGGAAAGCCTCTGGAGGCAGTTCCAACAGTCAGCCACCATACGGGAACCTACTCTTTTTAAGGAGAGGGCTAGTATTGCAGCTTGGCTATCCGAGAAGATGTACAAATTTGCTCCTCTGATCCCCTTCTCAAGGATAAGACGACAGCAGAACTCGATGGCATGAACCTCGGATTGAAAGGGTCATTTGCCCATAGCAATCGAGGTTTTGGAGTTGAGACCATGTATCCCAGCTCCAACCCCTTGATCAGTCCTTGACCCGTCGGTATACCAGTGTACGCCATGAGGGCCACTGATGGGGTTGCCAGCATCCCAGTCCCTCCGGTCCGGGTTGAGAGCAGATCTCTAAGCCAGGAATGTGTTTGATAAGTCTAGCATGCCCCGATTCGGTAGTTAGAAGCCCAGATTGGAGCTTGATTCTAAGAAGGCTCATAGCGGCGAATTCTTGTATTTGAATGTGCAGCGGAGTCAAATTCAAAATTCATTCCATTGCTGTTGTGGGGACAGGTGCGAAGTGCACCCGTTATAGAAAGGCAAAGCAGCATTTGCAGTTTAGTGTATTTGTTGATGGCAGTGATCTGCGTAACCTTAGGCCACCACACAATAGCGGCGTAGGTGACGATGGGTCTTACCATCATCTCAAATAACCACCGAATGGTGCAAGATTTGAGACCAAAGAATCTTCTGCAGGCCCACATGGCATGAGTTGCCATTGATAGGGTGTTGTTTAGATGGGAATTTCAGTTCAGTCTTTTATCAAGAGTTACCCCTAGATATTTAACCTCGTTGGAAAGTCCCACGGGAGAGCCGCCAATATGCAATTGACATATGTCAACGGAATAGCGCTTAGTGAAGGGAACGATAATCGTCTTTTGTGGATTGATTCGAAGACCTACATCTTCGCACCATCTACTAACCGTGTTCAGAGCAGATTGCATGAGCTCTGTCGCGGTGTTGGCAAAGTTCCCGTTCACTATGACAGCCAGGTCGTCAGCATAGCCGATTGCTTGCACGCCCTTTTCAGCGAGAATGCTCAGTAGTTCATCAACTAGTAAAGACCAGAGTAAGGGGGATAGGACCCCTCCCTGGGGACATCCCTTAACAGCACTAATGAAAGTAGTCGTGGAGTCCAAGGTAGAGGAAATAGTCTGATGTTTGAGCATAGCATCAATCCATCGGATTAGGAGACGGGCGATAGCAGAAATAGACCCGTGGCCGGTATTGTCGAAACCACTATATCAAGAAAAGAGCACAGAGCAATATTTTTGGATACGTAGGCTCCTTCGATTTTACCAACTGGCTTGTGGAGAACGACCTCAGTCGATCTTTCGGCTATATACGCAAACTGCGTGGGATGCAGAGGATGAGTTTTCTGCAGAGAGCACCGAATGTGCAGGTCTACAAGCATTTCCGCTGTCTTAAGCAGAAAGGAGGTTAGACTGATCGGCCGATATGACATAGGCTGGTCAGGGGGAGGATTCCCCTGTTTAGGAAGGAATACCACATTGACTCTCCTCCAAGAGATGGGTATATGTATATCTCCAAGTGAGACTGGCTCTATGAAGGCCGACCAGCGGATCAAGAGTATGATCCAGGCTAGAAAGATTTGTTCGCCTCCGGGGCTTTGAAGGGAGCGAAGGAATTTATAGCCCATTTGACCTTTTCAGGGTCGAAGATTGTCCCTGATAGACTGGAGTCACGTGTGGAGTCTCGCTGCCTCTGGCAGCGATTCGATGCTACCACAGTAGCTGCGCCACGTATGAATAGGCTTCTAACCTTCCTTCTTTGTGCAGCCAGTTCTTCACTCGACCATGGAACTTTTCGATTAACCTTTAAGGTCTTCCGAACAGAGCTGTCCTCGAAGGATGTGATTAGCACATATTGAAGCAGGTTGCTAGCAAGTTATATCTCACTGATAGAATTAGGGTTGCTGATCAACGTTAGCAACATCTAATTGACAACACAATTGATACTCTAAAAGGGACTCACCACGTTTATTGACGTCGCTGCTTCCCCAGATCGTGTGATGCGCATTTGCATCACAGCCGATCACGAGCGGCTTGTTGTACAGGCGGCAAAAGACCACTAGCCGCTGAACCTCTGTAGGGGGACCTCATCCACGGCAGGGGCTATCTCAACCTTCCGAACACCCTCAGCCGTGGCTACCTCAATAGCCGTTGCCACAAGGTCTCTGTGGATGATATTAGGTAAAGGGAATGTCTCACACTGTTATTTACAACAATAGCAGTGCGAGGGGCACCACCCATACGGTCATATAATAACATACATGATCCGCATGATAGTCCACGGATGTGGCCACCGATCAACCATGGCTCTTGGACGAGAGCCAGGTCGATTGCATCCTTACAGACGATCCTGCACAGGGTGGCGGACGCCACTGGCGTGGTGCAGGTTCGTCTGGAGCACCTTAATGGCGCTCAGCATCCTCCTTAAGGGCTTTGGTGACAAGCCCACCTGCCTTAGAGACCGTGCTACCCCTCGGCCATGCATCCCTTAGCTTATGCTTGGATTGGGGTGATTTATAGATTCACGATCTTCGCCCGAATACAATTAGTCAGCACCCCTAGCAGAGACCGTGCTAACGGCCTGCTTCCAGCCGCCCTCACGTGGAGGGTATAGCCGCACAAGGACGGCACGTACCCCAGCCAAAGCTGGGGTTACATTTAGTTCCCCTTGCTGGCTCTGACGGCTGACGGCCACAGTATCAAAAGTCTAATCGATCGTTTATTAAAGTAAAGTTATCAGACTTCTAAGTGTTGTCAATTTCATGGATTATTTTATCTTTTTCTATAATTGTTAAAATTTCATTAAAATTAAATCACTACCGTAGGAACATCAACCGATTGAAGGTTTTTGTATCAAAAGCAGTTCTGATTTTAGAGATAACTTCATTTATAACTTAGCCAATCAAAGTGAGACATAATATTGAATATACACAATGTCATTAAATTCTGCACCATTTTATAAAATTAGTATTGAAAGAATCGGAGGATATAATAAACTACCAGGGTATAGTAGCTATGGCTTTCGTTCTTGTTTAAAATGGGCCATTTTATAAATGTATACCAACCCATTGACTATAAATTTGCTATATCAACGTCCATTATATACCGCGTTGATCCCCCTCTCAAATCTGATGATGATAGAAAAGCTTTCTGTACATCTTCAATCATTATAGTATAAAGACAATTATAACGGTTTCTTTTGATTTTATTATCCCAGTTTAAATTTTAATTTTTAAATTTAATTTTAAATTAAGTAAAATAAAATATTAATAATTTTTACATTAATACAATACATCAATAATTCATTTACATTTCATTACATTCATTTAAAAATTATTATTATTGTAACAATTTTAATTTCTTAATTTTTATTGTAAAATCTTTTCTCAGTCGATTCCCATTAGTCGACATTAAATAAATAAATAAAAATAAAAAAATAAATAACGTTACACTTTTAAACATGATTTTGATTTATTTTGCAGGAAGTAACGTTTATTAAGGAAGATACTACTTCAAGTGAACCATTAGGAATAACTCTATGCGGCAATGAGTTCTTTAAACCTGTGATAACCACAACAGAAGATTCAGATAATGAAGCGAATTTGGAAGAGAATGTATTTATAAGTGAAATTCAAGCAGAAAGCATATCTGAGAAAGACGGACGTCTGAGACGTGGCGATCAGGTGCTGCGTATAAATGGTATCGACATCAAGAGCAAAAGCCACGCCGAAACAATGATCACTCAGAACGGGGCACCTGTAACATTGTTAGTTAGTCGTATTCTTTATCCGGTATGTATTATAAGTAATTCGAATAATGATATCAATTGATTAAACCAATTATACCCCCAAAGGATGAGGAAGATGAAAATGATGATGATGACAACGACGACGATGAGGATGATGACGAGGATGATGATATTGATAATAATTTCGTATATGCCAACAGATTTCTTACGGATGATTACACCAATGTTGTTGACAAACTTGAGAAAGTTCTTTTAGCCCAACAGCATGCGATGCCAGCCGCTAATAAATCCCACATAGAAACAAAACCACCTCCAGAAACTTTGGATGAAGTTATTAAAAGTAAATCTATTTTAAAAGCACAGTCGGACACAGTTTCTATTCAGTTGGCGGCTGTAACACGCGTGCCTCCCATTAATCCAGCGAATAGTAAACAGCAGGATGATTATGATGATAGCGAGCATATATATGAAACGATACCCGAAGATTCGGAATCAGAACCACTCTACTGTTTACCATATCTTAGCTCAAACTATATAACAGCGTGTTCCTCGGCTGATGTATTAAAAATGCAGCAGCAAACCCAACGTGTGGCTCAATGGCTTGGCATTAAACATCAGCAGAGCACTCCGCGAACTGCTCACACCTTAGCTGGCCGTCCGAGCGTATATAACAAGCATATACAACAACGATTATCAACGAATCGGGTGTGTACCTTACGTAGCGCCATAACAACAAACACGAGTCGATCGAGCAGCAGTGGAGGAGCTGGTCATAATAATGTAGATATGGATATTATTAATAATCAAAATCATAATCTAAATCATAATCAGCTGCATGAAGAAGTGGAAAATTCGTCAAGTGCCTATAACACTGGTGGATCAAACAACAGTGCATCGCCACGACAAAACTTAAATCTGGACAATGATACATTTACAACAACAACACCCAAAACACAATCAGCCAAAGAAACGTTCTTAATCAGCCCGCTAAACAGTCGTATACTCTATCCAACTTCATGCTCTGCATTTAATCAATGTAAGTATTATTCTACCCAATAATCTATGTGCTAAGATTGTACCTACTCATTTGTATGTTAGTGTTGTATTGTATTTGCTAACCTTTACCTTATTTTTAGATAATACTGCTGTTCAAAACAAAGTCACATGCACAACTAGTGCTTCTGTCAAACCGGAATCGAAACAGTTTCGAACTAAATTAGTGGAGGAACAACAGCCTCAATGTCCACAATTTAATGCACCCAACTTGAGTCGCTATCACTTTGTTAGCAGTAAAGAGGTTAGTAACATTATATATAAATCCAAACGTACACTACTGTCGGGCAAGCGTCATTAGTTTTAAAAACTATTACAAATACACTAGCATCTGCAAAGACAAACCCTTCTTCCGCCTATTTCTTTGACTTGAATAACTTGTGTGTTGGATATGCGAATCTGCCAGGTCTTCTTCTGCGTAATGCATACATTAGTCCCTTCTCAATTCCCGCAGGGTATACAATTAAAAAAAGCTTGTAGGCTTAACACATCTCATGGGAACCTACAGAACCTACTCGAGTTCTGGCTTAAAGCAAAATCATGGGTAGCCTCATGTTCTTTTTGTTGATTTTGTTCTTTTGTAAAAAATGATCACAAATTTTTAATTTAATTTCATTTATAGTCATACTATGGTCAGTCGACTGTATATCAAATTATAATTATAATTATGTAAAACCAAGAATAATTTTAAATTAAAAGTAAAATAATAGATGAGAAAAAAAGAAATTAATTGATATGTAATTGTATACGAACTGGGATTAGGAACGAAAAAGTCTGTCCAACATTTGCTGAGCATTGGGGAAAACCCAATCAGATCAGGATAATATATAATCTATATATCAAATAATATAAATAATAATATATAATCTATATATGTAATAATATCATTTATTATTTATATAAAATACATTTCAATTTATTTTTTTCTCATTTAAGGTTTTACTTTCAATTTAAAATTATTCTTAGTTTTATATTTAAATTTAAAATTAAGAAACAATTATGATTATTAATTATTTTTTACTTTTAAACAGTCGACTGACCATAGTTCGACAATAAATTAAAATAATTTAAATTATATATAGTATGTTATTTGATATATAATGTAAAACTTAAATTTTCTTTATTTGGATTCCTTCGTGTCTATTCGTCTGGTGCATTCTCGAGAGAGAGTAATCGCAATTCCTCGATCGTGCACAGTCGATGACACTATATTGTGTGCCCGTTTCTTATGGATAGTTAGAGTGTTATCTTAAGCTTAATATTACTATTACTATTTACAATATGTTATTATATTACTATGTTATTAGGCCGCCAACAAAAGAATATTGGGAGCAACATCAAGTTCTGTTTTTGTGAATCGCGATAATGCCGAAGAAGTTCCCATGGTGTGGAAAGTAAAACGGCGTCCCGATGGCTCTCGCTATATTGTAAAGCGACCTGCAAGAATTCATGTAAATCAAGTTGAAATACGAAGGAACGTTGAGAAAATAAAACAGGATGATGATGTTATGGCGGATCTGAAACTTGCAAGACACTGGACGAAAGAAGAACGTCGGCGATATATTGAACGAGCGCGGGAGAAGCGTCAGTTTCAACACCAGGTGCAACTACAGCAACAACAATATAATGAAACTAGATCGGACTTCACTGTTGTGTCATATAACCCTTTCCAAGGGTATAATAATAAATAAATGTTGACATTCACCCGTAGAATATAGAGATACCGTATGTACGTATAAATATATTTGAAAATTCCTGGTTTCAAAAGCGATTAAGTAATTAATATTAAGTAATTAAAACATAATAGTTTTAATTATGGTAATCATTCAAAACCTAAATTCTATATAATATAAATATTGAATTCATTATTATAATTCAAATAATAGTTAAAGCAATATTCAAAATAAATTGTAAATGTAAAATAATAACTGATTCCTAACAATTCTTTTTAAACCAATATCCAAAACGACTTTATAAAAGTCTTTTAAATTACCACATAAATCAAAATAATACACAGGCATTTGCAATATTATATAGCAGCAACGATTATATAGTTTATATACATATATTAGTAATTCTCAGACCTTTCCCCAAAGCCAAATTGACTTTACATGTTCTAAGTGTTCTGCACACTTGCAAATTTAAATAAATATACAAAAATACTTCCATTATATTAAAATAAATATAACTGTAAACTATATTAAAACACAATTACCATTGTTAAACTAGACACTAAAGTTCTACAAATATAAACAAAAATATGAAATTAAAATGTAAGTTACTCTTATGCTCTCCTGACAATTTAGCTATTTTCCAGTCAACTCTGGTTTTTTAACGTGACGAAATCGAAATACCGGAATCTCCATACAATAAGCTTTTTTTATTGCAACTCCATAAAGTTTAACTTTTGAGTCATGTCTGTCTGTGTGAATGCACAGATCTCAGCTATTATAAAAACTAGAGTTACCAAATTTGTTAGGTGCAACGCCCACCGCCCCGCAAATCAAAAATTTAATTTTTTAACTCAATTTGTAAGCGCTGTATAAATGATACAAATTTCTGAATTTAACATATACTAAGCTGAATGAATAATCTACGTATCTACAATCCGATCAGACAATAAACACAAAAGTTATTTAAGAAAGTATGAGCAGAAAACCTAACCAAAACCACTTGGTTTTCTGCTCATACTTTCTTAAATAACTTTTGTGTTTATTGTCTAATCGGATTGTTCAGCTAACAAGGGAGGCGGACGAGCTTGAAGCGTGAGCGCCATCTGTCTGTATGTCGAAGGGTATCCCACTGTCGCTCAACTGTTGCTTTCCTTACTGATTTTATATAAGTATATTCTGGCGCTCTAAATTTATGTTCTTTATGTACTCGCCGCCATCTGTCTGTTACATACATTTCTACAAAGTTAGTTCACACTAGCGTTAAAATCAATCGATAGTTATCACCATCGAGGTTTTTAAATGTTGATAGTTTGGATAATTTGTTTTAGATAATTTGAAATGTATGTATATCGTATAATATGTACACATATTACATATTTGAAAACAAAAATTTGCAATAATTTAAAATAAATAGGAATTATATTATATTATAAAGAGCGGAGAACAAAACTTTTTTGATTTCTTTCTATTTCCGCCTTTTTACTTTTTTCTCTTCCGCAGTTTGCACCGTTATGCGATATTATTAAGTACTATTTATGCAAATCATTTAGTTTTGATACACCCTTATTTATATTATAAAAATAGAAACCTGTTGAAATGGCGTATGATCGATATATCGATATATCGCGTTACTTTTCGTGAACATTTTGTGGTGTAAAAATGCTAAAAGAAGTTTATAAACAAAAGTTTCGAGACGCATGGCTAAAGCAGTGGATTGTCGCGATGGGAAAGATTCCGATAAGGCATATTGCAAATACTGCAAATGCAGTATAAATCCCAAAACTGATCAGATCAGTGCGCATATGACTACAAAAAAACATGTGCAGAATACGGTGCCTTTTGACCAAACAAACAAAATTAATTTCAAGCCTACAGTAGCCAATGAATTATGCTGTCAGGCAGATGCACTGGCAATGTTTGTTGGTCACCACGCTGCCACAAATTGTTATGGAAATCTGGATTCAAATATTTGACGAAGTTCTCAAAGAATTGGCAAATAAAAATTTATAAAATTTGCTTAAAATTTAAAGTTTCTATTGTTTTTTTTTGCCCGTTTCTATGTTTGAGCTATTCTCGTAATTTTTTGAAGTTGAGCACCGAAAAAATATTTAATTAACGTATAAATGGTGGAAAAATAATCTGTCCTTTTTTTTTGTACATTTTTTTTATTTTTGTCCTTTTTTTTTAGCTCATCTGGCCTTTTTCATAGCCAAGCTGTTGGCAACACTGCTGTCTACAGTTGAGTGTGCTCGTTTTTTGTGTTGCATACTTTTAGGAAGTTGCTTCGAAATCAGTATACATTTAAAATATATATAGTCTGTGGGGCCTGCCAGTCGTCCTTCTGCCTGTTAAATACATTTTCGATTGGCACAAAGTTTTTATACCTTTTTACCACTAAACATCGAACATATAGAGTACTCAAACAGCGAAAAGTAGTGGCTCAGTGGACTTCGGTTTATTATGACCCCCCGGCCCCAAGTGTTTCACGAGTGAGCGTTCGGGTCTCTTTGGTGAGCAATCCAGAAACAGCAAACAGCGGAATCAATTCAGTCGCACAACGACAGCGAAACGATCAGCATGAGCATGTTTCAATGCAGTGTTGTGTCGTTCGTGAACGAACTAACTAAATTGAACTATTCACCAAACTTAACGAACGAACTAGGTCTGTCTTTATAGTTCAATATAGTTCGTTACTATATTATCTGTTTGTAAACTCTTTATTATTTCTTATTATTATTATGTATAAGTGTTTTGACATAAATTGAATAAATAATATTAATTTTGAATGACAGCATTGTATGAAATAAATTAATAACATACCCTTCGACCTATGTATGTATGTCCCTATGTATTTACACATATATCACTAAGCATCTAACATATAGAGTACTCAAACAGCGAAAAGTAGCGGTCGAGTGGTTTTGGTGGATTATGACCCCCCGGCGAAGTGTTATACGAAGTGTTATATGAGTGAGCATTTCAGTTCTCTTTGGTGAGCAATCCAGAAACAGCAAACAGCGGCATGAAGTCAGTCGCACAACGACAGCGGAACGATAAGCATGCGCGTACTTCTTTGCGCTGTGCGATCGTTTCCATGTGTGCGTGTGTGTATACACGGCCCGCGTATGAATGTATGCGTTGCTAGTGAAGTTTGGCAATAGGCAAATGCTTCGGCCAGCGCGCTGGCAGCCTGAAGTCAATTTTGTGTTTCGGCGTCGAGAGCCTAGAGTCAGACACAGTGGACAAAAATGGTTATCTTGCAGCGAAAATTTTAAAACTTTTGAAAACATGTGACTTGTTCTATGAGGATCATTTTATTTAGTAATTACATATTTATGTATTCAGAATTTTTTATTTTAATTCATAAATTTTGTCAATATTGGTAAACTCATAAACTCATATACAAAAAAAATTTTAATTGTCACAACTTTTTTTATATTATAATTTTGCTCTACAAAATATAACATAATTATGAATTTTCAATCCATGTTCTCAAAAATTAAACATAAATACACATGTTTTCTGGTGCTAAAATATTGCCGCCAAATAACCATTTTGGTTCACTGTAATTCGGTCTCTTAGCTATCGATGACAAAGACAAAAACAAACACACAGTTGATTTCACGCTGGCCAGGCCCGTAGCTAAAAGTGTGCAGGGTGTGCGGTACAACAAGGGATCTCAACAGTCAGGGGCTCGCCGATACACAAATTTGACTTCAGGCTGCCAGCGCAAACATTCATACGCTGGCCGTGCATACACACACGCACACATGGAAACGATCGCACAGCGCAAAGAAGTACGCGCATGCTTATCGTTCCGCTGTCGTTGTGCGACTGACTTCATGCCGCTGTTTGCTGTTTCTGGATTGCTCACCAAACAGAACTGAAATGCTCACTCATATAACACTTCGTATAACACTTCGCCGGGGTGTCATAATCCACCAAAACCACTCGACCGCTACTTTTCGCTGTTTGAGTACTCTATATGTTAGATGCTTAGTGCATATATGTACATATGCACATGCTTTGAAATTAATCCGGACAGATGACGCTCGCGCTTCGCGCTCGCCCGCCTCCCTTGTTAGCTGACAGAAGCACTTGGTTTTATGTTCATAATTTCTTAAATAACTTCTGTGTTTATTGTCCGATCGGATTGTAATTTGGAGACTACGTAGATATTTCATTCAGCTTAGTATACGTTAAAGTCAGAAAGTTGTATCTTTTCTACAGCGGTTACAAATTGATTTCAAAAATTAATTTATGGATTGGCGGGGGCGGTGGTTGTGGCACCTAACATTTGAAATAAACTTGATCTGCGCCGAGTACATAGAAACCAAATTTTGTGTCTCTAGCTCTTATAATAGCTGAGATCTGTGTATTCATCTGATCATCCGAACATCCGGACACCCGGACATCCAGACAGACATGGCTTAATCGACTCGGCTAGTGATCCTGAGCAAGAATATATATACTTTGTGGGGTCTGCCACGCCTCCTTCTGCCTGTTACATACATTTGCACAAAGTTAGTATACCCTTTTTGACCATTTTCAATGGTCGAAGGGTATAAAATTGAACGATTGAACTAAATGAACGACCTAGTTCATTGATTTTAAACGAACGAAGTAACTTATTCCTTAAAATGAACTAGGATTACCCAATACTGCAGTGCAGTCATTGTTTTGATTTTTGAGATGTATTTTGCCGCTCATCTACAATATTTGACAATTGCTTTAATATAACTTATTTTATGTGCTTTTTTGATGTTGTTATAATTTTTTCACCTGGAGAATAATATGCAATATACAAATATTTAATATGTTATATATTTAATATATATATTAATTTTCTCTCTTTTAGAAATATATTAAAAAATATAAATAAATTATTTAATTTTAAATAAAAATTATTCAAACTTCAATACATTTCTATTATTATTTTTGAAAATTGGTTTTTGTAATATGATATTTAAAAAAAAATTAAAAAAATAAATTCTATCTTAATGCTTGCACAAGATATTTGGATTGAATGTGATTACCAGTTTTTAATATTATCGTGACTGAATCAAGATGCTCTCTAAGAAGCAGAGGTGCAATGAACAATAATCCCATGCTATTCGAATTTAATGCAATTATTTCCAAGATGCTGTCAATGATTATCACTTCAACAAAGAGCACTGGAAATTGTGAACCAGATGATGACTTGCTAATAAATGTTGTGGAAGATACAAAGCAAGAACTGGCTAACATTGCAAATGACCCAGTATTGCGATAATTTTGAATTCGTTATAGAAAACTATTCAAATATGGACGAAATATAGGTTGACGAAGTTCAACCAACTCTTAACTATGCAAATGAAAATGCATTACGCTACTTCACAAGTTATGTGCTATTCAAATCCCAAATTAAATTTAATTGTGGTCAATGTAGTCTCTTACTGAAGGACGATCTTGCAATTTGCGAAGAGTCAGACCTATTTTTATTTAATAAAAACTTTAAAACAATTAGTAATAATTTTAAACTTAAAGGTCCACAAGATGGTTTCTTTAATTTAATGAAACTGCACTACAGTATTTTTCACAAATATTTTCAGAATCATCCTTATGTAAGAAAAATAAAGAAAAGCATTATAAATGAGTGCATTGCGCACGGACGATGATACATTAGATCATAATAGTTTGGTCCGGGTTCTTGTTTTACATTACAAATTGGCCTCATTATATATTGAGGAGCTTTATTTAGTTTCAGATCTAAATCTCCCGCACCGTAAACTGCTGTATGCTGGGGCATTTACCCCCTTGAAGAAGGGCTTCTCGTGCACTGCGTGTGCAACTGGGCCGGGGGCAACCCTCTTGTCTATAATAGTACATATGGGGAAGCAAGGATTACACAGGCCCACAAAAAAAAAGTTTCATGTTCTGGGTATGCGGCATATGCAGTTATATGTATTTTGGGTCGCTGAATCCGGGGGTCATGATCGGGTCATGCGATATATGTTTCTATATGTTTTTAGACCTTCCGAATCCGAATTCAATGTCAAAACCAGCCTATCACGAATAAATTTCAATCTAACCTAAAAATTTTTTGAAAAACTTCCAACATTTTTACCTTTTTTTAATATTGGATTATGGTGAATTGAAATTTAATATAAAAATAGCTTTGTTTTTCAATATACCCCCTTTTGAGCATTATTTTATCAGTATTCTGAATAGGTTCATTTGAGTACTGAGATATTACGTGAAAACTGTATTTTAACTAATAAAAAACATAAACTAAATACGTAATTCCACATATTAGCATAAATGTAGTAATAAATTAACAAAAAAATTAAAAATTTTGGAAATTTTTCAAAAATTTTTTAGTTTAGGTTAAAATGCAGACGTGATTCGCTGATTTTGATATTGGATTCGGTTTCGGAAGGTCTAAAAACATATAGAAACATATATCGCATGACCCGATCATGACCCCCCATTATTTTTTGGGCTTCCAAAAATTTTTAGAGTTTTTTGAGGTTAAGTCGAAACTCGGACTAAGAAGGACAAAATACATGATAAAACATATATCGTATGCTCAGATCAGGATTCTATATCTTTTGGGGGATATTTTAAGGTTTTTCAGTTTTGTGAGGTTATGTCGAAGTCCAGACGTGATAGCGATTCTGACGGATTCGGATTCGGATTCAGCAACCCAAAATACATATAACTGCATTTTTTTTGTGGGCCTGTGTTATTGCAAATCTAATGCGACGATTATTAAACAACTCACCAATAATTATCGTCTGTGGGCCCATGGTGTACTGTAAACCACCACCCTTTCCATAGCGCGTAAGCTTGTCCACCTGATAGGCACCTGGTCCTGGACCTGGATCTGGTCCCATCATGTTCGTTCGCGGAGCAAATGAGTATTGCGGCATTCTCTGCTTTCGCTTATCATGATTTTCGAAACCAATGGTTGGGCGCAATCCATAAGCACCGGGACCAGGGCCTATTGTGAAGTGCATGAAGGATTTAGTGGCTCCATATCCTTAAAAAGAACATGACAGGATACGGCTTACCTAAAGGCTTACGCACCATCATTTTTTGGAAAAATGCAATATTTGAAAAAATATTTACTAACGAGAGCAACAGTTGCGCAAAACGCGACAGTGGGATACCCTTCGACCTATATTCCCGTGTAGTTTAATTTGTTGAATTCATACACATAAGCATATGGACATGCTATGAAATGAAGCCCGACAGATGACACTCGCGCTTCGCGCTCGCCCGCCTCTCTTGTTAGCTGACAGAAGCATTTGGTTTTATGCTCATACTTTCTTATATAATTTCTGTGTAAAAGGGTAAATCAACTCCAGAGACCCACTTAAAACTACGAAGAGCAAAAACAAAAAATTGTTTTTGCACAGACTCAATTCTGTCTGGGTGAACATGATATTGCGGTGACCAAAGGCAAGTACCATATTCTAGAATCGGACGAACAAGGGAGGTATAAAGCAACTTTGTTGTATAATAATTATAATAATATCTACGTTTCAAGTTAACAAAATTATAAAACTGCTTAAGATCACGTGCAAATTGAAGCCGACAGCGATGTATATAGTCATTATAACATTTATTATTAAGAGCAATAAAGTTAGCTAAAATAAAAATCAGAATGATTTCCCGTTCTTTTTAATTTTTTATAATACCGAGATTTTAAGTTTTAATCAGACCTAATTTACCCAAGCATACCGAAGTTCAAATCTAGCGTCAGACACACAGCATTTTAAACTTTTTATTTGCATTGTATGGTAACAGAATTGGTTCACAATGCAGCTTTGCCGATGGGTGAAGGAATGAGGCAACGACCGAGTGGTTAGAGTGGCGGACGGCAAATTTAAAAGACTGTGATAGAGTGCGTGTGTTCAACTCCCGGCGAGTGCGAATATTCATTTATTAATTATTATTTATCTTATGTTATTTTATGTTGTTTATTTATATTATTCTAATAAACTAAAAGAAAAGTTACAGTCAAAGCGGGCTGTGATATAGCTACAAACAAATTGAATTATTTAATTAAATTTAAATAAAAATAAAAAAAATTGCATTATTTGTTTTTCATATTTATTATGCAATATGACGGGGGCGGTGGTTGTGGCACTTAACATTTGAAATAAACTTGATCTGCGCCGAGTACATAGAAACCAAATTTTGTGTCTCTAGCTCTTATAATAGCTGAGATCTGTGTATTCATCTGGTCATCCGGACATCCGGACATCCAGACAGACAGACATGGCTCAATCGACTCGGCTAGTGATCCTGAGCAAGAATATATATATTATACTTTGTGGGGTCTGCCACACCTCCTTCTGCCTGTTACATACATTTGCACAAAGTTAGTATACCCTTTTTGACCATTTTCAATGGTCGAAGGGTATAAAATTGAACGATTGAACTAAATGAACGACCTAGTTCATTGATTTTAAACGAACGAAGTAACTTATTCATTAAAATGAACTAGGATTATCCAATACTGCAGTGCAGTCATTGTTTTGATTTTTGAGATGTATTTTGCCGCTCATCTACAATATTTGAAAATTACTTTAATATAACTTATTTTATGTGCTTTTTTGATGTTGTTATAATTTTTTCACCTGGAGAATAATATGCAATATACAAATATTTAATATGTTATATATTTAATATATATATTAATTTTCTCTCTTTTAGAAATATATTAAAAAATATAAATAAATTATTTAATTTTAAATAAAAATTATTCAAACTTCAATACATTTCTATTATTATTTTTGAAAATTGGTTTTAAATATCAATTTTTTTTAAATATCATATTACAAATATTTAAAAAAAATTAAAAAAATAAATTCTATCTTAATGCTTGCACAAGATATTTGGATTGAATGTGATTACCAGTTTTTAATATTATCGTGACTGAATCAAGATGCTCTTTAAGAAGCAGAGGTGCAACGAACAATAATCCCATGCTATTCGAATTTAATGCAATTATTTCCAAGATGCTGTCAATAATCATCACTTCAACAAAGAGCAATGGAAATTGTGAACCAGATGATGACTTGCTAATAAATGTTGTGGAAGATACAAAGCAAGAACTGGCTAACATTACAAATGACCCAGAGCAGGAGTATTGCGATAATTTTGAATTCGTTATAGAAAACTATTCAAATATGGACGAAATATAGGTTGACGAAGTTCAACCAACTCTTAACTATGCAAATGAAAATGCATTACGCTACTTCACAAGTTATGTGCTATTCAAATCCCAAATTAAATTTAATTGTGGTCAATGTAGTCTCTTACTGAAGGACGATCTTGCAATTTGCGAAGAGTCAGACCTATTTTTATTTAATAAAAACTTTAAAACAATTAGTAATAATTTTAAACTTAAAGGTCCACAAGATGGTTTCTTTAATTTAATGAAACTGCACTACAGTATTTTTCACAAATATTTTCAGAATCATCCTTATGTAAGAAAAATAAAGAAAAGCATTATAAATGAGTGCATTGCGCACGGACGATGATACATTAGATCATAATAGTTTGGTCCGGGTTCTTGTTTTACATTACAAATTGGCCTCATTATATATTGAGGAGCTTTATTTAGTTTCAGATCTAAATCTCCCGCACCGTAAACTGCTGTATGCTGGGGCATTTACCCCCTTGAAGAAGGGCTTCTCGTGCACTGCGTGTGCAACTGGGCCGGGGGCAACCCTCTTGTCTATAATAGTACATATGGGGAAGCAAGGATTACACAGGCCCACAAAAAAAAAGTTTCATGTTCTGGGTATGCGGCATATGCAGTTATATGTATTTTGGGTCGCTGAATCCGGGGGTCATGATCGGGTCATGCGATATATGTTTCTATATGTTTTTAGACCTTCCGAATCCGAATTCAATGTCAAAACCAGCCTATCACGAATAAATTTCAATCTAACCTAAAAATTTTTTGAAAAACTTCCAACATTTTTACCTTTTTTTAATATTGGATTATGGTGAATTGAAATTTAATATAAAAATAGCTTTGTTTTTCAATATACCCCCTTTTGAGCATTATTTTATCAGTATTCTGAATAGGTTCATTTGAGTACTGAGATATTACGTGAAAACTGTATTTTAACTAATAAAAAACATAAACTAAATACGTAATTCCACATATTAGCATAAATGTAGTAATAAATTAACAAAAAAATTAAAAATTTTGGAAATTTTTCAAAAATTTTTTAGTTTAGGTTAAAATGCAGACGTGATTCGCTGATTTTGATATTGGATTCGGTTTCGGAAGGTCTAAAAACATATAGAAACATATATCGCATGACCCGATCATGACCCCCCATTATTTTTTGGGCTTCCAAAAATTTTTAGAGTTTTTTGAGGTTAAGTCGAAACTCGGACTAAGAAGGACAAAATACATGATAAAACATATATCGTATGCTCAGATCAGGATTCTATATCTTTTGGGGGATATTTTAAGGTTTTTCAGTTTTGTGAGGTTATGTCGAAGTCCAGACGTGATAGCGATTCTGACGGATTCGGATTCGGATTCAGCGACCCAAAATACATATAACTGCATTTTTTTTGTGGGCCTGTGTTATTGCAAATCTAATGCGACGATTATTAAACAACTCACCAATAATTATCGTCTGTGGGCCCATGGTGTACTGTAAACCACCACCCTTTCCATAGCGCGTAAGCTTGTCCACCTGATAGGCACCTGGTCCTGGACCTGGATCTGGTCCCATCATGTTCGTTCGCGGAGCAAATGAGTATTGCGGCATTCTCTGCTTTCGCTTATCATGATTTTCGAAACCAATGGTTGGGCGCAATCCATAAGCACCGGGACCAGGGCCTATTGTGAAGTGCATGAAGGATTTAGTGGCTCCATATCCTTAAAAAGAACATGACAGGATACGGCTTACCTAAAGGCTTACGCACCATCATTTTTTGGAAAAATGCAATATTTGAAAAAATATTTACTAACGAGAGCAACAGTTGCGCAAAACGCGACAGTGGGATACCCTTCGACCTATATTCCCGTGTAGTTTAATTTGTTGAATTCATACACATAAGCATATGGACATGCTATGAAATGAAGCCCGACAGATGACACTCGCGCTTCGCGCTCGCCCGCCTCTCTTGTTAGCTGACAGAAGCATTTGGTTTTATGCTCATACTTTCTTATATAATTTCTGTGTAAAAGGGTAAATCAACTCCAGAGACCCACTTAAAACTACGAAGAGCAAAAACAAAAAAATTGTTTTTGCACAGACTCAATTCTGTCTGGGTGAACATGATATTGCGGTGACCAAAGGCAAGTACCATATTCTAGAATCGGACGAACAAGGGAGGTATAAAGCAACTTTGTTGTATAATAATTATAATAATATCTACGTTTCAAGTTAACAAAATTATAAAACTGCTTAAGATCACGTGCAAATTGAAGCCGACAGCGATGTATATAGTCATTATAACATTTATTATTAAGAGCAATAAAGTTAGCTAAAATAAAAATCAGAATGATTTCCCGTTCTTTTTAATTTTTTATAATACCGAGATTTTAAGTTTTAATCAGACCTAATTTACCCAAGCATACCGAAGTTCAAATCTAGCGTCAGACACACAGCATTTTAAACTTTTTATTTGCATTGTATGGTAACAGAATTGGTTCACAATGCAGCTTTGCCGATGGGTGAAGGAATGAGGCAACGACCGAGTGGTTAGAGTGGCGGACGGCAAATTTAAAAGACTGTGATAGAGTGCGTGTGTTCAACTCCCGGCGAGTGCGAATATTCATTTATTAATTATTATTTATCTTATGTTATTTTATGTTGTTTATTTATATTATTCTAATAAACTAAAAGAAAAGTTACAGTCAAAGCGGGCTGTGATATAGCTACAAACAAATTGAATTATTTAATTAAATTTAAATAAAAATAAAAAAAATTGCATTATTTGTTTTTCATATTTATTATGCAATATGACGGGGGCGGTGGTTGTGGCACTTAACATTTGAAATAAACTTGATCTGCGCCGAGTACATAGAAACCAAATTTTGTGTCTCTAGCTCTTATAATAGCTGAGATCTGTGTATTCATCTGGTCATCCGGACATCCGGACATCCAGACAGACAGACATGGCTCAATCGACTCGGCTAGTGATCCTGAGCAAGAATATATATATTATACTTTGTGGGGTCTGCCACGCCTCCTTCTGCCTGTTACATACATTTGCACAAAGTTAGTATACCCTTTTTGACCATTTTCAATGGTCGAAGGGTATAAAATTGAACGATTGAACTAAATGAACGACCTAGTTCATTGATTTTAAACGAACGAAGTAACTTATTCATTAAAATGAACTAGGATTATCCAATACTGCAGTGCAGTCATTGTTTTGATTTTTGAGATGTATTTTGCCGCTCATCTACAATATTTGAAAATTACTTTAATATAACTTATTTTATGTGCTTTTTTGATGTTGTTATAATTTTTTCACCTGGAGAATAATATGCAATATACAAATATTTAATATGTTATATATTTAATATATATATTAATTTTCTCTCTTTTAGAAATATATTAAAAAATATAAATAAATTATTTAATTTTAAATAAAAATTATTCAAACTTCAATACATTTCTATTATTATTTTTGAAAATTGGTTTTAAATATCAATTTTTTTTTAAATATCATATTACAAATATTTAAAAAAAATTAAAAAAATAAATTCTATCTTAATGCTTGCACAAGATATTTGGATTGAATGTGATTACCAGTTTTTAATATTATCGTGACTGAATCAAGATGCTCTTTAAGAAGCAGAGGTGCAACGAACAATAATCCCATGCTATTCGAATTTAATGCAATTATTTCCAAGATGCTGTCAATAATCATCACTTCAACAAAGAGCAATGGAAATTGTGAACCAGATGATGACTTGCTAATAAATGTTGTGGAAGATACAAAGCAAGAACTGGCTAACATTACAAATGACCCAGAGCAGGAGTATTGCGATAATTTTGAATTCGTTATAGAAAACTATTCAGATATGGACGAAATATAGGTTGACGAAGTTCAACCAACTCTTAACTATGCAAATGAAAATGCATTACGCTACTTCACAAGTTATGTGCTATTCAAATCCCAAATTAAATTTAATTGTGGTCAATGTAGTCTCTTACTGAAGGACGATCTTGCAATTTGCGAAGAGTCAGACCTATTTTTGTTTAATAAAAACTTTAAAACAATTAGTAATAATTTTAAACTTAAAGGTCCACAAGATGGTTTCTTTAATTTAATGAAACTGCACTATACATATGGGGAAGCAAGGATTACAAAGGCCCACAAAAAAAAAAGTTTCATGTTCTGGGTAAGCGGCATATGCAGTTATATGTATTTTGGGTCGCTGAATCCGAATCCGAGGTCAGAATTTCGCCATCACGTCTGGACTTCGACATAACCTCACAAAACTGAAAAACCTTAAAATATCCCCCAAAAGATATAGAATCCTGATCTGAGCATACGATATATTTATTTTATCATGTATTTTGTTCTTCTTAATCCGAATCCGAAGTCAAAATTTACGTAGCACGTCTGAGTTTCGACTTAACCTCAAAAAACTCGAAAAATTTTTGGAACCCCAAAAAATAATGGGGGGTCATGATCGGGTCATGCGATATATGTTTCTATATGTTTTTAGACCTTCCGAATCCGAATCCAATGTCAAAACCAGCCTATCACGAATAAATTTCAATCTAACCTAAAAATTTTTTGAAAAACTTCCAACATTTTTACCTTTTTTTAATATTGGATTATGGTGAATTGAAATTTAATATAAAAATAGCTTTGTTTTTCAATATACCCCCTTTTGAGCATTATTTTATCAGTATTCTGAATAGGTTCATATGAGTACTGAGATATTACGTGAAAACTGTATTTTAATTAATAAAAAACATAAACTAAATACGTAATTCCACATATTAGCATAAATGTAGTAATAAATTAACAACAAAATTAAAAATTTTGGAAATTTTTCAAAAATTTCTTAGGTTAGGTTAAAATGCAGACGTGATTCGCTGATTTTGATATTGGATTCGGTTTCGGAAGGTCTAAAAACATATAGAAACATATATCGCATGACCCGATCATGACCCCCCATTATTTTTTGGGCTTCCAAAAATTTTTAGAGTTTTTTGAGGTTAAGTCGAAACTCGGACTAAGAAGGACAAAATACATGATAAAACATATATCGTATGCTCAGATCAGGATTCTATATCTTTTGGGGGATATTTTAAGGTTTTTCAGTTTTGTGAGGTTATGTCGAAGTCCAGACGTGATAGCGAAATTCTGACGGATTCGGATTCGGATTCAGCGACCCAAAAAATAACTGCATATGCCTTCCCAACTGACTTATTTTTTTTGTGGGCCTGTGTTATTGCAAATCTAATGCGACGATTATTAAACAACTCACCAATAATTATCGTCTGTGGGCCCATGGTGTACTGTAAACCACCACCCTTTCCATAGCGCGTAAGCTTGTCCACCTGATAGGCACCTGGTCCTGGACCTGGATCTGGTCCCATCATGTTCGTTCGCGGAGCAAATGAGTATTGCGGCATTCTCTGCTTTCGCTTATCATGATTTTCGAAACCAATGGTTGGGCGCAATCCATAAGCACCGGGACCAGGGCCTATTGTGAAGTGCATGAAGGATTTAGTGGCTCCATATCCTTAAAAAGAACATGACAGGATACGGCTTACCTAAAGGCTTACGCACCATCATTTTTTGGAAAAATGCAATATTTGAAAAAATATTTACTAACGAGAGCAACAGTTGCGCAAAACGCGACAGTGGGATACCCTTCGACCTATATTCCCGTGTAGTTTAATTTGTTGAATTCATACACATAAGCATATGGACATGCTATGAAATGAAGCCCGACAGATGACACTCGCGCTTCGCGCTCGCCCGCCTCTCTTGTTAGCTGACAGAAGCATTTGGTTTTATGCTCATACTTTCTTATATAATTTCTGTGTTTATTGTTCGATCGGATTGTGATTTGGACACTACGTATCATTCAGCTTAGTATATGTTAAAGTCAGAAAGTTGTATCTTTTATACAGCGCTTACAAATTGAGTTTAAAAATTAAATTATTGATTTGTGGGGGGCTGGGCGTGGCACCTAACATTTGAAATAAACTTGATCTGCGCCGAGTATATAGGAAGGAACCTTCATTACAAATTTGGTGTCTCTAGCTCTTATAATAGCTGAGATATGTGTGCTCATCTGACTCATTCGAGTTGTTGCCGAAGCAAAGCCTAAAAGTGGAGTGTCGCGCTTTTAAACATGATCTGTCTCACTTGAGCTCGGTTAGTTTGAAACAAGAGGCTTAGCGAAGTAGATTCAATCGGTACTCGACATTCTATGCTATACAGAAGTATAAATACGATATTTAGGGAATTCTGTCTTGCAGAGGGTATATTAATTGCATTGCCCAGAGCATCTGAGTCAGGAAACATCGCCCAAAACTTAAAGTATATGTATTCTCAATCAGCATCAGCAGAGGATTCGAACCAGCCCTGTCCGTGTGTCTGTTGCAACGTAAACTAGTCTCTAAGATTAAGAGCTATCTTAATAAAACTCGGCACACATGCTTTTTATTGCTGCATGCAGTAAATAAGTCGGAACGAGCCAGATCGTTTTTTTTTTAAATTTGGACACGCCCCTTCCCGCCTCTGTAAATCAGTGATAACTATTTAACAACTATGAACTCAACAACCAAAGTTGTGTATCTTACATAACAAATACTTTGCCACGGGCGTTATGTGAAAATTTCATTAAAATCGTACTATAAATAAGTGAGATATGATACGAATTAAACTCACTTTGAACATATATACTTATTTATTTATATATTTTTATTTAAAGTCAACTAAGAGCAGTGGACTGTAGGTAAGAAAAATATAAAAAATTAGATATAAAAATTAATATTACATTTTTGTATATTAAAATTAAATGTGAATTAATAGTTAAAAAAACCCATATATATATCTAAAATTAAAGTTAAAATTTACGTTAAACAGTAAAATTTTAAAAAGAAATTAAATATAAAATTTTGAAACTTTTTGAAACTGGGACTAGCAAATTAGCCGAACCAACATTTGTTGCAGAGGATTGGGGAAACCCAGAAAAAACCCAATCAGATCGGTAGTGGTTAGTTAGGTTAGTTGTTAGGGCTAAATGTTAATGAGTTAATGATGGCAGTTTTAATAGCTATTAGGGAACTCTCCGAGTTAATTACTACAAAAAGTTTATTGTAATCAGAGCAGAGAATTCGGAAAGGCTCATGCAGACTATAATTGTTATTGCAGAAATCAAGCAAAAGAGGTGCAAAATTTCTGGTTAATCTAGAGGGGATAGAGAAGTTATCATCGGGGAATCGATCTCATACTTAATCAATTTAACAAGGAACATGACACCTAACATTAAGTGGCGGTTAGTAAGAGAAGTTAAATTTATTAGAAGTAGTCTACTAGAATAAAAGGGTAAATCAACTCCAGAGACCCAGTTAAAACTACGAAGAGCAAAAACAAAAAATTGTTTTTGCACAGACACAATTCTGTCTGGGTGAACATGATATTGCGGTGACCAAATGCAAGTACCATATTTTCTAGAATCGGACGAACAAGGGAGGTATAAAGCAACTTTGTTGTATAAGGGTCATTGAATTCTTTGGCCCACCTTTTAATGAATCCAAGGGTTCGAGAGGCCTTATTTACAATTTGCGTAATATGGGGATCAAATTTCAGTTTATGGTCAAAAAGAATACCAAGGTCATTGACATTTGATATTCTTAGAAGAGGGGATAGATAAGGTGTATAGTTGACGACGTGGAAATTACTTCTGTAAAATGTCATTACTTTACACTTAGAACAATTTAAACTTAAAATATTAAAGCTGCATCAATCACAAAAGGAGTCAATATCAACCTGTAGCGAACTCCAAGTCGGCTCCTTGTATGTAAAGCAAAGATTCATATCGTCAACATACATATAAATGTTATAGAATTTCAAAATAGAGGGAAGATCGTTAATAAAGAGGTTAAAGAGTAAAGGACCCAAATGACTACCCTGAGGAACACCTGACCTAACAAAGATTGGCTTAGATACAGAATGTAAAGAACTCTTTGGGACCTATTTTTTAAATAACTTGAAATCCAAAGCAGTAATTCGTAAGGAACCCCAATAAGATCCAATTTATGTATCAGAAGTGAGTAGTTTACAGAATCAAAAGCCTTACTAAAATCAGTGTAAATGACATCAGTGTGCATCTTCTTCTGAAACCCTTTTATAACAAGAGATGAGAATTCCAGAAGATTAGTTGTGGAGGATCTGGATTTCATGAAACCAAGTTGACATGGTGAAATAACGGACCTACACATGTGGGTTAGCTGGGCCGTAACAAGTTTTTCAAATAATTTAGGTATAGAGGATAATTTAGAAATACATTTGTAATTCTTCACTTCCGATTTAGACCCATTTTTGTGAAGAGGGATGGAATATGATTCTTTCCAGACTGAAAGAAAATTACTAGTAGCTAAGGATAATTTGAATAACCTAAAAATGGGTCTATATAAGGAGAAGGCACAATATCTAAGAACGCATCCTGGTACTCCGTCAGGGCCAGGTGATTTAATGGGTTTAACCAAGTGCAGGTTAGTAAGAAGAGAATCTTCATCAATACTAGGGCAAGAAATTGAATTAGAGTTATGAATAGGATAAGGATAAGAAAGATTAGAATCATATGTATAAAATGAATAGGTTGATTGAAAAAAATTCGTAAAAAGATCAGCAGCGGCCTAATTAGTTGCTTCATTATTTTCATAAGAGAGACGAGATGGGAATTCATTAGATCTACGTTTCAAGTTAACAAAATTATAAAACTGCTTAAGATCACGTGCAAATTGAAGCCGACAGCGATGTATATAGTCATTATAACATTTATTATTAAGAGCAATAAAGTTAGCTAAAATAAAAATCAGAATGATTTCCCGTTCTTTTTAATTTTTTATAATACCGAGATTTTAAGTTTTAATCAGACCTAATTTACCCAAGCATACCGAAGTTCAAATCTAGCGTCAGACACACAGCATTTTAAACTTTTTATTTGCATTGTATGGTAACAGAATTGGTTCACAATGCAGCTTTGCCGATGGGTGAAGGAATGAGGCAACGACCGAGTGGTTAGAGTGGCGGACGGCAAATTTAAAAGACTGTGAGAGAGTGCGTGTGTTCAACTCCCGGCGAGTGCGAATATTCATTTATTAATTATTATTTATCTTATGTTATTTTATGTTGTTTATTTATATTATTCTAATAAACTAAAAGAAAAGTTACAGTCAAGCGGACTGTGATATAGCTGCTACAAACAAATTAAATTATTTAATTAAATTTAAATAAAAATAAAAAAAAATTGCATTATTTGTTTTTCATATTTATTATGCAATATGAAAGACAATCAAATTATAATAGTTATAAATAATATTAATTACTTATAAATAAAGATTACTATTTTTATTTTATTTAGCACGCAAAAACGGGAGCTAATGCGTTCTTCAATACCGTCACTCTTTCCGTATTTTGTCTGTTAAGACTTTGCATGTTCAGTAAGATTCCAATTGGTTGTGTCCTATTTTGTCTTGCTCTCAATCTTTTGCAGTTAGAATGATAGAAAATAACAGAGATCATAAGCCCTTGTAAAGTTATGAATGTGCGAGTGGGACGCCCATACATACATGTCTGCATATCCACATGTAGGTATTGGCGTCCCACTTCAACATACATTATTGCACGATTGTATATACATACATACATATGTACAACTAGATTTGCAGTTGCTGTTCTGTACCAACGAAAAAAAACTAAGTTCTAATAACATATATTGCGTAACTAAAACTTAAAAATCGCCCACCGCCGCCGCCCCTCTTTAATGTTCTTGAGCTTTTAATATATAAAAAAAAAATTATGAAATACAAAAGAATTTCACATGTTGATCGCGGCAGCAATCGAACCTCGAACACGCTCAATATCATTGGCCTCAGAGTCCGGGACATAGTCCACTCAGCCACTGAACATCGCTCACAGTCGTCGAAAATGGTGAGACATTACACAAAACGACAACACGCAATATGCATTCTTAGTTCGTGCGAATAAAAATTAAGAAGAAGCACATGTAATGAAATTTGGTACGCGCTAAAAATGTATACCTATACCTATAGTATACCTACGGTATACTATGATAATCTATGGCCTTATACAGTCAGCTCCTGACTGTACCGTTTGTATTTTTATATGAAGACCAGTACTGGTTTCGAAATAAGTGTCAAGCAAAGTTAGACAGTAGACGACGTATACTTTTTCCAGTGCATTAAAGTCGAAAAACTATATCCTACTATAGGATCGAAAAAAATCTATAGGATCGAAAAAACGTTAAAGTCAGAAAGTTGTATCTTTTATACAGCGCTTACAAATTGATTTCAAAAATTAATTTATGGATTGGCGGGGGCGGTGGTTGTGGCACTTAACATTTGAAATAAACTTGATCTGCGCCGAGTACATAGAAACCAAATTTTGTGTCTCTAGCTCTTATAATAGCTGAGATCTGTGTATTCATCTGGTCATCCGGACATCCGGACACCCGGACATCCAGACAGACAGACATGGCTCAATCGACTCGGCTAGTGATCCTGAGCAAGAATATATATACTTTGTGGGGTCTGCCACGCCTCCTTCTGCCTGTTACATACATTTGCACAAAGTTAGTATACCCTTTTTGACCATTTTCAATGGTCGAAGGGTATAAAATTGAACGATTGAACTAAATGAACGACCTAGTTCATTGATTTTAAACGAACGAAGTAACTTATTCATTAAAATGAACTAGGATTATCCAATACTGCAGTGCAGTCATTGTTTTGATTTTTGAGATGTATTTTGCCGCTCATCTACAATATTTGAAAATTGCTTTAATATAACTTATTTTATGTGCTTTTTTGATGTTGTTATAATTTTTTCACCTGGAGAATAATATGCAATATACAAATATTTAATATGTTATATATTTAATATATATATTAATTTTCTCTCTTTTAGAAATATATTAAAAAATATAAATAAATTATTTAATTTTAAATAAAAATTATTCAAACTTCAATACATTTCTATTATTATTTTTGAAAATTGGTTTTAAATATCAATTTTTTTTAAATATCATATTACAAATATTTAAAAAAAATTAAAAAAATAAATTCTATCTTAATGCTTGCACAAGATATTTGGATTGAATGTGATTACCAGTTTTTAATATTATCGTGACTGAATCAAGATGCTCTTTAAGAAGCAGAGGTGCAACGAACAATAATCCCATGCTATTCGAATTTAATGCAATTATTTCCAAGATGCTGTCAATGATCATCACTTCAACAAAGAGCACTGGAAATTGTGAACCAGATGATGACTTGCTAATAAATGTTGTGGAAGATACAAAGCAAGAACTGGCTAACATTGCAAATGACCCAGAGCAGGAGTATTGCGATAATTTTGAATTCGTTATAGAAAACTATTCAGATATGGACGAAATATAGGTTGACGAAGTTCAACCAACTCTTAACTATGCAAATGAAAATGCATTACGCTACTTCACAAGTTATGTGCTATTCAAATCCCAAATTAAATTTAATTGTGGTCAATGTAGTCTCTTACTGAAGGACGATCTTGCAATTTGCGAAGAGTCAGACCTATTTTTGTTTAATAAAAACTTTAAAACAATTAGTAATAATTTTAAACTTAAAGGTCCACAAGATGGTTTCTTTAATTTAATGAAACTGCACTACAGGATTTTTCACAAATATTTTCAGAATCATCCTTATGTAAGAAAAATAAAGAAAAGCATTATAAATGAGTGCATTGCGCACGGACGATGATACATTAGATCATAATAGTTTGGTCCGGGTTCTTGTTTTACATTACAAATTGGCCTCATTATATATTGAGGAGCTTTATTTGATTTCAGATCTAAATCTCCCGCACCGTAAACTGCTGTATGCTGGGGCATTTACCCCCTTGAAGAAGGGCTTCTCGTGCACTGCGTGTGCACCTGGGCCGGGGGCAACCCTCTTGTCTATAATAGTACATATGGGGAAGCAAGGATTACACAGGCCCACAAAAAAAAAAAGTTTCATGTTCTGGGTAAGCGGCATATGCAGTTATATGTATTTTGGGTCGCTGAATCCGAATCCGAGGTCAGAATTTCGCCATCACGTCTGGACTTCGACATAACCTCACAAAACTGAAAAACCTTAAAATATCCCCCAAAAGATATAGAATCCTGATCTGAGCATACGATATATTTATTTTATCATGTATTTTGTTCTTCTTAGTCCGAATCCGAAGTCAAAATTTACGTAGCACGTCTGAGTTTCGACTTAACCTCAAAAAACTCGAAAAATTTTTGGAACCCCAAAAAATAATGGGGGGTCATGATCGGGTCATGCGATATATGTTTCTATATGTTTTTAGACCTTCCGAATCCGAATTCCAGAGGGTATATTAATTGCATTGCCCAGAGCATCTGAGTCAGGAAACATCGCCCAAAATTTAAGTATATGTATTCTCAATCAGCATCAGCAGAGGATTCGAACCAGCCCTGTCCGTGTGTCTGTTGCAACGTAAACTAGTCTCTAAGATTAAGAGCTATCTTAATAAAACTCGGCACACATGCTTTTTATTGCTGCATGCAGTAAATAAGTCGGAACGAGCCAGATCGTTTTTTATACCCTTCGACCATTGAAAATGGTCAAAAAAGGGTATACTAACTTTGTGCAAATGTATGTAACAGGCAGAAGGAGGCGTGGGAGACCCCATAAAGTATATATATTCTTGCTCAGGATCACAAGCCGAGTCGATTGAGCCATGTCTGTCTGTCTGTCCGTCTGTCCGTCTGTCTGTGTGAACGCACAGATCTCAGCTATTATAAAAGCTAGAGTTACCAAACTTGGCAGGAAGACTCCTGTGTACTATAAGCAGATGAAGTTTATTTCAAATATTAGGTGCCACGCCCACCGCCCCCACAAATCAATAATTTAATTTTTGAACTTAATTTGTAAGCGCTGTATATAAGATACAACTTTCTGACTTTAACATATACTAAGCTGAATGAAATATCTATGTAGTGTCCAAATTACAATCCGATCGAACAATAAACACAGAAGTTATTTAAGAAAGTATGAGCATAAAACCAAGTGCTTCTGTCAGCTAACAAGGGCGGCGGCCGAGCGCGAAGCGCGAGCGCCATCTATCGGGATTAATTTCAAAGCATGTGCATATGCATATGTGTATGAATTTAAGAAATTAAACTACACGGGAACATAGGTCGAAGGATATCCCACTGTCGCGTTTTGCGCGACTGTTGCTCTCGTTAATACTAGTGAGGTTTATTACAATATGAGTTTATTTCAATTGAAATAGACCTTTTTAAGTACAAATATGTTAATATTTAACGTCAATTTATACACCATAAGTAAGCTATCCCCAAATCTTTCATTCTTGTCTCGATCACCATTAACAGACGACATACGTACAGACCCTTGACATCCTATATAAATATATATATAACTTTGATTGGTAATGATAAGATAAGTTAATCCTTAAAACAGTAGAGAGAACTCTTCATACAAAAAAGCTAATTATCCCCTTCGACCATTGAAAATGGTCAAAAAATGCAAATGTATGTAACAGGCAGAAGGAGGCGTGGGCGACCCCATAAGGTATATATATTCATGCTCAGGATCACAAGCCAAGTCGATTGAGCCATGTCTGTCTGTCTGTCCGTCTGTCCGTCTGTCTGTGTGAACGCACAGATCTCAGCTATTATAAAAGCTAGAGTTACCAAATTTGGCAAAAAGACTCCTGTGTATTATAAGCAGATGAAGTTTATTTCAAATGTTAGGTGCCACGCCCACCGCCCCCACAAATCAATAATTTAATTTTTGAACTCAATTTGTAAGCGCTGTATAAAAGAGACAACTTTCTGACTTTAACATATAATATATAAGCTGAATGAAATATCTACGTAGTCTCTCAATCCGATCGGACAATAATCACAGAAGTTATTTAAGAATGTATGAGCATAAAACGAAGTGCTTCTGTCAGCTAACAAGGGAGGCGGGCGAGCGCCATCTGTCGGGATTAATTTCAAAGCATGTGCATATGCATATGTGTATGAATTTAACAAATTAAACTACACGGGAACATAGGTCGAAGGGTATCCCACTGTCGCGTTTTGCGCGACTGTTGCTCTCGTTTTTTTTTAAATTTGGACAATTTCATTAAAATCGTACTATAAATAAGTGAGATATGATACGAATTAAACTCACTTTGAACATATATACTTATTTATTTATATATTTTTATTTAAAGTCAACTAAGAGCAGTGGACTGTAGGTAAGAAAAATATAAAAAATTAGATATAAAAATTAATATTACATTTTTGTATATTAAAACGAGAGCAACAGTCGCGCAAAACGCGACAGTAGGATACCCTTCGACCTATGTTCCCGTGTAGTTTAATTTGTTAAATTCATACGCATATGCATATGCACATGCTTTGAAATTAATCCCGACAGATGGCGCTCGCGCTTCGCGCTCGCCCGCCTCCCTTGTTAGCTGACAGAAGCACTTCGTTTTATGCTCATACATTCTTAAATAACTTCTGTGATTATTGTCCGATCGGATTGAGAGACTACGTAGATATTTCATTCAGCTTATATATGTTAAAGTCAGAAAGTTGTCTCTTTTATACAGCGCTTACAAATTAAGTTCAAAAATTAAATTATTGATTTGTGGGGGCGGTGGGCGTGGCACCTAACATTTGAAATAAACTTCATCTGCTTATAGTACACAGGAGTCTTCCTGCCAAGTTTGGTAACTCTAGCTTTTATAATAGCTGAGATCTGTGCGTTCACACAGACAGACGGACAGACGGACAGACAGACAGACATGGCTCAATCGACTCGGCTTGTGATCCTGAGCAAGAATATATATACTTTATGGGGTCTCCCACGCCTCCTTATGCCTGTTACATACATTTGCACAAAGTTAGTATACCCTTTTTTGACCATTTTCAATGGTCGAAGGGTATAAAAAGGTCTATTTCAATTGAAATAAACTCATATTGTAATGAACCTCACTAGTATTAACGAGAGCAACAGTCGCGCAAAACGCGACAGTGGGATATCCTTCGACCTATGTTCCCGTGTAGTTTAATTTCTTAAATTCATACACATATGCATATGCACATGCTTTGAAATTAATCCCGATAGATGGCGCTCGCGCTTCGCGCTCGGCCGCCGCCCTTGTTAGCTGACAGAAGCACTTGGTTTTATGCTCATACTTTCTTAAATAACTTCTGTGTTTATTGTTCGATCGGATTGTAATTTGGACACTACATAGATATTTCATTCAGCTTAGTATATGTTAAAGTCAGAAAGTTGTATCTTATATACAGCGCTTACAAATTAAGTTCAAAAATTAAATTATTGATTTGTGGGGGCGGTGGGTGTGGCACCTAATATTTGAAATAAACTTCATCTGCTTATAGTACACAGGAGTCTTCCTGCCAAGTTTGGTAACTCTAGCTTTTATAATAGCTGAGATCTGTGCGTTCACACAGACAGACGGACAGACGGACAGACAGACAGACATGGCTCAATCGACTCGGCTTGTGATCCTGAGCAAGAATATATATACTTTATGGGGTCTCCCACGCCTCCTTCTGCCTGTTACATACATTTGCACAAAGTTAGTACACCCTTTTTTGACCATTTTCAATGGTCGAAGGGTATAATTAAATGTGAATTAATAGTTAAAAAACCCATATATATATCTAAAATTAAAGTTAAAATTTACGTTAAACAGTAAAATTTTAAAAAGAAATTAAATATAAAATTTTGAAACTTTTTGAAACTGGGACTAGCAAATTAGCCGAACCAACATTTGTTGCAGAGGATTGGGGAAACCCAGAAAAAACCCAATCAGATCGGTAGTGGTTAGTTAGGTTAGTTGTTAGGGCTAAATGTTAATGAGTTAATGATGGCAGTTTTAATAGCTATTAGGGAACTCTCCGAGTTAATTACTACAAAAAGTTTATTGTAATCAGAGCAGAGAATTCGGAAAGGCTCATGCAGACTATAATTGTTATTGCAGAAATCAAGCAAAAGAGGTGCAAATTTCTGGTTAATCTAGAGGGGATAGAGAAGTTAAGATCGGGGAATCGATCTCATACTTAATCAACTTAACAAGGAACATGACACCTAACATTAAGTGGCGGTTAGTAAGAGAAGTTAAATTTATTAGAAGTAGTCTACTAGAATAAAAGGGTAAATCAACTCCAGAGACCCAGTTAAAACTACGAAGAGCAAAAACAAAAAATTGTTTTTGCACAGACACAATTCTGTCTGGGTGAACATGATATTGCGGTGACCAAATGCAAGTACCATATTCTAGAATCGGACGAACAAGGGAGGTATAAAGCAACTTTGTTGTATAAGGGTCATTGAATTCTTTGGCCCACCTTTTAATGAATCCAAGGGTTCAAGAGGCCTTATTTACAATTTGCGTAATATGGGGATCAAATTTCAGTTTATGGTCAAAAAGAATATCAAAGTCATTGACATTTGATATTCTTAGAAGAGGGGATAGATAAGGTGTATAGTTGACGACGTGGAAATTACTTCTGTAAAATGTCATTACTTTACACTTAGAACAATTTAAACTTAAAATATTAAAGCTGCATCAATCACAAAAGGAGTCAATATCAACCTGTAGCGGACTCCAAGTCGGCTCCTTGTATGTAAAGCAAAGTTTCATATCGTCAGCATACATATAAATGTTATAGAATTTCAAAATAGAGGGAAGATCGTTAATAAAGAGGTTAAAGAGTAAAGGACCCAAATGACTACCTTGAGGAACACCTGAGGTAACAAAGATTGGCTTAGATACAGAATGTAAAGAACTCTTTGGGACCTATTTTTTAAATAACTTGAAATCCAAAGCAGTAATTCGTAAGGAACCCCAATAAGATCCAATTTATGTATCAGAAGTGAGTAGTTTACAGAATCAAAAGCCTTACTAAAATCAGTGTAAATGACATCAGTGTGCATCTTCTTCTGAAACCCTTTTATAACAAGAGATGAGAATTCCAGAAGATTAGTTGTGGAGGATCTAGATTTCATGAAACCAAGTTGACATGGTGAAATAACGGACCTACACATGTGGGTTAGCTGGGCTGTAACAAGTTTTTCAAATAATTTAGGTATAGAGGATAATTTAGAAATACATTTGTAATTCTTCACTTCCGATTTAGACCCATTTTTGTGAAGAGGGATGGAATATGATTCTTTCCAGACTGAAAGAAAATTACTAGTAGCTAAGGATAATTTGAATAACCTAAAAATGGGTCTATATAAGGAGAAGGCACAATATCTAAGAACGCATCCTGGTACTCCGTCAGGGCCAGGTGATTTAATGGGTTTAACCAAGTGCAGGTTAGTAAGAAGAGAATCTTCATCAATACTAGGGCAAGAAATTGAATTAGAGTTATGAATAGGATAAGGATAAGAAAGATTAGAATCATATGTATAAAATGAATAGGTTGATTGAAAAAAATTCGTAAAAAGATCAGCAGCGGCCTAATTAGTTGCTCCATTATTTTCATAAGAGAGACGAGATGGGAATTCATTAGATCTACGTTTCAAGTTAACAAAATTATAAAACTGCTTAAGATCACGTGCAAATTGAAGCCGACAGCGATGTATATAGTCATTATAACATTTATTATTAAGAGCAATAAAGTTAGCCTTTGCAACAGTATAACGAGAAAAATCAGAATGATTTCCCGTTTTTTTTTAATTTTTTATAATACCGAGATTTTAAGTTTTTAAGTTTTAATCAGACCTAATTTACCCAAGCATACCGAAGTTCAAATCTAGCGTCAGACACACAGCATTTTAAACTTTTTATTTGCATTGTATGGTAACAGAATTGGTTCACAATGCAGCTTTGCCGATGGGTGAAGGAATGAGGCAACGACCGAGTGGTTAGAGTGGCGGACGGCAAATTTAAAAGACTGTGAGAGAGTGCGTGTGTTCAACTCCCGGCGAGTGCGCGAATATTCATTTATTAATTATTATTTATCTTATGTTATTTTATGTTGTTTATTTATATTATTCTAATAAACTAAAAGAAAAGTTACAGTCAAGCGGACTGTGATATAGCTGCTACAAACAAATTAAATTATTTAATTAAATTTAAATAAAAATAAAAAAAAATTGCATTATTTGTTTTTCATATTTATTATGCAATATGAAAGACAATCAAATTATAATAGTTATAAATAATATTAATTACTTATAAATAAAGATTACTATTTTTATTTTATTTAGCACGCAAAAACGGGAGCTAATGCGTTCTTCAATACCGTCACTCTTTCCGTATTTTGTCTGTTAAGACTTTGCATGTTCAGTAAGATTCCAATTGGTTGTGTCCTATTTTGTCTTGCTCTCAATCTTTTGCAGTTAGAATGATAGAAAATAACAGAGATCATAAGCCCTTGTAAAGTTATGAATGTGCGAGTGGGACGCCCATACATACATGTCTGCATATCCACATGTAGGTATTGGCGTCCCACTTCAACATACATTATTGCACGATTGTATATACATATATACATATGTACAACTAGATTTGCAGTTGCTGTTCTGTACCAACGAAAAAAAACTAAGTTCTAATAACATATAATATATTGCGTAACTAAAACTTAAAAATCGCCCACCGCCGCCGCCCCTCTTTAATGTTCTTGAGCTTTTAATATATAAAAAAAAAATTATGAAATACAAAAGAATTTCACATGTTGATCGCGGCAGCAACCGAACCTCGAACACGCTCAATATCATTGGTCTCAGAGTCCGGGACATAGTCCACTCAGCCACTAAACATCTCTCACAGTCGACGAAAATGGTGAGACATTACACAAAACGACAAAACGCAATATGCATTCTTAGTTCGTGCGAATAAAAATTAAGAAGAAGCACATGTAATGAAAATTTGGTACGCGCTAAAAATGTATACCTATACCTATAGTATACCTACGGTATACTATGATAATCTATGGCCTTATACAGTCAGCTCCTGACTGTACCGTTTGTATTTTTATATGAAGACCAGTACTGGTTTCGAAATAAGTGTCAAGCAAAGTTAGACAGTAGACGACGTATACTTTTTCCAGTGCATTAAAAAAAAAACTATATCCTACTATAGGATCGAAAAAAATCTATAGGATCGAAAAAACGTTAAAGTCAGAAAGTTGTATCTTTTATACAGCGCTTACAAATTGATTTCAAAAATTAATTTATGGATTGGCGGGGGCGGTGGTTGTGGCACCTAACATTTGAAATAAACTTGATCTGCGCCGAGTACATAGAAACCAAATTTTGTGTCTCTAGCTCTTATAATAGCTGAGATCTGTGTATTCATCTGGTCATCCGGACATCCGGACACCCGGGCATCCAGACAGACAGACATGGCTCAATCGACTCGGCTAGTGATCCTGAGCAAGAATATATATACTTTGTGGGGTCTGCCACGCCTCCTTCTGCCTGTTACATACATTTGCACAAAGTTAGTATACCCTTTTTGACCATTTTCAATGGTCGAAGGGTATAAAATTGAACGATTGAACTAAATGAACGACGTAGTTCATTGATTTTAAACGAACGAAGTAACTTATTCCTTAAAATGAACTAGGATTACCCAATACTGCAGTGCAGTCATTGTTTTGATTTTTGAGATGTATTTTGCCGCTCATCTACAATATTTGACAATTGCTTTAATATAACTTATTTTATGTGCTTTTTTGATGTTGTTATAATTTTTTCACCTGGAGAATAATATGCAATATACAAATATTTAATATGTTATATATTTAATATATATATTAATTTTCTCTCTTTCAGAAATATATTAAAAAATATAAATAAATTTTTTAATTTTAAATAAAAATTATTCAAACTTCAATACATTTCTATTATTATTTTTGAAAATTGGTTTTTGTAATATGATATTTAAAAAAAATTAAAAAAATAAATTCTATCTTAATGCTTGCACAAGATATTTGGATTGAATGTGATTACCAGTTTTTAATATTATCGTGACTGAATCAAGATGCTCTCTAAGAAGCAGAGGTGCAACGAACAATAATCCCATGCTATTCGAATTTAATGCAATTATTTCCAAGATGCTGTCAATGATCATCACTTCAACAAAGAGCACTGGAAATTGTGAACCAGATGATGACTTGCTAATAAATGTTGTGGAAGATACAAAGCAAGAACTGGCTAACATTGCAAATGACCCAGAGCAGGAGTATTGCGATAATTTTGAATTCGTTATAGAAAACTATTCAGATATGGACGAAATATAGGTTGACGAAGTTCAACCAACTCTTAACTATGCAAATGAAAATGCATTACGCTACTTCACAAGTTATGTGCTATTCAAATCCCAAATTAAATTTAATTGTGGTCAATGTAGTCTCTTACTGAAGGACGATCTTGCAATTTGCGAAGAGTCAGAACTATTTTTGTTTAATAAAAACTTTAAAACAATTAGTAATAATTTTAAACTTAAAGGTCCACAAGATGGTTTCTTTAATTTAATGAAACTGCACTACAGGATTTTTCACAAATATTTTCAGAATCATCCTTATGTAAGAAAAATAAAGAAAAGCATTATAAATGAGTGCATTGCGCACGGACGATGATACATTAGATCATAATAGTTTGGTCCGGGTTCTTGTTTTACATTACAAATTGGCCTCATTATATATTGAGGAGCTTTATTTAGTTTCAGATCTAAATCTCCCGCACCGTAAACTGCTGTATGCTGGGGCATTTACCCCCTTGAAGAAGGGCTTCTCGTGCACTGCGTGTGCACCTGGGCCGGGGGCAACCCTCTTGTCTATAATAGTACATATGGGGAAGCAAGGATTACACAGGCCCACAAAAAAAAAAAGTTTCATGTTCTGGGTAAGCGGCATATGCAGTTATATGTATTTTGGGTCGCTGAATCCGGGGGTCATGATCGGGTCATGCGATATATGTTTCTATATGTTTTTAGACCTTCCGAATCCGAATGAATAGTCAAAACCAGCCTATCACGAATAAATTTCAATCTAACTTAAAAATTTTTTAAAAACTTCCAACATTTTTACCTTTTTTTAATATTGGATTATGGTGAATTGAAATTTAATATAAAAATAGCTTTGTTTTTCAATATACCCCCTTTTGAGCATTATTTTATCAGTATTCTGAATAGGTTCATATGAGTACTGAGATATTACGTGAAAACTGTATTTTAACTAATAAAAAACATAAACTAAATACGTAATTCCACATATTAGCATAAATGTAGTAATAAATTAACAAAAAAATTAAAAATTTTGGAAATTTTTCAAAAATTTTTTAGTTTAGGTTAAAATGCAGACGTGATTCGCTGATTTTGATATTGGATTCGGTTTCGGAAGGTCTAAAAACATATAGAAACATATATCGCATGACCCGATCATGACCCCCCACTATTTTTTGAGCTTCCAAAAATTTTTAGAGTTTTTTGAGGTTAAGTGGAAACTCGGACTAAGAAGGACAAAATACATGATAAAACATATATCGTATGCTCAGATCAGGATTCTATATCTTTTGGGGGATATTTTAAGATTTTTCAGTTTTGTGAGGTTATGTTGAAGTCCAGACGTGATAGCGATTCTGACGGATTCGGATTCGGATTCAGCGACCCAAAATACATATAACTGCATATGCCGCTTACCCAGATCATGAAACTTTTTTTTGTGGGCCTGTGTTATTGCAAATCTAATGCGACGATTATTAAACAACTCACCAATAATTATCGTCTGTGGGCCCATGGTGTACTGTAAACCACCACCCTTTCCATAGCGCGTAAGCTTGTCCACCTGATAGGCACCTGGTCCTGGACCTGGATCTGGTCCCATCATGTTCGTTCGCGGAGCAAATGAGTATTGCGGCATTCTCTGCTTTCGCTTATCATGATTTTCGAAACCAATGGTTGGGCGCAATCCATAAGCACCGGGACCAGGGCCTATTGTGAAGTGCATGAAGGATTTAGTGGCTCCATATCCTTAAAAAGAACATGACATCATTTTTTGGAAAAATGCAATATTTGAAAAAATATTTACTAACGAGAGCAACAGTTGCGCAAAACGCGACAGCGGGATACCCTTCGACCTATATTCCCGTGTAGTTTAATTTGTTGAATTCATACACATAAGCATATGGACATGCTATGAAATGAAGCCCGACAGATGACACTCGCGCTTCGCGCTCGCCCGCCTCTCTTGTTAGCTGACAGAAGCATTTGGTTTTATGCTCATACTTTCTTATATAATTTCTGTGTTTATTGTTCGATCGGATTGTGATTTGGACACTACGTAGATATTTCATTCAGCTTAGTATATGTTAAAGTCAGAAAGTTGTATCTTTTATACAGCGCTTACAAATTGAGTTTAAGAATTAAATTATTGATTTGTGGGGGGCTGGGCGTGGCACCTAACACCTTCATTACAAATTTGGTGTCTCTAGCTCTTATAATAGCTGAGATCTGTGTGCTCATCTGACTCATTCGAGTTGTTGCCGAAGCAAAGCCTAAAAGTGGAGTGTCTTGCTTTTAAACATGATCTGTCTCACTTGAGCTCGGTTAGTTTGAAACAAGAGGCTTAGCGAAGTAGATTCAATCGGTAGTCGACATTCTATGCTATACAGAAGAATAAATACGATATTTAGGGAATTCTGTCTTGCAGAGGGTATATTAATTGCATTGCCCAGAGCATCTGAGTCAGGAAACATCGCCCAAAATTTAAGTATATGTATTCTCAATCAGCATCAGCAGAGGATTCGAACCAGCCCTGTCCGTGTGTCTGTTGCAACGTAAACAAATCCCCAAAAAATAAAGCCATCTTAAAAAAAATCCGCCCCAAACCTTTTTTTTTTGCAAAAAAAAAAAAAAAAGCGAACAGAACAAACCCATTTTTTTTTTTTTAAAAAACCCCCCCCCCCCCCCCCCACACAATAAAAAAAATTTAAAAAAAAAAAAAAAAAAAACAACAAAAAATATAATCTATAAAAAAAAAAAAACAACACCCGAAAAGGGAAAAATAAAAAAAAAAAAAAAAAAAAAAAAAAAAAAAAAAAAAAAAAAAAAAAACAAAAAAAAAACTAAAAATATGTCGGGGCGAAAATAATGTGTATGCGCTTGGTCGTTATTTACTTCTTCTCCATGTTCCTTCTGCTGTTATTCGTTTTCCTATTCATTGTCAATGTGTGAGTATGAATAGATGAATTATCTATAAACGGGACTCTGCTAGAATGAGAGCGATATAGCTGTTGCTGAACGTGGCCACTTGCGCTGCTTGGTTAGAGTGAGAGAGAGAGAGACATAATGAAAAGGGAATGCCAAAAAATGGAAAAGACAAAAAGGCAGTCTGTACGAAACGAGGCATTAAGTGTTGAGAAGCCAAAGTAGACGCAAGTGGACTCGTTAAACGCGCGCAGCTTTTAAATTGAGTGGTGGAGGTCATCATGAGTGACGCCGATATGGACGGACGAACGGACGACGAGGCTCCTGGCACCAACAACCCGACATACGAAGTGGGATCTGTGCCACATCCTGCATTTTCTGAGGAGCAGTGGCGTGCAGTGGTCGAAATGCAAAATCGGAATATGGCTGAACTCGTATCATGCAAATCATGCAAGTGACGCCGGCACGCGAGCAGCAACCTAGCTATGAAGTTAAGCTACCCAAATTTAACCCTGAAGCTGCATGTGTTGAGGCAGGAAAGTGGTGTTCAACAACCGATATAATTCTGTCTGAGCACCCCCTTCAAGGAAGTAAATTAATCATGGCACTTAGCAACTGTATGGAGGGAAGTGCATCTCAGTGGCTCACACAAATTGCATACCAAGGTATGACTTGGCAAGAGTTCCAGGAATTATTTCTGCAGCGCTTTGAAACCGAAGAGACGCCGGCCGCTACGTTTTTGAATTTACTCAACAGCCGCCCGAGTGGCGCCGAATGTTACGCGGTATATGCGAGTCGGTTGGTGACGACGCTGACTACGAAATGGCGAAATATGGGAATAGAAGAAATTGCCGTTACAACTGTTCTTGCGCATATGGCAAACATTGACAGTCGTTTGCAACGCGTTCTCTTCACATCCAATGTGCGCACCAGAAGTAAGCTACAGGCGGAGTTAAAAGCGTTTACGTTCGACAAGAAGCGACATGCTCGAGATGACAACCCTGGACCTAACCAGAAGAACCATAAGGGATCGCCAGTTGTATGTCACTTTTGTTCAAAGCCGGGACATCGAATTGCTGAATGCCGAAGTAAAATGCGACAAGATAGAGAGGCGAAACCGCAGCGTGAAAAATCAAATGTCACGTGCTATCGGTGCGGCGAATTGGGACATTTCTCCAACAAGTGCCCGAAAAACGGAAGTGCAGTCAAGCAAGATGTGACTCAACATAAGACTGTTAACCAATGTTGTGTGACTGAGCCAAAGGGAAACTTGCATCAACGAGGTGAGATCTATCCAATTTGCTTCGATTCCGGTGCAGAGTGTTCCCTTATTAAAGACGACATTAGTAATAAGCTATAAACAATATTGTAATGATAAAAGGTATTGGTGGTGGCAGTGTATGCAGTACATTGCAAATCTTGAGTGAAGTTACTATAAACGAAAACATTATGGAAATATTATTTCATGTAATCCCGAATGAGCAATTGAGGAGTGATATTCTGATAGGGCGAGAGATACTCAAACAAGGCTTTTACGTAATTTTGACATCCGATAATTTTAAAGTAGTAAAATCAAAAACTGTTAATAATTGTTCCGTTGCTGAGCGATCGTTTACCTTGTCCGATATCGACACCGAATTAGTCGACAATGAGAAAGCTAAATTAATCGAGCTACTTGAAAAGCACTCAACTTCATTTACCAATGGGATACCTCACACCCGAGTAAATACGGGTGAAATGAAAATCCGTTTAATTGATCCAACTAAAACTGTCCAGCGCCGACCTTACAGACTTAGCCCCGAAGAAAGAGAAATAGTGCGTATGCAAGTGAGCGAATTGATAAGGTGTAATATTGCTCGCCCAAGTTGTTCTCCCTTTGCGAGCCCCATCTTGCTCGTAAAAAAAGAAGAATGGCACCGACCGTTTGTGTGTCGATTATAGAGAGCTAAACTCAAACACGATTTCGGATAAATACCCCTTACCGCTTATTAGCGATCAAATTGCTAGACTTCGCGGAGCAAATTACTTCACATGTTTAGATATGGCGAGTGGCTTCCACCAAATCCCGATTCACCCTGAATCCGTGGATTCCCGATTCACCCTGAATCCGTGGATTGTGACCCCAGACGGTCAATTTGAATTTCTTACAATGCCTTTTGGCCTCAAAAATGCGCCATCTGTTTTCCAGCGCGCAGTCATAAATGCACTTGGTGACCTTGCTAATTCTTTTGTAATAGTTTACATGGACGACATAATGGTGGTATCGCCCACCAAGGAATTGGCTTTGGAAAGGCTTACAACTGTTTTGGATGTTCTTGCAAAGGCTGGTTTTACCTTTAATCTTTCTAAATGTAGTTTTCTCAAAACAACGGTCCAGTATTTGGGCTATGAAGTGCGAGCTGGGGAGATTCGCCCGAATGTGCGAAAGATAGCTTCATTAAGCTCCTTGCCTCCTCCTCAAACTGTCTCCGGCGTTAGACAATTCATTGGCCTGGCCTCATACTTTCGCAAATTCGTTCCTGGATTCTCCCAACTTATGAAACCTTTGCATTCACATTCGTCTGGTAACGGCAAGATTACATGGAGCGCTGAGCTAGAAGAGATCAGACTCAAAGTTGTGACGATCCTCACTAATGAGCCCGTTTTGGTCATTTTCGACCCGCAACATCCTATAGAGCTGCACACTGATGCAAGTGCATGTGGATATGGAGCGATACTTTTACACCGTATAGAAAGTAAACCCCATGTAATCGAATACTTCAGCAAAACAACTACCTCTGTTGAATCTAGATATCACTCTTATGAGCTTGAAACCTTGGCAGTGGTAAATGCCGTTAAACATTTTCGCCATTACCTAATTGGCCGTGAGTTCGTTGTCTATACCGACTGTAATTCATTAAAAGCTTCTCGCACAAAAGTAGATTTAACCCCCAGAGTTCACCGCTGGTGGGCCTACTTACAATCGTTTAATTTTGAAATTCAGTATAGAGAGGGTAAGCATATGGCTCATGTCGATTTCCTATCAAGAAATCCTTTACCATTCGAACACATTCAGTTAATGAACAAGATTCCCGAAAAACGAGTAAATCTGTCCGAAATTTCAAGTACTTGGCTTCTTGCTGAGCAACGATTAGACCCCGAGATAACAGAAATTGTTAACAAATTGGAGTCAGATGAGTTGGCCGAAAACCTCGCCAAAACGTATGATCTGCGAAAAGGCGTACTATATCGCAAGGTCCAAAGACTAGGTAGAACAAGTTGTTTACCAGTTGTACCCAGAGCTTTCAAATGGTCAGTAATTAACCAGGTACACGAGTCGATTATGCATTTAGGATGGCAAAAGACACTTGATAAAGTGTACCAGTATTACTGGTTCGCTAAAATGAACAAGTATGTCCGCAAATTTGTTTCAAACTGTATTACTTGTCGGACTGTGAAATCATCGTCTGGGAAGGTTCAGGCAGAACTTCACTCCATCCCGAAGACAAGTATACCGTGGCATACCATTCATATAGATATAACGGGAAAATTAAGTGGCAAGAGCGATAAGAAAGAATATCTTATTGTTCAGATCGATGCCTAATGAGTTAAACGAGAATATAGAGAAATAGTTGAATGAAGAGAAAATCCCGCCAATGAGTTCTTTTATGAACGAGAGATATCCGTCTAGGGTGAGACGATGAATTGTGAGTTATCCGTCTATGTGAGACGATGAATTGTGAGTTATCCGTCGAGGTGAGACGATGAATAAGTAATAAAGAGTTATCCGTCTAGCGAGACGAAGAGATATCTGTATCACCTGTTGTTTGTAACAAGAGAGATCCGTCCAGGAGAGACGATGAGTTTGCATTGTATTAATAATTAAGTGTGTGTGAACTGGCGGAAGATCGATACTAGCAATCGGTAAATGATAATGCTAAGATAAGTTGTAAGCTGATGTATTACTGATCGATGAAATTGAATTTGAAAATAGAATAAGTTATCTCAGCAACAATGAAATGTAAGTTGTTTGCTCCTTCACAGAATTAAGAAATTATGAAATTACACCTAATAAAGTCAAATTAATGAC